>JAJTWQ010000278.1:0-368342 GCA_029007595.1 Solanum commersonii | reverse complement strand
ACAATATTTTTCTACTTTATGAAATCAATGGATTACTTTACACTTAAATTTCTAATTTACCATCATAATTAATTATAGTCATTTCCCTATAACATTTTTCAATACATTCTATTTTTTTATTCAATGGGTGATATAGTAAAATTACCCATCTATTTATAGATTTTTAAAAAGTGTGTAAAGCCAATAATGAACGAGTATTGTTGGACAAAGGGAGTATAAACACACACACACACACACACACACACATATATATATATATATATAAAAGAAAAATCTAGGGCCACCTACGTGGCACCACCACAAATAAGGAATCCCTTTTATTTTATTATATTTCCTAAGTTACCCTTGTAAAATAGAATCCTTACAATGTGGCACACTCTTACGCCAGGATTACTATTTAATTGCATTTTAACCTAATTTTACTATTTTTCCAGTATACACAACAATGACTCAAAGCAGAGATTTATTATCATGGGGTTGTAAGTTTATTACTTTTTGGGACTTTTGCTTTTGAAATCATTAATTTTTTTTTAACACATTCTTCAATTATGAATGCAAGAGAAAGTATAAAATAAGAAGCTGTAAAATAGCGGGACTTATGGTAGTTTAGAAACAAGACATGAAGTAATCAAGCAGTTGATATCCGATCTAATTTTTTTTCTTTCACTTACAAGGTAAATGGACTGTACTTTAGTGGATATTATTTCTCGGCAAATCAAATTTACGAATTTCTGACAAGTATAGTATTTTATCATGATTTCTCCACTCATGTTATTGATTTGTATTGATAGTGTATCGAAACCAGCCTTCCTATCCTCCAAGATAGGGGTAGATTATGTGTCCACAACCACACTTGACACTACTCTTCCCATACCTCACTTGTGAGACTACAATGGTATGTTGTTGGGATAATCATTTGTATGCGGAACATTTTTAATTTTAGTAATTTAAAATCTCTTTATTAGAAAACAATGGTTGTGAATCAGATTAATGAGGAAAAGCATTTGATGTTTCAAGTTTTTACTTCCAGATTATTTCAATGGAGCCAACGGATCGGAGACATAGCATGTGATCTGTATCACAAATAATCACTCTGATTTAATCTAATCATTTTACTTTCCATTCATTGCTAAAAATTAAGTTGATATAACATAATTAATTGGTATAGTCATAAATTAAAGGAGAGGGTTGTCTGCGTAGAAGTTTGATTGAAGATATCAACGATAAAATGGATAAGTGTTCTGTTCCGTTCCGTGTTTGAATTTAGAGTCAAGTAAATTTCTTGGTTATTATATTTTACAGAATTGCAATGTTGTGGAATGTATACGAGTTTCTACTTTTCAATTTTCTTAACAACATTTCAAAAAAGCATTTGACACTGGATCCTGCGTTACTCTTGAATCATATTTGTTTAATTATCTTAAAATTGACCTTACTAATTTTAGTTCCTTCGTATGTTAAAATAACCTTAGGTATAGGTACCGGGGCCATTTGGTAGAGTGTTTAAGAATAGTATTGAATAGATTTTATAACTATTACTGAGATTAGTTATGCTAAGATTTTTTCTTATCTATTGTTATCTTATTTCCCAAGACACTGCTCAATCCTCCTTTTTTTTTCTGATTGATTGAAAGTAGCAAGGAAAGACAAGCAAAATTTTGTTAGCTCAACATGCAACTGAGCGAAGACAAAGAGTAGTAAAGGAAGTATGAGTAGCAGTCTCATGTCAAAGGAATCAAGGAAGAATTTCTTCTGAGATTGTGGTTACTCTTTAAGAATCTCATCATGAAACCTAAGTATGGCATTATCTTTGTTGAGCAAGATCGTTGGTTTGGTATATTAAGGGAGGTTTTATTTTTATTCATGCTTATCCATATATTAATAGTCATTGTATTGCTAATACCATAGTTTTTCTATATATTGTATAATACTTAATATGACATATAATTTTCTACATATTTGTTATGCACCCTATAATATTGCATATGCAATACCCTATAATATTGCATATGTTGTATAACTAATACATGTAGTAGATTTCTTATTACATCTTACCAAATGACTCCTAAGTATCTTCTAATTTGTGGTCTATAGTCTTCAAGAAATGATTTGTTCTTTACATCTTGTAAAGAGTTGGTAACACTTAAATCATTTAGTTTTTTCATAAAGAAAGATATTTTTGAGTACATCTAATTTTCAATGCAGGATGATGTCCAACTTATGGTTGCCCTGAGCTTAGAAACCTATAAATCTGCTATCGAATCGTCTAGATTTATTCCTGATAGTTTTAAGCTTTTAATACTATGTGAAAACAAGACACATATTTTTGCTTTATTTCCATCCCTTTTATATCATGATTGTTCTCTTATTAGATGGAAGGGGACCTATAAATGCAAAAAGGTTTACAACAGTTATTTGATGAACTTATTAGCCACGATCTTAACGAAATTTCTTTATAAGCATTACAACATTAAAAAATACAGTACATTTTGCTTATTACATATACATATTAGGGAGAAAAGAAGATAAAAAAGTTCCAAATTCCCCTTAAGAGTACACTAAAAAAGTCTTTCATATATTTTAATATTGGAGGTATTCAATCACATGTTATGTTATTGTACAGTGATCCACATATATACTTGAAGATAAATATGGGAGTTGGTTGAATCGAAACTCGAAAGATTGTAGTGTATGTCTATAGTGTATTTATAACCTTTTCACTCATGTATGAGATTTGATAACTTAGAATTTTCGATTGACTGTAGGAAGGAGTTCAAGCAAAATCAGAGGTATGCTTCAAAAGAATTGGTGACCTTGTGTTGTATTGGACAACCATTAATGAGGTAAATATATTTGATTAGAGGTTACGACAATGACATGATCCCTTAAGGGTGTCTTTACCCACCTTACGGAGTTAATTATTCTAGAGAAAATTTATCTGGCAAGATATATATTGTTGTTCATAGAATGTTGCTTGAATACTCATCTGCAATGAAATTGTATAGGAGAAATTACATGCTATGTCTGATAAAAGATATCAACTTAACAAATAAAGAATATTAGGAAGAACATATAAAGCTTTAAAAATTCATGGTATGAATTAGATCAGCGGAATATGCTACTAAAGTTCTATCAAATTTTTGAAGCACCAGAAACTTCTCATAATACACATTATCAAGGTTCATGTTTTAGAGAATTAGTGTAGATTTTAATTAATTTTTTGCCAGAAATATATTCCCTTCTCTTCAATGGTGATGCTTTTATGCTGGATTAAACTTTTTGAATAACTCTTCACAAATAGTGATTTTTCATGCATTTGATTTTTTAAATTTTCTTTTGAATGTCCACATTATATAACTAAATTTTAATAATAGAGAAATATATACTGTAGAATGACATATGTATGCATATGTACCAAATGGTGGTGGAATGCGCAACTACTTGAAGAAAGAAGTGCATGATACTACTTGGGCTGGTCATTCGGGTGTTGAAAGGATATTAGCTTTGTTGTCCCGTGTTTATTTCTGGCCAAAGATCGAAGATGATATAGAGGCGTACGTGAAGACTTGCCATGTTTGTCAAGTGGACAAGACTGAACGTAAGAAGGAAGCTGGTTTGTTGCAGCCCTTGCCTATTCTTGAAAGGCCTTGGTTGTCGGTAAGCATGGATTTCATTTGTGGCTTTCCTAAGGTAGATATAATGACATCTATTATGGTTGTGGTAGACAGGTTTTCAAAATATTTCATTTTTATTGATGCACCTAACTTATGTTCATATGAGATTGTTGCTGAATTGTTCTATAAGTATGTGGTTAAGTAATTTGGTGTTCCAGCTGATATTGTGAGAGATAGGGATACAAGGTTCACAGGCAGGTTTTACACAGCTTTGTTCAATATGATAGGAATTGAGTTGAAATTCTCTACTGCAAACCACCCATAAACAGATGGACAAACATAAAGGATTAATAATTTACTAGAAGAATACTTGAGGCACTATGTGACAGCAAGTCAACGGAACTAGGTTGCTTTGCTTGATACTGCGCAGTTTTGCTATAATCTGCACAAGTCATCTGCAACAGAGATGAGCCCTTTCGAAATTGTTTTAGCCAGGCAACCTATGATGCCATTAGATGTTGCTAAGACCAAGAATCAGGGGAAGTATCCAGCACCGTACAAGGTTGCAAGGGATAGACTTGAAATGTTTTATGAAGCACAAGACAGCCTGTGCAAGGCTCAGCGGCTCATGAAGATATATGCTGATCAATATCGTCGCTCAGTAGAATTCAGTGTGGGTGAAAAAGTGTTGTTGAATCTTACTCCTCAAATCTGGAAACATGTTGTAAGTAAGACTAGACATCGGGGTTTGATTCCTAAATACGATGGCCCATTTGAAGTGGTTAAAAGACTGGGTGAAGTTGCTTATAGATGAACCTGCTAGAAAGGTTAAAGATCCATCCTACTTTCCATGTGAGTTTCTTGAAACCTTACTTTGCAGATGCAGATGATCCGGACAGGAACAAGTCAAAGAGGGCTCCTCTAACTATTCTACACAGTTTGATGCTGAGATATAGAAGATCCTTGATCACCAGGTTGTAAGCACAAGTAAGAAGAACACGAAGATTGAGTTCTTGATACATTGGAAAGGCAAGAGTGCAGCTGATGCAGTCTGGGAGAAAGCTAAGGACTTATGGCAATTTGATGACCAAATCGATGACTATCTCAAATAGTCTCGATGAGGACATCGAGTTCAAGTGGTGTGGGTGGTCTGTTAGACCCGCAATCTAACTAAACATTTATGGCGTGCATGCATGGCAAGGATTTGGGCATTGGTCTTGGCATGTATGTGTAAACTCCTGGCCATGTGATAAAGTATAGAAGGTAGTGCCACCTGCAGGTTCTTGATGATAATTTCCGGAGGCATGTTACAAATTCGTAGAAGTGATGAAGAACCTGGAATAACAAGGACTTCCATATTGACTAGAATTGGATCATTGTTAAAACGAACCGATTGAGAGGAAGATCTAAAAGTTCTAAAACCGATCCTAGGAACAACCATTTGCTCAACCAAGCCAAGAACATTATAGAACACATCTGGCCAAACAAATGTCTTCTTGAAGTAGACCACATAATCTTTTTGTTTAAAATCAAAACTTGTATAAAGGACTAATAGGTTTACATCCCCTGCAATGTAAAGACTCTTGGATGCATTAAGTCTATAACCAACAAAGAACACAATGGACAAGTTTTGTCCACCTGTAATTGTGAAACTAGAACTCAAAGGTTCTGATAGTACCTTCATCGAGTAATGCGTTGTTGGATGCAAGCAAAACCACGTACAATTTGATCATTCAACTGGTGAATCATTAGTGTCACTTTTATTTGCCTGCAGTAATATGTTGTTAATATCCACCATATCAATTTTTGTTTCAACTGTTTTACTAACATAGGAATTCACAAGTAAACAACTTCTCTTTTTTCTAATTTATTCAAACAATGCATGTGCCTCTACATTATTATTAGAACGTGTTAGAACCAGGAACGTGGAACTAATTCCAGGATCCCATACACCAAAATCAGATGAAATTCCATGAATAGGGACAATGAAAGTAGTCACACCAAGGTTGAATTGAAATTGAGTTAAGAGACGTTGATCAATGAAAGTATTAGCAATTTGACAAGTCGATATCTTAAAGATTTCCTTGAACTCGTCCACAACTATGGTGGAACGTCCCTTGCAAAGGCTATAAAATTTCATTGAAAAAGCATTATGTGTTACACTCACCACTAGTACAGCACTTTTATCATTTTCTTATGCCCCGTAAGATTTTCCATACTCCATATCTGGCATCACTGCATCCACAGGAATTTTACCTTCCAAGGTCTTAATTTTATGAATTTGTGGTTCATTAGAATCACGATTAATATGAGTTGCATTAATGTACCTCTCTAACAGTTCTCCTTGGGGATGCCCATTGAACACTTCGACTACGATACTTTCAATACTTATAGATTCTTCACCATCCCTTTCAATTGGAGTGTATGTGGGGAAGTTGCTAGTTAACCTTTCATCAAACAACTTGTGCACATCCATTTTCCTTTTTTGTTCAGATTTCTCTTCATAGTTTTTAAGCAAATATGAATTGGTTATATTTCTCCACTGTTGGAGATTGGACAAACTATATTAGTTCAATTTGAGATGACAATTACGAAAGCGAATCAACACTTTCTCAGCAAAATGTTTCCAATCTACCAATTGTTTGTTCTAGAAAAGCCATTGATACCACTGTAAAGTTGTCCCATCGAGATAGCACGACGCGAGATATAACTTGTGGTTTTCTGTAATTGCTAGAAAGACATAAGATATTCTAAAAAATAGTTTTCTCTATACCTGTCACACCCCGAGCCTACACCCTAGGAGGGACCGGCACTCAGAGACCATTGCTGGCCCCAAGCGAACCCTTGGCTTGGCTTTCTTAACTCAGCGGAAACCTAACCCAACAGAATAACTCAATGCAAATGCAAGGTTACAAAACAACTTAACTTATAAAATCTGGCCACCAAGGCAACTCGAATCTCGAAATAGAATATTTACATATATACATAGATGAGAGACTCAAAACTAACTGACTAACTGTCTATGAAGCCTCTAAAATACTGAGATGGATGTTGGGACAGACCCCGCAACATCTTAATGAAAGAAAACTAAAAACACAAAATAATTGAGTCCTCCGGAATGCAAAGAGGCTCACCACTGACTCTGGAGTGCTCAGCTGGATCAACAATGTACTGGATGCTGATCCTGGGTAGCTGCGTTGGCATCATAATAAGATGCAGGCCAATTGGCATCAGTACATGGAATGTACGAGTATGCGAGCTGGAAAGATAAACCACAACTTAATCTTGAAAGGAATACAAGTAAACACTGACCTTGGCCCTGTATGACTCAAGAATAACTGAACTCAATATATAGAAAGAAATAAGACACATGCGATATATATAGCTTTTAAAACATTATAAACAACTTAGTTCGTTAATGATTAAAGCAATAACAACTCAACTTTACTTATATAAAAGTAATATAACTTTAGTGGGAGATTATTTAATCGACAATCACCACTATGAGCCCTAGTGGTGATACAACGTTTTACCTCACATTGCCCAAGGACCATCCTATACCTTGCCATGATATTGGAAGCTAACTTTACTGTCACGCCCCGAGCCTACACCCTGGGCGGGACCGGCACTCGGAGACCATTGCTGGCCCCAAGCGAACCCTTGGCCTGGCTTCCTTGACTCAGCGGGAACTTAACTCAGCAGAATATTTATATATATACGAGAGAGAGACTCAAACTAAGCGACGCGTCTATGAAGCCTCTAAATATACTAAGATGGATGTTGGGACAGCCCCGCAACATCCTAGTAAAACAAAACTCAGAACACAAAATACTTGAATCCTCCGGAATGCAAGGAGGCTCTGCACCGACTCGGAGTGCTTGACTGGATCAACGGCGGGCCGGATGCGATCTCGAGTACTGCGTCTCGCATCGTAAAAGATGTAGGCCAACCGGCATCAAGACATGGAATGTACGAGTATGCGAGCTGGATAGCTAAACCACAACTTAAGCTTGAAAAGAGTAGACAGAACTCTTACCTTGGCTCTGTTTCAATTCATGAATAATCGATCCCAATATATATAAAGCAATAAAACATATGCAATATATATAAGGCTTGTAAAACAGTATGAAACAACTCAGTTCGTTAATGATAAAACAATAACAAAAGTAACTTTACTTATATAAAAGTAATATAACTTTAGTGGGAGATTCTTTAACCGACAACCACCACTATGAGCCCTAGTGATGATACAACGCCTTACCTCGCGTTGCCAAGGACCATCCTATACCTTGCCGTGATATAGGAAGCTTACTTTACTTAGTGGATCCACTAGCTTAACTTTCGTTATCATCTAAAAAGTATGATCCGAGAAATCCCATGTTGGCGCATGGTTCTTATGGAGAGTTGAGTTATATGAACTCGTGTCTCCAATTCGGTGCTCAATACTACTCCCATAATACTTTGGCTCATAAATGTTTTTTTAAAAACAATCTTCTTTCTTTGGTTGAGATAATTACTCAAAACTTAGCCCAAAGGCTCTTTTGGAAATCATGTTTCCCCTCTTACTCAAATGTAAAAACATTACAAACTTCTTTGGGAATACTTAGTTCCCTAATAGCTTTTGAGAAAAGAACTCAACTTTGAACTCTTGACTTAACTCGACTTGAAACTCTATTCTCTTTCACTTGACGTCTAACTTCACTTGACTTGGAAACTAACTTTCCTTGAATTAGAATTATGGATTCAAGGTATTTGATCACGCGTTAAAGACGAGTTCTTTGACGTTTTAAACGTACTTTGGATTGTTGGAAACAACCGTGAAACATGGGTGTAATAACTAGGAACTTGGATGAGAAGTGAGAAAGGAATGAGGGAAACTTGGATGAGACTACGGGTTTTACGGTGACACAAGTGGCATCTACGGACGCTATCGACGGACCGTAGATGGACTTACGGTCCGTACTGTCGGTCCGTCGTTCGTGTCAGAGAGCCCCCCCCCAAGAACTCAGTCTGAAGAATTGGTTAAGTGTTGACCTACGATCGGGACTTACGGTCCGTAGGTCCACTTACGGACCGTAGGTCGACACACCAAATGACCTAGCTTCTGTCCCAATCGACGGTTGACCAGTACGGACCGTCAATCGAGCTACGGTCCGTAGGTCGTGACCGTAAATGGGAACGCTGTCAAGTTTCTGAGAATTTCTGGTGAGATCAACTTCAAAAGACATAGCTTTTAGAATCATAAATCCTTCAACATACACTAGATTTCGACCCAAAATATAATTCAAAGTCATGTACTAAACTCACTAAGTTTCCAACAACTCTATCAACAATAATCACAACACCAACCAACAACTTCAACAACATGAACAACTTCTCTTCAAAATAAAAAGGAAATTGGTGTGTGGGGGAAGATCACCCATCACTAACACTCACATACCTTGGTAGGGATCACCCCCGACGAAAACCACAACGATTCCTTGCTTGATCTTCCCCTTTCCCTTCTTCTTCTTCTTCTTCTTCTCTTCCAAGCCCTAACTTTTACTCTTTTGAAAAGGGAAATAAAACTGATCACAATCAGTCCAACAATACCCAAAATAGCTCAAAAAATTAATTAGGGAAAAAGACCAAAATGCCCTAAAAAAATTTGGACAAAAATCCCTGCCAACTGCCCAACTTCCGACGGGCATAACTCACTCATGCGAACTCGAAATTGAGTAAAATCAGTGGCGTTGGAAAGATCATTCCACGAGCTTTGTAAACATAACTGGAACTACTCCTAACTCATCCTGAGCTAGGAGTTACAACTGCTCAAAGTTGGCCACAAATCACTGATTTCCTATACTTAGCCAAATTTCCAGATTTTAAAATTTTCCAAAAAGATTATTTCCGATTTCAAGCTTCTTCACATTCATTTAAAAGTGTCGGATGTTACATTTACGAAGTGGATCCACTATCTTAACTTTACGTGATCATCTAAAAAGTATGACCCATTAAATCCCATGTTGGCTACATGGTTCTTATGGAGAGTGGAGTTAATATGAACTCGTGTCCCCAATTCGGTGCTCAAGACTACTCCCAAAAATACTTTAGCTCATAAGTGTTTTAAACACATCTTTCTTTAGTTTGAGATAATTACTCAAAATCTAGCCCAAAGGCTCTCTTGGAATCAATGTTCCTTTCTTACTTAAATGTAAAAACATTTAGAAACTTCTTTGGGAAATACATAGTTCCCTAATAATTTTTAAGAAATGGACTCGACTTTATGCTCTTGACTTAACTTGAAACTTGAGACTCTTTACTCGGCTTGGAACCTTATGCTCTTTACTTGACTCGAAACTTGAGCCTTAAAATGAAGTTAAAATATTCAATAAAGACTCTTGAACAACTTTAAAGATTTGCTTTGACTTGCTTCTTTAACTTCTAGACTTAACTCTTAACTTCACTTGACTTATATCCTAACTTGCCTTGAATTGGACTATGGATTCAAGGTATATAATCACATGTTTATGGTTGAGTTCGGGATGTCTAAATGTACATTAGAGTGTTGGAAACAACTATAAAACATAGGTACTTTACCAAGGAACATGTATGAAAAAAATGGGAAATGAAAGGTAAAGGGAAGGAGTGGCGTCCTTGGCGCTCTAAGAGGCACGGGGCACCAGCCCTCGAAGCTCAGAAGGATTGCTGGGTGCTCTGCCCCAAGGGAAAAGTTCAGCAGTGTAACATCCGATAATTTAAAATGAATATGAAGAAGCTTGAAATTGGAAATAATCTTTTTGGAAAAAAAATTGAGAATCTGGAAATTTTGGCTAAGTATGGGAAAAAGTGAATTTTTTTGGCCAAATTTGAGCAGTCATAACTCCTAGATCAGGATGAGTTAGGAGTAATTCTAGTTATGGTTGCGAAGCTTGGGGAATGACCTTTCTAACGCCACTGATTTTACTCGATTCCGAGTTCGTATGAGTGAACTATGCCCTCTAGAAGCTGGGCAGTTGAAAGGAAATTTGTCCGGAAATTTTAAGGGCTTTTTGGTTTTTTTCCCTAATTAATTCTTGGTGCTATTTTTTGTTGTGTTTGAACTGATTTTGATCAGTTTGTTCCCCTTTTCAAAGAGTGAGTTAGGGCTTGAGAGATAAGAGAGAAAGAAGAAGAAGAAGAAGAGAAAGGGAGGATCAAGCAAAGGGAGATTGTTGTGATTTTCGTCGAGGGTGATCCCTACTAAGGTATGTGAGTCTTAGTGATGGGTTGATCCTTTCCCCCACACACCAACTCGTTTTAGTTTTGAGAAAGATTGGTCTTGTTGTGGAGTTGTTGGATTGTGTTGTTGGTGTTGTTGATTTTGTTGTTGGAAGTTTTAGTTGATTTAGTCCATGATTTGATTGGTATTTGGGCTGAAATCTATTGTATAGTGAGGGATTTATGAGTCTAAAAGTTATGATCATATGAAGTGATCTATCAATAAGTTTCAGTTAGCTGACAGTCGTTCCCATCTACGGTTACGACCTACGGACCGTAGATCAATTGATGATCCATACTGGTCGACCGTCAATCGGGACAGAAGCTAGGCTTTTTGGGGTGTTGATCTATGGACATGACCTACGGCCCGTAGCCTGACCTACGGACCGTAAGTCCCGACCGTAGGTCAATACTTAGCCATTTTCTCTGACTGAGTTCTTGGGGGAAATTCTCTATCATGAACGACGGACCTGCAGTACGGACCGTAAGTCCATTTACGGTCCGTCGATGGCGTCCGTAAGTGCCACCTGTGTCACCAAAAGTCTGAAGTCTCAGCCAAGTTCCCCCATTCTTTTCTCACTTGTTCATGCTTGTTCCTAGATATTATACCTATGTTTCATAGTTGTTTCCGACACTCCAAAGTACGACTAAGCATTAAGAACTCATCCATAACGTGTGATCAAACACCTTGAATTCATAATTTCAATTCAAGGAAAGTTAGTTCCAAGTCAAGTGAAGTTGGACGTCAAGTGAAAGAGTATAGAGTTTCGAGTTAAGTTAAGAGTTTCAAGTTGAGTTCATTTCAAAAAGGGCTATTAGGGAACTAAGTATTCCCAAAGGAGTTTATAAATGTTCTTTTACATTTGAGTAAGAGGGGAACCATGTTTTCCAAAAGAGCCTTTGGGCTAAGTTTTGAGTGATTATCTCAACTAAAGAAATAAGATTGTTTTTAAAACACTTATGAGCCAAAGCATTTTTGGGAGTAGTATTTGAGCACCGAATTGGAGACACGAGTTCATATTAACTCAACTCTCTATAAGAACCATGCGCCAACATGGGATTTCTCGGGTCATACTTTATAGATGATCACAAAAGTTAAGCTAGTGGATCCACTTAGTAAAGTTAGCTTCCTATATCACGGCAAGGTATAGGATGGTCCTTGGCAACACGAGGTAAAGCGTTGTATCACCACTAGGGCTCATAGTGGTGGTTGTCGGTTAAAGAACCTCCCGCATAAGTTATATTACTTTTATATGAGTAAAGCTAAGTTGTTTATACTATTTTAAAAGCCTTTTATGTGTTGCATGTGTTTTATTGCTTTATATATTGAGTTCAGTTATTCATGAGTCGAACAGAGCCAAGGTAAGAGTTACTTTCTACTCTTTTCAAGCTTAAGTTGTGGTTTAGCTTTCCAACTCGCATACTCGTACATTCCATGTACTGATGCTAGTTGGCCTGCATCTTATTATGATGCAAACGCAGGTACCCAGGATCAGCATCCAGCACGCCGTTGATACAGCTGAGCACTCCAGAGTCAGTGGTGAGCCTCCTTGCTTTTCGGAGGACTCGATCATTTTGCGTTCTGAGTTTTGTTTTATTAGGATGATTGTGGAGTCTGTCCCAACATCCATCTCAGTATTTTTAGAGGCTTCATAGATAGTCAGTCAGTTAGTTTTGAGTCTCTCTATTTATATATAATACTTTATTCTGAGACTTGAGTTGCCTCTTTGGCCAGATTTTATCAGTTGGTTATCTTACACCCTTTTTATTTTTATTAAGTTAACTTTCCGCTGAGTTAAGAAAGCCAGGCCAAGGGTTCGCTTGGGGCCAGCAATGGTTTCCAAGTGCCGGTCCTGCCCAGGGTGTAGGCTCGGGGCGTGACAAGCATCATCCCTTTTTGGGGTGCGTTGGTTGACGCGACACCCCAGCCCTTTTTCCCCCAAAAATCAAACTTTTTTCCCCTTGTTTTTCCAACTCTAAACCCCTTAACTTCAAAGGTTCCAGTGGCAAACACTTAGAATCATAAATACCATTAACATACAATAGATTCAACTCAAAATCACAACCGGAAACATGTCCCAAATCAACAAGGAACTTCAACAACACAATCAACAACATCGACAACACAACCCAATAATTTCAACAACATAACCAATCTTTTCTTGAAAATAAAATGAGTTTGGTGTGTGGGAGAAAGGATCAAACCAACACTATGAACTCAGATACCTAGTAGGGATCACCCTCGACAATATCCACGATGATCTTTGACGGAAACTTGCTTGATCTCCTCTTTCTTCTCTTCTTCTCCTCTTCACTCAAAACCCTCACTCTCACTCTTTTAAATGGGATAAACTGATTTAAAAATCAGTCCAACACTTAAATATAACAAAAAGAATTGATTAGGGAAAAGACCAAAATACCCTTAAAATTTCCGGACGGATTTCCCTGCCAGTGCCCAACTTCCAAAGGGCATAACTCACTCATACGAACTCGGAATGGAGTAAAATTGGTGGCGTTGGAAAGATCATTCCACGAGCTTCGTAAACATAAATAGAACTACACCTAACTCATCCTGATCTAGGAATTATGACTATTCAAAGTTGGCCAAAAAACTCATTTTTTTTTCATACTTGACCAAATTTCCAAATTTTTGAATTCCTTCCAAAAATAGTTAATTCCTATTCTAAGCCTGTTCATAGATATTTCAAATTGTCGAATGTTACAATATCTCCCCCTTGGGAACATTCGTCCTCGAATGAGGTTACTTTTACAAGTCTAAGGGTGCAACATCAATTCAAACACCCAACAAGCAATCATGCAAATACAACAACAACAACATGCTCATTAAAATTTTAAATAGCACTAAGAAGGAAATTAGTATCTTGATCTACAATTCCTCTGGATTCAAAGAGAGATGGATATATCTTCTTCATGTACTCTTTGGCTTCCCAAGTAGCTTTCTCAATAAATTGATTCCTCCAAAGGACCTTGACTGATGCTACATCTTTCGTTCTCAACCTACAAACTTGGCGATCTAAAATCTAAACAGGATTCTCCTCGTAGGATAAGTTATCCTTGATCCTAACACTTTAGTCGGCAGGATCAATGAGGGATCGCCTATGCACGTCTTCAACATAGAGATATGAAATACCGGATGAACCGCTGCTAGCTCCTGTGGTAACTACAACTCATAAGAAACATTGCCAATTCTCTTGGCTATGCGGTAAGGTCTAATATATCGGGGACTAAGTTTCCCCTTCTTACCAAATCTCATAACCCCTTTCATGGGTGAAACTTTCAAATATACCCAATCATCTATTTCAAACTCTAATGCCCTTCTCCTAACATCAGTGTAGGATTTCTGGCGACTCTGTGCCATTTTCAACCTCTCTTGAATCACTTTCACCTTCTCCATAGCTTGGTGAACTAAATCTGGTCCTATCAACCCTGCTTCGCCAACTTCAAACCATCCAATAGGAGATCTACATTTTCTCCCATAAAAAGCTTCGTAAGGAGCCATCTGGATGCTAAAGTGATAGTTGTTATTGTAGGCAAACTCAATGAGAGGTAGGTGATCATCCTAATTACCTTCAAAATCGATCACACAAGCCCTCAACATATCTTCTAAAGTCTGAATAGTACACTCTGCTTGCCCATCAGTCTGAGGATGAAAAACAGTACTTAAGTTCACCATCGAACCCAAGCCTTTCTGAAAAGATTTCTAGAACAGTGCAGTAAACTGTGCACCTCTATTTGAAATAATGGAGATTGGGACTCCATGAAGTCTCACTATCTCTTGAATATATAACTTGGCATAATCTTCTGCTGAAAGGGTAGTCTTTACCGGTAGAAAATGAGCTGACTTTGTCATTCTATCGACAATCACCCAAATAGAATCATGTTGTCTGCAGGACTTTGGCAACCCTGTGATGAAATCCATATTGATCATCTCCCACTTCCATTCTGGAAGTTCTATCCTCTAAGCCAAACCACCGGGCCTTTGGTGTTCAACTTTCTCTTGTTGGCAATTTAGACACTTAACAACAAACTCTGCGATGCCCTTCTTCATGCCATTCCACCAATAAACTTCTCGCAAGTCATGATACATCTTGGTGGAACCCGGATGAATAGAATATCTGGAGCTATGAGCTTCCTCCATAATCCTCTCTTGGAGTCCATCTACCATAGGTACGCACAATCTACCTTGATATCTCAATACACTATCTCCCCCTTGTTCAAAAGCTATTACTCTTTGCTTTTGAACATTTGCCTTCAACTCAAGCAAAATGGGATCTTGATCTTGTTTCTCTTTCAATTCTAACACTAGTGATGACTTGGCTCCGCTCATCACTGCTATTCCTCCTTTTGCAAAATTTGTAAGTCTGACTCACAGGCGTGTTATTCTGTGCACTTCTTTTGCTAACTCTCTCTTCCTTTCTTCGACATGGGCGGTGCTACCCATAGACAACCTGCTTAAAGAATCAGTAACAACATTAGCCTTACTTGGGTGATAAAGAATACTCAGGTCATAATCCTTGAGTAATTCTAACCACCTCCTCTGTCTGAGATTAAGCTCTTCTGAGTAAGCACATATTGAAGGCTCTTATGATTAGTGAATATGTCGACATGCACACCATACAAGTAAAGACGCCATATCTTCAAAGCAAATACTACAGCAGGTAACTCTAAGTCATGGGTTGGGTAGTTCTTCTCATGAACCTGCAACTGTCTAGAGGCATAAGTTAGAACCTTGCCATTCTGCATTAAGACACAACCCAAACCAACTCTAGATGCATCACAATACACCACAAAACCTTGAGTACCTTCTAGTAACGTCAAAATTGAAGCTGAAATCAACCTCTTTTTCAATTCCTGAAAGCTGTTCTCACAAGCTTCAGACTATTGAAATTTCACTGTCTTCTGAGTTAACTTGGTCAAAGGAGATGCAATAGACGAAAACCCCTCTACAAATCTTCTATAATAGCTAGCTAAACCCAAGAAACTCCTAATTTCAGTTGGAGATGTGGGTCTAGGCTAATTCTGCACTGTCTCAATTTTCCAAGTATCAACTTTAATTCCATCACCGGACACAATGTGGCCTAGGAACGCCACAAACTTAAGCTAAAACTCACACTTAGAGAACTTGGCATACAACTCCTTGTCTTTCAAAGTCTGAAGAACTGTTCTGAAATGACTAGTATGATCTTCTTCATTCCTTGAATAGACTAGTATGTCATCAATGAAGACGATAACAAACGTATCTAAATAAGGTTTGAAGACTCGATTCATCAAGTCCATGAAAGTTGCCGGTGCATTGGTCAAATCAAAAGACATGACTAAAAACTCAAAATGACCATACCTAGTTCTGAAAGTTGTCTTTGGAATATCACAATCCCTTACTCTTAACTGGTGATAGCCTAATCTGAGGTCAATCTTTGAAAAGCAAGTGGCACCCTGAAGCTAATAAAAAAGATCATCAATCCTCGGAAGAGGGTACTTATTCTTGATGGTAACCTTATTCAACTGGCGGTAATGTATACACATCCTAAGGGAAACCATCTTTCTTTCTCACAAACAAGATCGAAGCACCCCAAGGTGAGACACTCCGTCGAATGAAACCCTTATCTAGGAGATCTTTCAACTGCTCTTTCAGCTCTTTCAATTCTGCTGGTGCCATTCTATATGGCAGAATAGAGATAGGACAAGTATTTGGAATGAGTTCTATGCCGAAATCTATTTCTCTCTCAGGAGGAATTTCAGGTAGATCATCAGGAAAAACTTTTGGAAACTCTTTTACTATAGGAATTGACTGAAAAGGAGGCATCTCAACACTAGAGTCATGAACTCGGACTAAGTGATAGATACAACCCTTTGAAACTAACTTTCTTGCCTTAAGGTACAAAATGAAACGACTCTTAGGCACTGCTAAACTACTACTCCACTCTATGACAGGCTCACTCAAAAACTGAAACTTGACCACTCGAGTTCTACAATCTATCGATGCATAACAAGCATGAAGCCAATCCATACCTAGAATGACATCGAAATATACAATGTCTAACTCAACCAAATCAGCATGGTACTCTTGTGATTGATGGAAACAGGATAATCACGATAGACTCTTTCTGCTAAAATAGATTCCCCTACAGGTGTAGAAACACAAAAGGGTTCACAAAGTCTTTCAGGAAGAACCTCAAACTTATTTGCAACATAAGGAGTTACAAAAGATAAACTTGCTCTTGGATCTAGCAAAGCATACACATCAAAAGCGAAGACTTTGATCATACTAGTGACAACATTTGGAGAATTCTCTTGCTCATGGTAACTGGTGCTTGCATAAAGGTGGTTCGCTCCTCCACCTGTACTAGAAGTATCTCCTCTAGGTGTCGTCCTGTCTGGGGGAGCAACTAAAGAAGATTGGGCCCTACTGCCCAAATTTCCACTACCTTGCTTAATCTTAGGGCACTCCTTCATGAAGTGACCCTCTTGTCCACACTTAAAGCAACCTGTCTGACCCTGACGACACTTCCCTGGATGGACTCTACCATACCTAGCACATTCAGGAAATAAGCTACCTCTTTGTGCCACACTACCTGAAGACTGTGCTGGTCTAGCCTTGAAGTCCTTCGAATTCTAGCCATTAAATTCCCCTTTGTATCGGGGTATAGGTGCTCTAGAAGATGATGGAGGAGGTCCCTTTTGCCTTTGTTGGAAGGACGGACGATTCACATTACCATTCTGCTACTCGGACTCATTACCGATCTTGGCTCTCTTACTTCTAAATTCTTCTCCGTCCCTTAATTTCTCTTCCTTAACCTATTGTACCTAGACCATTAACCTTGATATGTCCATGTCCCAGATAAGCATTGCGGCCCTACCTTCCTTACTCGACAACCGAGACAGCCCATCAACAAATAAACTCATCTTATTCCTCATGTCCGCAACCATCTCCGGAGCATAGAAGGATAATTGTGTGAACTTCAAACTGCACTTATGAACACTCAAGGACTCCTGCTTAAGTGTGAGGAACTCACATACCTTGGCCTCTCTCAATTCTCGAGGAAAGAAATGCCCCAAGAAAGCTTTCATAAAACAAGCCCAACTCGCAGGTGTTGCATCCTCAACTTTATTTCCTTTCCACTGGTCAAACCAAGTTCTAGCAACATTCTTTAATTGCTACGCAGCTAATTCAACCCGCTCAGTATCTACCACATGCATCACATCAAAAATCTTCTTCAACTCCTCAATGAAGTTCTCTGGATCCTCAGTAGTACTCGAACCCATGAAATTTGGAGGATTCATCCCCAAGAACTCACGAATCCTTGAAGTGTCAGCTCCTACATGTTGAGCTCCTCTTTGATGACCAATTTGATTAGTTATAGGTTGACTCAGAATTCTAATTGCCTCTTTAAACTCGGCATTAGAAACTTCCCCTTCATCTTGCACTCCCGGGGAATAAGGTAACTCTTGCTCATCCACATAATGTCTAGGAAGATGCCCTCTGCCAACTCTTCATGGAGGCATAACTATCTGAAACACACGTAAGCATGAATTAGAAAGAAACTTTTTAGAGATAAACTCTAGCGCACGAGTTGAGTGTGAAAGAAATGAGAAATCTTCCTAAATGTTGTAGCCTCCCAATTATAGATGTGGCGCGCTTCACACCGATAACTAGGACTCTATAGACAAGGCTTCATAGACTCCCTAGGACTCTTGAACTCTGGGCTCTGATACCAAGTTTTTCATGCCCCGAGCATACACCCTGGGCGGGACCGACACTCAAAGACCATTCCTAGCCCCAAGAGAACCCTTGGCCTGGATTTTTTAACTCAGCGGAAAACTAACCCAACAAAATAACTCAATGCAAATACAAGGTTACAAAACAACTTAACTTATAAAATCTGGCCACAAAGGTAACTCGAATCTCCAAATGGAACATTTACATATATGCATAGATGAGAGACTCAAAACTAACTGACTAACTGTCTATGAAACCTCTAAAATACTGAGATGGATGTTGGGACAGACCCCGCAACCTCCTAATAAATCAAAACTAAGAGCACAAAATAATTGACCTAGCGGTGATACAACGTTTTACCTCACATTGCCCAAGGACCATCATATACCTTGCCGTGATATTGGAAGCTAACTTTACCAAGTGGATCCACTAGCTTAACTTTACGTGATCATCTAAAAAGTATGACCTGTTAAATCCCATGTTGGCTACATGGTTCTTATGGAGAGTTGAGTTAATATGAACTCGTGTCCCCAATTCGGTGCTCAAGACTACTCCCAAAAATACTTTAGCTCATAAGTGTTTTAAACACATCTTTCTTTAGTTTGAGATAATTATTCAAAATCCAGCCTAAAGGCTCTCTTGGAATCGATGTTCCTTTCTTACTTAAATGTAAAAACATTTAGAAACTTCTTTGGGAAATACATAGTTCCCTAATAACTTTTGAGAAATGGACTCGACTCTATGCTCTTGACTTAACTTGATACTTGAGACTCTTCACTTGGCTTGGAACTTTATGGTCTTTGCTTGACTTGAAACTTGAGCTTTAAAATGAAGTTAAAACATTCAATAAAGACTCTTGAACAACTCTAAAGACTTGCATTGACTCGCTTCTTTAACTTCTAGACTTAACTCTTAACTTCACTTGACTTCTATCCTAACTTGCCTTGAACTGGATTCAAGGTATATAATCACATGTTTATGGATGAGTTCGGGATGTATAAATGTACCTTAGAGTGTTGAAAACAACTATAAAACATAGGTATTTTACCAAGGAACATGTATGGAAAAAATGGGAAATGAAAGGTAAAGGGAAGGAATGGAATCCTTGGCGCTCTAAGAGGCGTGGGGCGCCAGCCCTCAAAGCTCAGAAGGACTGCTGGGCATTCTGCCAGGCGCTCTGCCCCAAGGGTAAACTTCAGCATCCCTTTTTGGGGTGCGCTGGCTGGCGCGACACCCCAACCCTTTTTCCCCAAAAAATTTGACTTTTTTCCCCTTGTTTTTCCAACTCTAAACCCCTTAACTTCAAAGGTTCCAGTAGCAAACACTTAGAATCATAAAGAACCTTAACATACAATAGATTCAACTCAAAACCACAACCGGAAACATGTCCCAAATCAACAAAGAACCTCAACAACACAATCAACAACATCAGCAACACAGCCAACAATTTCAACAACATAACCAATCTTTTCTCGAAAATAAAACGAGTTTGGTGTGTGGGGGAAAGGATCAACTCAACACTATGAACTCACATACCTAGTAGGGATCATCCCCGACGATATCCACGACGATCTTTGACGGAAACTTGCTTGATGTCCTCTTTCTTCTCTTCTTCTCCTCTTCACTCAAAACCCTCACTCTCACTCTTTTAAAATAGGACAAACTGATTTAAAAATCAGTCCAACACTTAAATATAACCAAAAGAATTGATTAGGGAAAAGACTAAAATGCCCTTAAAATTTCCGGACGGATTTTCCTGCCAGTGCTCAACATCCAAAGGGCATAACTCACTCATACGAACTCGGAATGGAGTAAAATTGGTGGCGTTGGAAAGTTCATTCCACGAGCTTCGTAAAAATAACTGGAACTACACCTAAATCATCCTGAGCTAGGATTTATGACTGTTCAAAGTTGGCCAAAAACTCATTTTTTTCCATACTTGACCAAATTTCCAGATTTTTGAATTCCTTCCAAAAATAGTTTATTCCTATTTTAAGCCTCTTCATAGCTATTTCAAATTGTCATGTGTTACAATACCTCAATGATACAGTAGAAAGCAAATATTTATAGCTATACAATTGTAAGGTAAGAGTTTTATTCTAGGTTGGAGTTATATGGTTATAAATGTATATTCTGTAAATCAGTCCTATTCTAAAAAGGAATATATTTTCTGATTACTATAAAATTATAATTTTTTCCTGACATCTCCCCTTAAATTAATACCGGTGATCACAAAGTAGCAAATTGGAGATAAGATATTGATGTCGTGCTCGTGTCATCGCCTTTGTAAACAAATCAGCAAGTTGATCATGAGAAGGAATGTGTTGTAGAGTGATGAGACGATCGATAACCAATTCTTGAATGTAATGGCAATCCACCTCTATATGCTTTGTGTTTTCGTGTTGCATTGGGTTTGTGGCTATGTTAATTGCACTAGTGTTATCAATATGTAGCACTGTAGGAGATGTAATAACGACACTGAGATCAGATAATAGTCATCGTAGCCAAATAATTTTTGAACTTGTTGCCGACATAGCACGATACTCTGCCTCTGTAGATGATATAGATGTACGAGATTGTTTCTTACATTTCCAAGATATCAAGGATGTGCCAAGAAACATGCACTAACCAGTAACAGAGCGACGAGAATCGCGACAACTAGCCCAATCTGCATCAGTATATCCTTCAAAGTGTATAGAAGAATTAGAACGGAAAATAACACCTTGACTCATAGAACCACGAACATATCGAATGACACGAAGTAATGCAGTGTGATGTATAAGGTAAGAATTAGCCACAAACTGACTTAGAACTTGTACTGCATATGAGATGTCTGGCCTTGTCATAGTGAGATAAACTAATGATCCCACAAACTTTCGATACAATGTTAGACAAGTTGAATGGTTCTCCATCAACCTCCTTGTACTTCGTATTAATCTCCATTTGGGTGTACACAACCTTGTCATTAGTAAGACCAGCCCTTGCAACAAGATCACAAACATACTTTTGTTGTTTAAGCATGATCCAAGTAGGGAAGTATAGAACCTCAAGGCCAAGAAAGTATGCCAGTCGTCCGAAGTCCTTCATCTTAAATGAGGTATCCAAGAATTCTTTCAACTTAGCAATATTCTCTGGATCATTTCCTGTGATAGTAATATCATCAACATAGATGAGAAGTATTGTGATACCTACTGGAGAAGTACGAAGAAATAAAGAACGGTCTAAAGAACTCTGAGAGAAGCCCGCAGTTTTAATCGTGGATCTAAAATTTTCAAACCAACTCGGGAGCCCGTTTTAAGACATAAAGAGATTTTCAAAGACGACAAACTGCATTTGGTCTCAGCAGAACATACCCAGGTAATGGTTTCATAAACACCACTTCTTCTAGATCGTCATGGAGAAATGCGTTTTCACATCCATCTAATGTAAGGTCCATCCTTTCATTGAAGCCACAACCACTAATGTCCGTATCGTTGTCATCTTAGCAACAGGTGCAAAAGTCTCCTCATAATCCACCCCATAATCCTGTTTGTACCCGTGAGCAACTAATCGAGCTTTTTAGCGATCAATTGTACCATATGCCTTAAGTTTAATGGAATACACCCACTTACTTCCAATGAGAACTCCAGATATTAGTTTATCAACAAATTCCCAAGTAGAATTTTCATTCAATGCACGAAACTCTTCCGACATTACCTATTTCTAACAAATTTGTGTAGAAGCCTAGGGGTAAGATGTAGGTACATCAACAAATTTTAGTGTGGTATGCATGGCATAAGACTTACCAAATTTCCCTGGAGAGTAACCGAATTGTTCAGGAGCATGGCGAATTGGCGATCTGTCTGACTTGATCGACGTGGGGGAGAAAGTTTGGAAGATGATGATGCATATATAGAGTCAATAACCGAAGGACAGGTCATCTGGAGATCATCATGATCATAGTTCATGGGCTACTTGATGTTTACGTAATCAAGGCATAACTTCCGATTCAAGTGTCTACGATCGTACAATAGTTTAGTAACCCAACCAAGGGTTGGGATCGTCCCAAGAGAGTGGCTTTGAGAATTTATAGAAAAATAAAATTTCATTCTAACTAGTCGTAGCTAAAGACATTAACAAGTAAAAACATTATAAATTAAAGGGGGACACAAACATGTCAATTAACAATGGGGGAGGGGGTTGTCACTAGTATGTAAAAACAGTGAAATAAACAAGGGTTTCTAAGCAATGAGAGGGATCTTTGGGAAGTGACGGGAATACGGATTAAGCTAGATTATTGGGTGTTTGCTTTCGATAGAAGATTCATAGAGTAATTGTGACTAGGATAAGCTTTAAGGGGGGTAAGTTCTCTCTCTCGAGCAACTTACCCTGTTTCAAATGCGTTCCTCTCGGACACCCATTTGCCACATGAAGACCAACCTACACCTTAACCAACTCACTCTCTCAAGCTGAGTGTGTGGACATGGGACTAGGTTTCACTCTCTCGAGCTGAACGTCATGTCGACCCACTCACACTAGCCATCAATCTAGTGGTCTTAGTTTTACGATCTCTCTCTCAAGCAAGCCAAAAACACATATATAAACTTATATTTGCACCTACAAAATCATTAAATTCATCCAAAACCACTAAATGAAATCACAATTAAACTACGATTAAACTATCAGCAAGCAAGGCCTAACAATTATCTTAACCCATATTCGCTAAACCACACCCCAAGAATTGGGGTTTTTACCCACACATCAAGATATAAATAAAAATTTATACCTAATGAAACCTCTTTTTCTTCAAGTTTTCAAAACCCTCTCAAACTTAGAGCAAAAATATCAAAAAGTACTATTCTATATGAAAACTATAATAATTGTTTCATCCTAAAACTAAAACTCTAACTAGTATTTATAGTTTTAACGGATTTGTGGTGCAGCAGATCTTCGGCGTCGTTAGTTGGAATCGCTGATCAACTTGGCGATTCGCTCGTTGGTGTAGTTCGTCTCCGTCTTTCACCAGCCTTCAGCATCGTCGTGCTCTAGGTTATTGGGCTACATGGTACTGCTTCGTGGAACTGCTCGGCGATGCGCCGATTGGTCCCTTTTTTTGCCAACTTGATCTTTTTTTCAGGGCTCAGCACAGTGGAACAAAAGGCGAAGTAAGACCTTTCGACGACTCGCCAAGTGGACTTGGCGATCCTCAGGCCTTTATTTCTTCTTTCTTTTAAGCCTTTTTGTTCCTTTTTGCAACATAGTGTTCATGCTTTCCTTCAAACTTTAAATACCTGAAACTTAAGGGTTTTCATCAGATATTGAGATAAAATATGCATTTGAGGACACAATTTCTATCAAAATATAGCCCTAAATAAGTCCAATTTGGGGACTCATCAACAACCCCAACTTAAACTTTTGCTTGTCCTCAAGAAAATTCAAGTTTAGTCGTTCAAAAAGGGTGTCTTGAACAGTGCTATGCAAGACTCAATCATGAATGCACACAATAAGGCTCAATTTACTTATGCATAGATCAAATGTGCACTCAAAGATTCAAGTTGTGACTCACCAATATCAACGAATCTCATGCTCACAATACTTGCTTCAAATGCAAGTTCAAGCTCAACTATAGTGTTCAAATGCCCTCACACAAAGAATAATTCCATATTCACACAAAAGGTTTCACAATTTAAACCTTTCGAATTAGATGCAATGCTCACACTCACAAAGAAGAACATAACGCATAATTTCACCCATAGGTTTGCCCGTATTTTCCATTCAACATTTGTTTCAGCTCACTCAAGATAAAAAATGTCTTTCCAAGGCTTGTAATGGGGCTGAGTGCAAATGTATGGTCATATAGGCCTAGTGACTTTCATCCTCATGAGATGTGGTGCTCACAACACTTCTTTCCCTTTTCATTCATCATTTTCTTTAGTGCTCATGAGTTATCCTATTATTTGCTTCCCATGAATTTTCAGGAAACCTCATTTCTTTTGTACTTTATTCCACAACTTTCTTTTTCTTTTCTATCTTTTTTTTTTTTATATATGGAGGGGTTCCATTTTTCTCAAAATCATGGGTAAGAGGGACTTTCTTGCACTTCTTGATTTTTCTTCTCTTTTCACCACACCCCCAACTTAGGCTTTTGGTCTAAGTTGGCCATTCAAACTAACCACAACTTCATGAAGATTATGGGTGATTGATTAAGAAAGGTCTAGTTTTCATAACGTTTTTCCAAAGAAAGGTAAGGCTCAAGGGGTATTCAAGAGAGAATCACACACTCACACGGTAGGTCACAAAAGAGGTATATGTCAAATAGGTTCACAGTCTTCGAAGTTGCCTAGGATCATATCAAGAGATAGCATCACTTGGTTAACCGGACCAACGGGGTAAATTCTAGGATCTATCATGCATAGTTCACATGTAAGCTCACCACACTGGGCATTGACACTATAAGTTAAACAAGACTCCACACTTTCTCTAGTGTGCAATGATCATCACAAGAGAATCAATTTGATACAAGGCTAGTCATAACGAGATGCAAATAGTTCACATATTATCTATGCGACTTCATTTGTCCTCATCATAACCATACATTCATGTTCGTTTAATTGAGAGCACTATACAGGTCATCGACATTGATCGGAATCGAGACTCAATTTTTTGCAAAAGAACAACCACATTCAAGAGTATATAGCTGGTGGCTAAAATGTGTGAAAATTTCAAAACTTTTCGGAAGGGTCAAAATAGTTTTGCAATTAAAAACAAAAGGAGCCATAAACTCAATCATCCACAGAAAGTAGTATTAAACACAATAATAGCTCAAAGACCAAATACATAAGCGAAAACACGAATCACAAATAGCAAACAAAAGGTGGGCCTCACCCTACCACAAATAAAAGCAATTTGTCCTCAAATGCAAATGACACAGAATATCCAGACTTTTAAAAATAAAGAAAGACAGAGAGGGAGGTAGAAATCTTGTCTGCATAGTCACTCCATTTGTATGGGCATCAGTGCCCGATGTGTCAGCCTGTAATTTGATAATGGTCCCTGGAGTTTCTTTAAAAGATTCAGCGGCAGTTGACGTACTAAGATTGTCCAAGTCATGAGCCACCAAAAAGGAGTGGATGATTGTGAAGAATCCACGTTTCAATGAGGGAATAGTGGGGTCTCGGGGATTTGTTCCCTTGCTGGCACTGGGCTTCTTGCCCTCATTATCCATTTTTAGGGGATTTGTTTCCTTTGTATTTATTTCTGAAATTTTTTGCTCTTGTTTGTCGGGGTGGCATATCTCTTCCCGCTACTGTAGGTCTAGCCATTTCTGCAAAGCTTCGAAAAAAAAGTTAGAAAGTATTCAGAATTGCAGCCTCACTTCACCAAACCAGTTGGCAAAGCTTGCAATTACTTAGACGGTTCGTCGAGTGCAGTGCATAGAGAATACAAGGATGCAGACAAAGGGCAAACCATAAATCTTTCGGCAAAATGCCAAATGCTTTCGGTGATGTCATACATCTCACCAAAAATTACAGAATTTAATATCATAATTTGCATTTAATTAAAGGCGAGATAGGAATTGTAGGTGAACCACTGAGTGGTTCAGAACAAGGTAATATCATTGCATTTGGTCCAAAATCAATAGAAATAACTCAGAGTTTGGGAACCAACCTTTCGTGCTGAATAAAATGGAATTGATTTGCTAGGTAGCAATGTAATCCAAGTCCCGAACATAAATCAACAACTAAAATACTCTAAAAGTGTTGAGATATTGAAACTAGAGTGCAGGTGTGAGTTTGGACAGATAACTTAGTGAATGATGTTGGAACTTTTAAACCTTTGGCTTGAAAAAACCGTGCAGTTCTTGCCCACTTGGCGACATTAATCCAGCTCGCCTCTCACTCGGTGGAATGTCGACTGTTTAGTTTTTCCGCCAAAATTTACAGGACCTCTGGCTTTAGTTGGGGGACCAAACGGTGGTCTCTGTCGGGATCGCTGACACGGTCAGCGGTTTTCCAATAATTTCCTGTGATCGCTGAGTTTTATAGAATCTAATGCAAGATGGTATTGAGTCTAACAGCGGTCTAGTTCTGAGTTGCCAAACCATTTGGTGATTCGCCGATTGGACCTATTGCTCGCCAATCTGCATTGTTCGTTCACTCTCCACATTTCCATCTGCACAATCAACAAATCATTATTTTATCCAGAAATAAGAAGGCAATTAAAGGGGTTTTGGGTTTCCTCCCAAACAACGCCTTAGTTAACGTCGTGGCATGACACAAGTCTACTTTAAAATCTCACTCTTGTGGTTAGCAATAGTATCACTAGGCAAACCCCCTTGCTGTCTCGGATTAAGGTGAGACGATATAGGACCCATTTGGGTCTCCAACTGCTTGATTTAAACATAATGGGAGGTACGATCTGGCTAAGGGTAGAAACATCTTCTTTCATGCCTTTCAATATTTTATCTGACCCTTCAACTTTGTTGAGGATACGCGAAAGAATATTCTCAGACCTACCAGCCTACGAATCTTTTGACTTTTGGCACTTGTGGGGAGGTACATATCTGTCCTTCTCCCCATCCTTCCAATTAGGATTTCGGTCCCTTTATTCACGATCCTTCCATCCTTCATCTCCACCCCAACCTTGGTTACCACCCTGCCTTGGGTAGTTTGAACGATAACCACCACCTTGGTTGGCTAGGAAGTTCACCTCCTCATTATATAAGGCTTCAAAATTTGCTTTCTCAAGATTTGCGCACCTGACCCCCACAACATTGACGCCATGGGCACCGCCCCCCATGACATTTTTGGATAAAATATCAATTTGTGTCATGATCTTGGCCATGTTTTTGTCTCTCTCATTATTTTGGTCCCTCTGCTCCTTGGATAGTTTGAATGTGAGATGGGAGACTTGGTCTTCACGAGTGTGCCATGCCCTATTGATGGTCGTCATTCCATCTAAAAGTTAGGATGCTACTGCATATGATTGCTGCATCAAGCCTCCAGGTGAAAGTTGGTCAGTGACACCTTTGTTTATCGAGTCCAAACTCCGGTAGAAGTATTGAAGTAGCACGTTATTAGGCAAACCATGGGTTGGGCATTATAGCACCAACTTTTTGAACCTTAGCCAAGTTTCATGCAGAGTCTCTCCTTTTATACGTTTAAAGCTGTCGATGCTATACCGCAGTGACATCATCTTCGAGGAAGGGAAAAATCGCACTTGAAATGCGGTTACCAACTCCTCCCAGGAAGTAATGGATTCACGCAGTAGCTCGGCTAGACACTTGCACGCCTCTCCCATCAACGAGAAAGGGAATAGGCTTAACTGGATTGACTCCTGAGAGATGTTTTTGAATGAGAATGGTCAGCACAGATCTACAAAGTTTCGAAAATGCTCGTGAGGATCCTCATGAGCCAGTCTGCTGAAAAGTCCCTTTAGTTGCAGAAGTTGCAACATGGTGCTTGTTATGTGAAACACTGCATTTCCCTCGACTGGGGGTAAACGGATGGCTCCAACACCTCCCATGAGATGGGGGCCATTGATGTTAGGCTCTTGGACATCGTTGAGATTCCCGATGTCATTTTGGTGGCCTACCTGGCTACCGTTGCTACCATTAACACTCATGCTTTCTGAAATATTCACACAGCAAACAAAACAAAACTAAAAATTAAGTAAGTAGACTACAACTTAGAAGAACAAAAAAATTCTACTAATCTAGAAATTTTCAAATAACACCACTCCCGGGCAGCGGAGCTATTTTGATGTTTGCGTAATCAAGACACAACTTCTGATGCAAGTGTTTACGATCGTACAATAGTTTAGTAACCCAACCAAGGGTTAGGATCGTCCTAAGAGAGTGGTTTTCAGAATTTATAGAAAAATAAAATTTTGTTCTAACTAGTCATAGCTAAAGACAATAACGAGTATAAACATTGTAAATTAGAGGGGGACACATACATATCAATTAACAATGGGGGTTTTGTCATTAGTAAGTAAAAACAGCGAAATAAACAAGGGTTTCTAAGAAATGAGAGGGGATCCTTGGGATGTGTTGGGAATACAGATTAAGCTAGATTATTGGGTACATGCTTTTAATAGAAGACTCATGGAGTAATTGTGACTAGGCTAAACTTTAAGGGGGATAAGCTCTCTCTCGAGCAACTTACCCCGTTTCGAATGCGTTTCTCTCGGACACCCACTTGTCACATGAAGATCAACCTATGCCTTAACCCACTCATTCCCTCGAGCTGAGTGTTTGGACATGGGACTAGGGTTCACTCTCTCGAGAAGAATCTTATGTCGACCCACTCACACTGGCCATCAATCTAGTGATCTTAGTTTTACGACCTCTCTCTCGAGTAAGCCGAAAACACATAAATAAAATTGTATTTTTAACTACAAAATCATTAAATTCATCCACAACCACTAAATGAAATCACAATTAAATTACGATTAAACTATTAGCAAGAAAGACCCAATAATTATCTTAACCCATATTCGCTAAATCACATCCCAAGAATTGGGGTTTTTAGCCACACATCAAGATATAGAAATTTATATCTAAATGATCTTGCATTCAATTTGGTATGAAGATGTAAGTCTTGTTAGAGGACAAGAATGAAGAATCCAAGAGACCCAAGTCAAAATCCTTGGAGATGAAACCCATTTTTTCTTCAAGTCTTCTAAACCTTCTCAAACTTAGAGCAAAAATATCAAAAAGTAATATTCTATATGAAAATTATAATAATTGTTTCATGCTAAAATTAAAACTCTAACTAGTATTTATAGTTTTAACAGATTTGTGCTGCAGCGGATGGTTCAGTGTCGTTAGTCAGAATCACCGATTAACTCGGTGATTCGCCCTTTTGTGTAGTTCATTGCCATCTTGCACCAGCCTTCAACATCATCGTGCTCTGGGTTATTGGGCGGCATGGTACTAATTCAAGGAACTGCTCGGCGATGCGCCGACTGCTCCCTTTTTCTAGTGACTTGATCCTTTTTTCAAGGCTCAGCACACTGGAACAAAAGGCGAAGTAAGACCTTTCGGCGACTCGCCAAGTGGACTTGACAATCCTCAGGATTTCATTTCTTCATTCTTTTCAGCCTTCTCGTTCCTTTTTGCGACATAGTGTCCATGGTTTCCTTCAAACTTCAAATACTTGAAACTTAAGGGTTTTCATCAGATATTAAGATAAAATAACCATTTAAGGACACAATTTCTATCAAAATATAGCCCTAAATGAGTCCAATTTGTGGATTCATTGGTACTCCGGAGGATCATTAGCTACCACATCATCATCAAACTTGTACAAAAAAGAAACAGATTCTGAAGAATGTTTAGAATTGTGTTTGTGAGAAAATTAATCTTAAAAAAATAACATGTCTAGATACACGAAGCTTGCGATGAGATGCATCATAACATAGATACCCCTTTTGTGTGTCACTGTAGCCCACAAAAATTCATTGTGTTGCCTTTTTTGAAAGCTTTTGTCTTTCATTTGTTGGAAGATGGAAAAAGAAAACACAACCAAAAACTCGCAAGTGAGAATAATCAGACTTCTTATGAAATTATTTGAAGTTCGGTGTCTCATTAGCAATGATTGGGGAAGTTTGTCTATTAATCAAATATACAGAAGTATATACTGCTTTCGGCCAAAACCTCCTAGGCATATTAGATGTGCCCAACAATGCCAATGCAGTTTCCAAAACATGTCGATTCTTTCGTTCTATGACTCCATTTTGTTTCAGAGTATGAGGACAAGTGCGTTGAGAAATAATTCCTTTATTTTTGAAAAACTCAACAAGATTAGTCTTAGTGTACTCTCCTCCTGAGTCAGAATGAAATAATTTTATAGTTTTATGAAACTGTGTATACACATACTCAATAAAATTCATAATAAGAGTCGAAACCCCAAATTTATTTCGAATAAAAAACACCCATGTGTATCTAGATATATGATCAATAAATAACACAAAGTACTTATATCCCATCCTTGACAAAGTAGGAGAAGGACCCCAAACATCACTATGCACCAAATCAAATAGTTCGTCATAAGAAGATGAACTGGATGAAAAAGGGAGCTTGTGACTTTTTGAATCGGCACAATTTGAACATGTCAAAGGGAGACTAGAATGAATGTCATGTGTTGCTGGAAGGCATGATTTAAGCATGTGTTGAAGTCGAGAGGAATGAGGATGACCTATCCTATTATGCCAAAGAGTGAGAAAATTTTTCGAGCGAGTAACATCCACGGCAGAAACTGAAAGAAATCAATGATGCAAATGATGATGAACTGACTCTAGAAGAAATATTCTGCCAACTCTACGCCCCTTGGCCATGGTCATCCCGGTTTTCAGATTCTGAACAACACAGTCATTGGGTGAGAATCTTACAACACAATTATGATCAACTAGCTGACCTACTGAAACCAAATTAGCATTCAAATTAGGTACATAAAGAACGTTAGACAAATTTCCAACAAAACCAAAACCCGAAGCGGGCAATGTATGCCTATTTGCCGTATGAATAACATGTTTAGAAACATCATCATACAATGCAGAAAATTGGGACAGATCTCCGGTCATATGATTGGAAGAACCCGAAACTAGATGCCAAGTAGATTTAACAGAATTACTTATATCTGAGGATGCCGAGAGTGCACTTGAGATGGCTCTGGGAAAGGCAACTGCTATAGAATCTCGAATCAACCTTTCAAGATTATGTCCAGAATGGAAGGAACCAGTCAATTTAGTGACATCCGTTAGGTATGTTTGGTGAGCAGACCATGAACGATTTGGACGACGATGACAATCCAAAATATGATGGCCAGTAATTTTACAGTAAGCACAAAATTTTCTTCTTACGATAATTGGCTACTATGTGACCAAAGTTGTTGCATTCATAGCACTGGACACTTCTCTTAGTGTTTCCTGATGAAGTATTGATAGAGATTTTTGTGCAAGTAATGCAACAACGGGTAATGGCATTGACTCCATGGCCGCCTAAGTTCCAAGCCTGGTCTCTTCACGCAACACGGCTGCCAACACAACATCAAGAGTAGGTGTGACTTTTCTGTTCTACAAACTGCCAGGAATCGACTCGAATTAAGGCTGGAGTTTCATCAAGAACTATGCCATCCTTGTCCTTTGTCGTTCTCTCAACACTTCCTTGAGCCCTGCCATAGACATATTTCTCCCAGAAATTTGATCCTATTTTGACCAGAGCAGCTGCAAGCCAGCATAAAAGGAACGAACATTTTTGTCCCCTTGTGTATATTCAACAATGTTGCATCCTAGTTCAAACTGTCGTGCTAGATTGGTTTGTTGGTAGACATTACGCAGGTGGAGCCACATCTCTGAAGCTGAATTAAATGGTCTAAGTCCCATAGTGATGTAAGCATGTACCGAATTCAACATCGAAGCGATTACCTTCGTATTGTTCAAATTCCATCGACCCAACTCTTTTTCATCTGTTGGCAGACCAGCAGAACCATCTAACCATCGAAAAAAGCCCTTTCCTTGAACAAAAATTCCAAAGTGGAATTCCCAGAGAGAAATTGGAACTATCCAATTTTGTGGAGAGAAAATCATGTGAGGATGATTGTGAATTCATTGAGGAGATAAAATACAACAGAGAGAGAAAAAAAAAGGGACAAATGCCTGTGTAGAGGAAACAAAGAGGCAAGAATAACGCAGGAAGGCAATAAGGTACCTTCGTAGAGAAAGCAAAGAACACGATTTTTTTAAACGATGGCTCCTGATACCATGCTAGAAATACATAAGATATTCTGAAAAATAATTTTCTTTATACCTCAATGATACACTAGAAAGAAAATATTTATAGCTATACAATTGTAGGGTAAGCGTCTATTCTAGGAAGGAGTATATATGGTTATAAATGTATATTTTGTAAATCAATCTTATTCTAAGAAAGACTATATTTTCTGATTACTTTACACTTATAGATTTTCCTAACAGTAATCACATAGAACTCAAAGTAGCGTTCAACCTGAGAAATCCATAACTCTGGATTTTAGCCATAGAATTGTTGAAATTCCACCACATTTGGTTTACTTGTTAGAAGGTTTCCAACCAACTCTTGTAACAGTGAATGCATTTCAGCGAGATCCCTCGACCAAGTATCCTTCATGACATCTGTCATGCCCTAAGCCTACACCCTGGGCGGGACTGGCACTCGAGAACCACTGTTGGCCCCAAGCGAACCCTTGGCCTGACTTACTTACTTAGCGGAAGACTTAAATCAATAAAGATAAAGCTATAAAATAAACTGGAATGTTATGAAGGAACATTCAACTTGGCCATTAAGGCAAACTCAAGTCTTAACATAAGATAATGACAATGAAAAGACTAAAGAACTAGCATCTGACTGTCTATGAAGCCTCTAAAACAACTAAGATGGATGTCGAGACAAACCCCATGACATCCTAATGAACTAATAAAATAACTGAAAGCAATAAAAGGAGTCCTCTGGAATGCAAAGAGGCTCACCAACTGACTCTGGAGTGCTTACCGAATCAACAATGCACTGGATGCCGATCCTAGTTACATGTGTCTACATTATAATAAGATGCAGGCCAACTGACATCAGTACATTGAATGTACGAGTATGTGAGTTGGAATGCTAAACACAACATAGGCTTGAAAAGAATCTGAAGAACTTACCTTGCTCAACTCAACTCAACTTAACATAACTGAACTCATTTCAATATAAAGTAGTTTAAAACAAGTACAATATAAAGAAAAGTTGTTTAAAATATGATGTCAACTCTGTGTGTATGCAAAGATACATATAACTCTGAAATGTATGTAAAAATACAATAAATTGTGTATATAAGAATACAATTTACTTCCGTGGGAGTTTCTCTAACTGACAACCATCATATAAGAGCTATTATGATGATACAACATTTTGCCTCACGCTGCCAGGGCCGTTCTTTACCTTGCCGAGGTTATAAAACCTGAACTACTAAGTGGATCCACTATTCTATGCTAAAAAACACTAAAGGAATCATCTAAAAAGTATGACCATTTTCTACCCATGATGGCTACATGGTTTATGGGGGCCGTGAGTTGTTTGAACTCTCCCCCATATCGGTGCTCAATACTACTCCCAAAAATATAATATTAGCTCTTACGTTTAAAAACATACTTCTTTCTGTGATTTGATATTAGTGCTCAAAAACATAGCTCAAAGGCTATCTTGGAAATCAAAGTTTTCTCTTTTGCTTCATTTAGAAAGCGATTATTCTTTTCTGCAAACTAGCCCCAAGGCTCTTTGGAAATTGAGGTTTCCTCTCTTGTTTAAATGTGAAAACCTTTTAAACCCTTTGGGAATACATAGTCCTCATATACTTTTGAAGAAATAAAATTCAAACTTTACTATTTAATCTTTACTCAACTTGTACTTTAAGTCTTAAAACAAAGTTAAAACATTTGGAAAATACTTTTGGAAAACTCTAAGAACTTGTCGTGACTTTACTCTTACTTCTCTTGACTTTGATCTTAACTTTCCTTGAATTGGATTATGGATTAAAGGTTCATGATCTCATTTTTATGGATGATTTCATGATATTTAGATGTACCTTAGAGTGTTGGAATCACCTAGAAAACATAGGTACTTTGCTAAAGAACAAGAACTAAAAGGTGGGGAACGAATGGGGAGAACTGGCGTCCCTGGCACTTTAAGAGACGCGGGGCGCCAGACCTCAAAGTTCATAGAACATGTTGGGGGGCGCTGGATGGCACGGCGCCCCAAGGGTGAATGTTCAGAGCCCCTTTTGGGGCACGCTGGCTGGCGCGACGCCCCACCCTTTTTCCCAGGTGTTTGGCGACTTTTCTTGCTCGTTTTTCATCTATAAACCCTCTAAACTTCAATGGTTCTTTCACCAAATACTTAGAATCAAGTGTACCCTCAATATGCATCAGATTCTACTCGAAAAACACAACTAACAACATGAATCAATCTCAAGAAAACTCCAACAACACAACCCATAAGAATTCAAACTAATTTCATCAAGAACTGAAGGATTTACTTTCAAATCTAATAACTTCACTGAAATTGAATCATAATTGGCGCATGGGTGAACTAACCCAATGCTATGTGATCTCACATACCTTGTAGGGATCATCCCCGATGAAATCCACAATCTAAACTTGACGATTTTGACGAATCTTGATTTCTCTTCTCCTTTCTCCTCTTTTCTCCTCTTCTCTCAAAACCCTAACTCTTTTTCCAAAAGCGTAAACTGACTAAGTTCAGTTTAGACCCCTAAGTAATTACCAAAAATGAATTAAAATAAAAGGGTAAGGAAAAGACCAAACTACGCTTTCAATATCCAGATTGGACTTTCCTTATTTCAACAACCCAACTTCCAAAGGGCATAACTCACTCATACGAACTCAAAATCGCGCAAACTCAGCGGCGTTGGAAAGATCATTCCAAGAGATTTCTTACCATATTTGGAAGTACCTCTAAATCATCCTGAGCTAGAATTTATGAGTCCAAAGTTGGCCAAAACTCAACTTATTCTAACTTAACAAAATTTCCAGATTTTCATTCTTTCCAAAAATGACTATTTCCAATTATTAGCTTCTTCCTAGTTATTTAAAATTGCGAGATGTTACAACATCAATTGAATCTTCAATTAATTGTATGAGATATTTGGTCCTCCATTGAAGACCTCTGGATGAAAGCACCGATGCAACAAACCCGATTTCCCAATACAGATACATAAACATTATATTCATAGATAACCAAATTATAATAACAACACTTGAATTACAAAGAGATATATTGAAATAACAAGTGACTAAAGATAGATATAAGAATGGGGATGAGAAGTTAAAACTCTAGAAAGAAGATGAGAGGAAAAGACAGTTACTTCATAATACGTATAATCCTCCATAACCGTAGATGAAAACCATGTAAACTCTACTCAACTTGGATCCCAAACAAATCTATTATTCGGTTGTCTAATACTTGGGCCTCTTTGTGGTTTAGTCCCAGGCCCAACAGCTTGGCCAGCTGACCTATCGGCGTTCACAACAAATGGTATGTTGTTGGGATAATCATTTGTATGCGGAACGTTTTTAATTTTATTAATTTAAAAGATCTTTATTAGAAACCAAAGGTTATGAATCAGATTAATGAGGACTAGCATATGATGTTTTAAGTTTTTACTTCCAGATTATTTCAGTGGAGCTAACGGAGACATAGCATCTGATCTGTATCACAAATAATCATTATGTTTTAACCTCATTATTTTACTTTCCATTCATTGCTATAAATTAAGTTGATATAACGTAATTTGGTATACTCATAAGTTAAAGGAGAGGGTTGTCTTTGTATAAGTTTGATTGATATCAACGATAAAATGGACAATTACACCGTGTAAATTATATGTGTTCAGTTCCGTCTTAGAATTTAGAGTCAAGTGAATTTCTTGGTTATTTTATTATACAGAATTGCAATGTTGTGGAATGTATATAAGTTCCTACTTTTCAATTTTCTTAACAACATTCCAAACAAAGCATTTGACCCTGGATCTTTAAGAGTTACTCTTGAATCATATTTGTTTAATTATCTTAAAATTGACCTTACTTATTTTAGGTCCTTCGGATTTTAAAATAACCTTAGGTATAGGTACCGGGACCTTTTGGTAGAGTGTTTAAGAATAGTATTGAATAGAGTTTATAACTTTTGTTGAGATTAGTTATGCTAAGATTTTTTCTTATCTATTGCTATCTTATTTCCCAAGCCACTGCTCGATCCTCCTTTTTCTAATTGATTGAAAGTAGCAAGGAAAGACGAGCAAAAACTTTGTTAGCTCAACATGCAACTGAGCAAAGAGAAAGAGTAGTAAAGGAAATACGAGTAGCAATCACATGCATGTCAAAGGAATCAAGGAAGAAATTTTTCTGAGATCGCGATTACTCTTTCAGAATCTCATCATGAAACCTAAGTATGCCATTATCTTTGTCGAGAAAGATCACTGGTTTGGTATATTAAGTGCGGTTTTATTTTTATTCATCATTACCCATATCTTAATACTCATTGTATTGCTAATACGATAGCTATTCTATATATTGTATAATACTTAATACAACATATAATTTTCTTTATATTTGTTATGCACCCTATAATATTACATATGTTGTATAACTAATACATGTAGTAGATTTTCTTATTACATCTTACCAAATGACTCCTAAGTGTCTTCTAATTTGTGGTCTATATATAGTCTTCAAGAAATTATTTGTTCTTTACATTTAGTAAAGAGTTGGTAACACTTAGTTCATTTAGTTTTTTTCATAAAGAAAGAACTTAGAATTTTCTATTGACTGTAGGAAGGAGTTCACATCATATGCAGAGGTATGCTTCAAAAAATATGGTGACCGTGTGTTGTATTGGACCACCATTAATGAGGTGAATATATTCGATTGGAGGTTTCGATAATGACATGACCTCTTCAGGGTATTGTTGTTCATAGAATGTTGCTTGAATACTCATCTGCAATGAAATTGTACAGGAAAAATTACATACTACGTCCGATAAAAGAAATCAACTAAACAAATAAAGAATATTAGGAAGAACATATATAGCTTTAAAAATTCATGGTGTGAATTAGATCAAACATAATATACTACTGAAGTTCTATCAAATTTTTGAAGCACCAGAAACTTCTCATAATACACATTATCAAGGTTCATGTTTTAGAGAATTAATGTAGATCTTCATTAAAAAAAATTCAGAAATATGTTGCCTTCTCTTCAATGGTGATGCTTTTATGCTGGATTAAACTTTTTGAATATCTCTTCACAAATAGTGATTTTTTCATACATTTGATTTTTAAATTTTCCTTTTGAATGTCCACATTATATAACTAAACTAGTAAACTTACACGCGCTTCGCACAGGAATTTATAAAATAATACTTAAAACACTATATTATCTTACATACAAGATTACGTAGTAACAAACATTAATAATGTAAAGGAAAATGAAAAGTATTATATCTTATCATTTATCCTTGATAACATAAGCATAAATAAATGACTGTAAAAATACATACCAGGATCTATAACATAAGCAATGGTGTCAGTGAGCCATTCAACAGGAGCAAAGTACACAAATATTTAATTGTGAAGAAGAAGAAGAGGTTCAAAATTATCATTGTTATAAAATGAGAGGAAATCCCTCTATTTGTAGACAACAAAGGGTAGTGTGAACAAATATTTATTGTGACTTATCGGAAATGTTACAACTATTTGGAAAAGTTGCAACCCTTCGAAAAGGTCACAACTTTTCATGAAAGTAACAACTTTTCATAAAAGTCGCAACTCTTCATTAAAGTCGCAACTCTTCATTAAAGTTGCAACTTTTCATAAAAGTCAGAACTTTTCATAAAAGTCACAACTTTTCATAAAAGATGCAACTCTTCATTAAAGTCGCAACTTTTCATAAAAGTCACAACTTTTCATAAATTTCACAACTATTCATGAAAGGGGAACGCTAGTTTTAGAAATAAATAAATTAAAAAGGAATTCTAGTTTGTGGTGGCACCACGTAGGCGGGCCTGAGGTTCTCTTTTATATTTCTAGTTTGTGGTGGCACCACGTAAGCGGGCCCAAGGTTCTCTTTTATATATATATATGATTTTTAATAATAGAGAAACATATACTCTAGAATGACATATTTAAAACTCACTTAAACTAAACTTACAATATATATATATATATATGTGTGTGTTATTATAAGTGGAAAGCTCCAAAGTGAAAAGTTGAATTACCATTTTACCCTTTTTTAATAAATTAAAATTTGATTAATTATTTAATTAAATACAAATACTTTAATTACATAATGGTAGAATTTAAGTCCTTAAGCCTTTTAATAATTAAATTATTATTTCCTTGATAAATTAGTACATTGATATTATTTTTAATCATAATCATAATTCTCATAACGGAAGGATTTGAAAAGTTATGATAGATAAAGCAATGTATATATCATCATCATACCATATCATTCATATATTTTTTTGGAAAATTTTTAGAAATCCCACCTTTTAGTTTACTTATTACCATTATCCCCTATAAGTTTTACAAATCTCCAAAATTCGTCATTTTCGCGCATCAGATTAGTGTATCCCGCACATCAAATTAATGTATCAGCGCTTATATTATTGTTGTCACGCCTCGAGCTACCCCCGAGACGCGGACACGGGACCTAGGACCACAAGTGATCCCAAGCTAACCCTGCTGGCATGATCATGTGCATACTAAAGATTATAAACTGATGCGGAAGCAAAATCATAAATAAACTGAAAAGATGGGGAATACCCATATACTATAACTGAATCTATCAAATCTAAGAGTTTAATACAAAAGAAATATCAACTCAAAATCCTAAGCTGAATCTAATTATGTTTGAAATAAGTCTCTAAACTGACTAGAAATATTGGGACATGCCCCAACTAGATCTGGCAAAACTGAAACTAAAAACTAAAAGCGATAAAGATAAGCATGTCACTAGTCCTCGAAAAATGAGGACTCACCACTGATGCTTGGAAACGAAAATCGGGAATCGATCTAAGCGTGATCGGATGCTTGAACCCGAACCTACATCATGAGAAGATGTAGCGCACGTATGCGTCAGTACTGGAAAGGTACTGAGCATGCAGGATAGAGTAAAGCTGAAATAACATATAGCCGAACAAAGCAATAAAGCAATGAAATAATCTGAACATGATATAGATTCTGAATATTGAGCTAACTGATGCAATGACCAATTTATAACATGCTGAGACTGAATACTGAATATACTGATAAATGGTCAATGCAATAGAGTTCGATCAAACTGGGGAGCTACTAATAATCGACATAAAACCACATGAGCTAAATGTGGAGTCCGATGTATACGCCCATCGAGCGGACCCAATATACCCCGCCGAGGTATAAAGGCATCTTTGGCGTGATCACTAAACGATGTTTCCCACGGGGGGACTTACACCTACGTAGCTCGTAGTTACGGGACTATATGGGTACGCCGAACCCTAGTCCAACTCGGCATTATGCTACTCCCAATAGATTAAGTGATTAACACATTATGACTGAATTTACGTAAATACCGGATAGCTCGAAACCGAACATGCAAACCGAGAATGCAACAATTAATCGATAATGATGCATTCATAAACCGAGGCATGTAAAACCGAATACCGAAATATCGACCTAGCATGTGTAATTCAATGACGAAGAAATACATAGCTAGGGTTCTGAAATTCATGCGATAAACTGAGCAATACAATGATAATCTGACTTGGAACATTTAAATAACTAATTTATAACGATCTGTTGTAATTCTAGAAACCCTAGGTCTGTTCATAATCATGGAATCAAGAATCTGACTGAATTCTAGGGACCTAATGGGCGAAAGGAACCCACTAGTGAAATCCCACATGGTGACGAATTCCACGGAGAAATCTTTCGATTTCGGGGCTGGAATTGATGGAACCTTGCTGCGTTCTTGAACTAGGGTTCTTGACCTTTTTCTCCTCTCTTGCTTCTAATTTGCTAAGTTTTGATTAATGATTTTGAATAAGGTAAGTTCTAGTTATGTTTCTAGGCTTAAACTGACTAAAATCTCATGATTTAGGGTTTAAACAACGTATCTAAGGGGTTAAACGAAATAGAAAAAGACCAAAAAACCCCTGAATTAACTGCTGCCAGAGTGACCTACGGATTGGACCTACGGGCCATAGATCGTGTCCATAAGTCAAGCCTGCTCGACAGGCCTTTACTAAAACGAGCATAACTTTTTACTCGGAGGTCAGATTTTAGCAAACTCGGTGGTGTTGGAAAGATAATTCAATTATCTATCATATCATAGGTAATGGGACACACAATTATTGTTTTGCTAAAAGTTATGACCATCTGAAGTTGACCCATTAGAATTTTCAGCTAACTGGCTGTTGATCCCTCATCTACGGTCAGACCTACGGACCGTGGATCGGATGACGGTCCGTGCTGGTCAACCGTAGTTCATGTCAGAGGCTGGGTAAGGAGGTCTTGATCCACGGACACAGACCACGGACCGTGGTCTGATCTACGGACCGTGGTCTAATCTACGGATCGTGGTCTGATCTACAGACCGTGGTCTGATCTACGGACCGTGGGTCTGTCCGTGAGTCGAGACTTAGCCAAATTTTCTGAGCTTGGCTGGGGAGGGGTTGCAGTGGTAAACCACGGACCACTAGCATGGGCCGTGGTTTGACCTACGGTCCATGGATGGCAACCGTAGGTTGCACCTGCAACTTTTCAAAATCTGCATTTTGGTCTGTTTTCGGATACGGGGTGTTACAATTGTATCTCGCACATTAGATTAGTGTATCATGTATAAAATGTACATCAAATTAGTGTATCATGTATAAAATGTAATGTGTCTTCCTTAACGATTAATGTATCTTGCGCATCAGATTAATGTATCAGCGCTTAAATTATTGTATCCATTTGAGGAATTTCTGTAATTATAAACTTTTAAGGGATAGATTGTAATTTTGCCTTAAAAGTATGTGATTTCTGTAATTTACCCTTTTTTATTATTATTTTATACTACTAAAAGTGAAAAACTCCAAAGTGCAAAGTTGGATTACCATTTTACCCCTACATTCAACCATAATATTATAAAATACTTAATTAATTAAATATTAAGTAGCTAATCATATTATATTATACTAAATACTAAAACTGAGAAGGTGTTAAATTAAATTAATATAATTCATTCTTATAAAAACAATGCATTTATTTTCTTAGTTACTCTCAAAAGGTTAAGAATATGAAGGGTTACTTTGTATGGTTCAATTATATGGACTAGATTCAAATGCAGGTGTAATGTATTCTTTCAAAATCAATGCAGCGATTTCCTTAATTAATTTGAAAAAATGAATAATTACTTGAAAAGTTACCTTTCATGTATAATTATAGATCAGATTCATATGCTGCAGTATAAAATGTATTTGAATAGTCATTATATTATATTACACTAAATACTAAAAGTGGAAAATAACTTATTCAATAATCACAATAAATAAATATTTAAAGAAATGTGAGAAGCCACTCTTGTAACTCCAAGAATCCCTACATTACAATATGTGTTTAAAGGATAATTAAATAGTAGTATTTATTAGGAGTGTTCTTCACATTTGTTACGTTGAATTTCTTTTGGAACTCTAAACATCAACAAATTAATTATAATTAGTTTCTATTACATGTACCTAGCTACAATTTATCTTGTATTGGATACGCCAATATGGTTGCTAATTGATGATGTGGAGAAATTAATATCTTCTCACAGGACAACTGTACAAAAATATACTTTGATAATTGTGAAAATTATTCATTATAAATCGGAGAATTTGATGAAGTGAATAATAGGTTGAGCATAGTCATCCACGTTCTCCTCTCACACGAACAACATAGGTGAATCATATTTTTGATGCTCTTGAGCTCCTCTTTTAATCAACTATTTCTATTTCTTCCACATAATTAAAAAATTATCCCCATTAAAAATTTGCATACTTTATGTCATTATATTTCTCTTCATATATGGACTATAAATCTATCAGTAGTCTGTGTAATTCTTTTACAAAATCTTATCGGAAATTGATATTAGATGAAGTTGAAAGGATCATTCTTGACTCATCTATTTTATCGGGGGAGTCAAGTAAGGCAAAGAGGGTTCATTCAAATCTTCTTTGACTGAAAATTACAATATTTATAAATATGTTTAAATAGTTTTTTATGTGTATATGGTAGATGTTGAACCTTCGTGTGTTTAGTTCTTCATATTTTCAACTCCTTTTTGTGAAAATCTTAAGTCTATCGCTATTTTATTTAATATGTGTTTCTCATGGTTGATTCTATTATTAATATCTTAAAATCATATTTTGTGTGTTCAATTTTGTACTAAATGACTCATGGTTCATGTTGACTATTTGTTGTAATTTAGTGATTTTTTACACATAGATTTATGCTCAATATTGGAAGTGTTGGAAACTATAATATTAAATCAGTCCTTGCTTCGATACACGTGCAACACACGTACCCAGAGACTAGTTATACTATAAGTGAGAAGTTCCTAACCTTAAAGTTGAATTATGAAAGTACCCTTCACTATTTTTTTAGTTAGATAAATAATATAAAGTTAATTAGACCAAATATACATGATTAGGTGTTAGAGTTTATCATTTCTTAATGAGGCTTTGTTTGTTATCCTTTGAGCTTCTTCCGTTTACACTCAATCCAACGTTTACACTCATTCCAACAGGAGTTTAATGTTTCACACTTAAGTTATGATTAAGTCAGAACATGTCCATTCGCGATTTGTTTAGCTATTAAGGTTGATTATACCTTTCATCTTCCGTATTATTCTTTCATCTTCCGCATTAATAATTTTCTCTTAAAAACATTTCTTATTCTTTACATTGCAATACTCTATAAAAGCTTACAAGAAGTTGGCTTTGCCCTATTATTCTATTTGTATTCTATTGGTAAGAAATTCTCCTTTTCCAGGTATATCTATAGTTTATATGTATCTATATGTGGTTTAAATCTCATTCTTGATATGCTTGAGATGGTGTATGTTATTTAATATTAAAAAATAATTATCTTTTAAGTCGGAACTATTTGTCCCAATGAAAGATTTAGTAATGTACAATACACTCTTCATTGAATGTTATAAACACAGAGATTAATTGTTTTAAATGTATATACTTCCATGCATATTGTCAGAGAGTAATTCCTTTAATAGGTTATCAGAAAGAGGGTGGTATTGTTTTTTGGATGGGTACTTTGGTTACAATCAAATCTCTATTACACCGAAAGACCAAGAAAAAACCCCTTTCACTTGCCCTTATGGAACATTTGCATTCAAAAGAATGTCGTTCGGACTATGTAATTCCCCAGCCACATTTCAACGTTGCATGTTGTCTATCTTTGCGAATATGGTCGAAGACTCTATGCAAGTATTTATGGATGACTTTTCAGTCGGAAGGGATACGTTTGAAGAGTGTTTAACACACTTAGGGAAAGTGTTTCAAAGATGGAAATGAACCTGGTCCTAAATTGGGAGAAATGTCTTTTCATGGTGAAGGAAGGTATTGTTCTAGGACACAAAGTGTTGCAACAAGGGCTAGAAGTTGATAAGGCAAACACTGAGGTAATTGAGAAGCTACCCCCGCCAATTTCAGTAAAGCATATTCGCAGCTTCTTGGGGCATGCAGGTTTCTACCGAAGGTTCATTAATGACTTCTCAAAGACTTCACACCCACTATGGAAACTCCTAGAGAAGGAAGTGAAGTTCTATTTTGATGATGCTTGTATGGCCACATTTAAGTGTTTGAAAGAAAAACTAGTATCCACCCCGATTATCGTCAGTCCTGATTGGTCCAAATCTTTTGCAGTAATGTGTCATGCTAGTGGTATGGAATTGGGGGTAGTGTTGGGGCAAAAGCACAACAAACTATTTCTCCCAATTATTACGCAAGCAAACCTCTAAATATTTCCCAGCGAAATTATACGTTCACTGAACAAGAGTTGCTTACAGTGGTCTATGCATTTGAGAAGTTTCGGGCATACTTGCTAGGCACCAAAGTAATAGTACACAGTGATCATGCTGCACTCCACTAGTTGATGGTGAAGAAAGATGCAAAACCAAGATTGATAAGGTGGGTGCTACTATTACAAGAGTTTGATTTTCAGGTAAAAGATCGAAAAGGCTACGAAAATCAAGTGGCCGACCACTTATCGAGGTTGGAAGGAAGGGAAGATGCCAGCGTGACATTGACATAGATGATTCCTTCCTCGATGAACATGTGTTTGCTATATCTCTCAAACCTACACCATGGTATGCAAATTTTGCAAATTACATTGTGAGTGGATTGATGTCGGATGAGCTGACCTTTTACCAACAAAAAAGATTCATGTTCGACGTTAAAAAGTACTTTTGGGATGAACCATAATTGTTTCGAGAATATGTTGACCATGTTCTTAGGAGGTGTGTTCCGAAAGAAGAAGCGGTAGAAATTCTCCATGCTTGCCATGCATCTCTAGTGGGAGGTCACCATAGTGGTATTCGCACTGCCGCTAAAGTTCTCCAAAGTGGTTATTACTGGCCGTCCCTATACAAGGATGCACATGAATTGGCGAAGAAATGCTCTTAATATCAGCAGCAAGGTGGAGTGCCTAGAAGGCAAGAGTTACCTCTCACTCCTATTTTGGAAGTTGAGCTATTTGATGTATGGGGGATCGATTTCATGGGCCCATTTGTGAGCTTATTTGGAATTAAATATATCTTGATAGCTGTAGATTATATTTCCAAATGGGTGGAAGCCATCACACTTCCAAACAACGAAAGAAAAAGTGTTGTCCAATTTTTGAAACGTTACATCTTCACAAGATTTGGCACTCCTAGGGCAATCATTAGCGATGGCGGGTCCCACTTTTGAAATAGTGGTTTTCAATGGTACTGAGCAAATATGGGGTGAAACACAAGATAGCAACCCCATATCATCCCCAAACAAGTGGCCAAGTCGAAGTGTCCAATTGGGAAATCAAAAGCATCATGGCAAACACAATAAATGCCAACAAATCTGACTTGTCTAGGAAACTGGATGATGCACTATGGGAATAACGGACCTCTTACAAAACACCTATCGGTATGTCTCCATATCAGTTAGTTTATGGAAAGGCTTGTCATTTGCCCATCGAGTTAGAACACAAAGCATTGTGGGCATTGAATGTTTTAAATTTAGACTGGTCAAAAACTTGAAGGGAGAGGGTAGAGTAGTTGAACGAACTGAATGAATTTAGACTCAGATCGTATGAAAGTTCAGCCATCTACAAAGAAAAGATGAAGAAATGGCACGATACTCGGATACTCAAGCGGGACTTCAAGGTAGGAGATTGGGTTTTGTGTTACAACTCTTGACTTAGACTATTTCTCAAAAAGTTCAAATCCAGATGGTCTGGACCTTTTAGAATAACGCGAGTGTTCACCAATGGTGCTTTAGAAGTTGAAGATCAGGAAGGACCTCCATTTAAAGTGAACGGTCAACGTCTAAAATTATATTTTGGGGACCGTCAAGAGATTTCTTTGGTTGAAGTGGTGTATTTGGAAGACACCAGAAGGCGATGTTGCGTCGTGCCGCGATGTTAACTAAGGCGTTGTTTGGGAGGCAACCCAAAGCCCCTTTAATTGCTTTTTATTTCTTCGAAAAATAATGGTGTATTGTTTGTACAGGTTAAAGTATGAGAAGTGTTCAAAAAAGTGAAGGATGGCGAGCAATAGATCCAATTGGCGAGTCACCGAATGGGTCAGCAAATCTGACCTTATCCGCTGTTTGACTCAAGACATCTTCAACATTGGAGTCTGTAAAACTCGGCGAGCTTTGGAAATTATTGGTGAATCACCGACACCACGATGAAAATCGCCGTTTGGACCCCCCGTAAACTAGAGGTCTTTTGGCGAAGAAACTAAATAGTCAGTGTTCCGCCGAGTAAGTAGGCGAGCTTGATTAATGTCACTGAGTGGGTAAAAACTTAATGGTTTTTGCCAAAGGTTTAAAAGTTTCAACTTCATTTACTTTCCCTCACTTTTTATTTGTCCAAAATCACACCGGCACTCTAGTCTCTATATTTCGTGCACTTTTAGAGTATTTTAGTTGTTGATTTGTACTTGGAACTTGGATTACATTGCGGCTAGCGATTCAATTCCATTTTAGTCAGCGTGAGAGGTTGGATCTTAAACTCTCATATGCTATTACTTTTGGATAGTTTTATTTGCATTTGAGGACAAATGCTTTTGTTTTTGGTGGGGTGAGGCCCACACCTTTTGTGTGCTACTTTTGTTTGGGTTTCCTGTATATATTTGGGCTATTCTATTTAAAATTGTGTTAATACTGCTTTTTTGTGGATGTTTGAGCTTGTGGCTCTTTTTTTTTTAAATTGCAAAATAATTTTGACCCTTCCAATTTTTTTAAAATTTTTCGCACATATTTTCCACCCTTTATATGCTGTTGAATGTGGTTGTTCCTTAGCAAATTTGAGTCTTGGTTATGATCAATACCGATGACTTGAATAGTTCTTACAATCGAACGAACATGAATGTGCAACTACGATGAGACCAAATGAAGTTGCATAGACAATATATGAACTCTTTGCATCTCGTTATGATTAACTATTTATCAAATTGATTTTCTTGTGATGATCGTTGCACACTAGAAAAATTGTGGAGTCTTGTTTGACTTAAGTGTCCATGCCTTGTGTGATAAGCCTACATGGAACCATGCATGACAACACCTAGATTTTGCCATGTTGGTCCGGTTGACTAAGTAAGACTTTCTCTTGATATGATCTTAGGCATCTTCGAAGAGTGTCAACCAATTTGACATATATCTCTTTTGTCACCTACCTTGTGAGAGTCTGATTCTCTCTTAAACACTCTTTGAGCCTTACCCTTCTTTGGAAGAAACATGATGAAAAATAGACCTTTCTTAATCCATTATCTATAATCCTTTTGAATTGTGGTTAATTGAATAGCCAACTTAGACCAAAATCCTAAGTTGGGGATGTGGTAAAAAAGAAAAGGGAAAGTCAAAAAGTGCAAGGAAAGTCTCCTTTCACCCATGGTATTGAGAAAAATGGAACCCTTCCACATAAAAAAAAAAGAGAAAGAGAAAAATAGAAGAAAAGAAAAAAAAAAGAAAAAAGAAAAAAGAAAAAAGAAAAAAAAAGAGAAAGTTGTGGAATAAAGTACCAAATAAATAGGGTTCTGAACAATCCATGGGAAGCGAATAATAGGATGACCTATGATGCACTAATGAAAATGATGAAGGAAAAATAAAGGAAGTGTTGAGAGCACCACATTTCATGAGGATAAAAGTCACTGAGCCTAAATGACCATACCTTTGCACTCTGCCCCGTTACAAGCCTTGTTAAGACCTTTGTGATCTTGAGAAAGTCGAAACAAATGTTGATTGGAAAATATGGGCAAACCTATGGGTGAAAGCATGCATTGTGTTCATCTTTGTAAGTGTGAGTGTTGTATTTGATTCTTGAACTTTAAATTGATTATACCTTTGCGTGTGAAAATGGAATCATCATTTGTGTGAGGGCATTCAAATCAAAGGTTTTTGTTGAGCTTGAACTTGCATTTGAAGTAAGTAGCGCGAGCTTGAGAATCTTTGGTAATGGTGTGTCACAAATTGAATCTTTGAGTACAAAATTGATCCTTGCATAGTAAATTGAGTCTTGTTGTGTACATTCATAATTGTGTCTTGTGTAGCACTGTTTAAGACATTCTTGTTGAACTGCTTAACTTGAGTTTTACTTGAGGACAAACAAAAGTTTAAATTGGGGGTGTTGATGAGTCCACAAATTGGACTCATTTAGGGCTATATTTTAATAGAAATTGTGTCCTCAAATGCTTATTTTATCTCAATATATGATGAAAATCCTTAAGTTTCAGGTATTTGAAGTTTGAAGGAAAGCATGGATACTACGTCGCAAAAAGGAACGAAAAGGCTGAAAAGAACGAAGAAATGAAGGTCTGAGGATCGCCGAGTCCACATGGCAGGTCACTGAAGGCTCTTACTTCTCTTTTTGTTCTAGTGTGCTGAGCCCTGAAGGAAAGGATTAAGTCGGCGGAAAAAGGGAGCAGTCGGCACATTGCTGAGAAGTTCCGCGAAGCAGTACCATGTCGCCCAATGACCCAGAGCATAACGATGCTGAAGGCTGGTGCAAGACGGTGATGAACTACAGCAAAGGGCGAATCACCGAGTTGATCAGTAATTCCGACTAACGACGCCGAATGATCCACTGCAACACAAATCTGTGAAAACTATAAATACTAGTTAGAGTTGTAGTTATAAGTGTCGAACAATTACTATAATTTTCATATAGAATAGTACTTTTTGATATTTTTGCTCTAAGTTTGAGAGGGTTTTGAAGATTTGAAGATCCAAAGGGTTTCATCTTCAATATTTGGATTTGGGTCTCTTGGATTCTTCAATTTTGACCCGTATTAAGACTTAAATCTTCATACCCAGTTGAATATGAGCTCAATTTGGTATAAATTTCTATATCTTATACATATGTGGCTAAAACCCCCAATTTTTGGGATGTAATTTAGCGAATATAGGTTAAGATAATTGTTGGATCTTGCTTGTTGTTAGTTTAATCGTATTTTAATTGTGATTTCGTTTAGTAGTTGTGGATGAATTTAATGAATTTGTAGTTCCAAATACAAATTTACTGCTGTGCTTTCGGTTTAAGAGAGAGAGAGGCCGTAAACCTAAAACTACTAAATTGATGGCCGGTGGGAGTAGGTCAACATGAGGTTCAGCCTGAGAGAGTAAAGTCTAGTCTTATTCCCACACACTCAGCCCGAGAGAGTGAGTGGGTTAAGTCATAGGCTGGTCTTCATGCGGCAAGTGGGTGTCCGAGAGGAACGCATTTGAAACGAGGTAAGTTGCTCGAGAGAAAGCTTATCCCCCTTAAAGTTTAGCCTAGTCACAATTGTTCTATGAAGCTTCTATCAAAAGCATGTACCCAATAATCTAGATTAACCCGTATTCCCATCACATCCCAAGGATCCACTCTCATTACTTAGATTTCCTTATTTATTTTGTTGTTTTTCCTTACTTGTGACAAAACCCCCCATTGTTAATTGACACTCTTGTGTCCCCCTTTAATTTACATTGTTTTTAATCGTTAATGGATTTAGCTACGACTAGTTAGAACTAAATTTTATTTTTCTATTAATTCTCAAAACCACTCTCTTGGGAACGATCCCAATCCTTAGTTAGGTTACTAAACTATTGTACGATCGTAGACAGTTAAATCGAAAGTTGTGTCTTGATTAGGCAAACATCAAGCTACCAACATTAGGTCTACCAATTCAAAATATTCATTCATTCATTCATTCATTTATGAAGATGCTACCAACATTAGGTCTACCAATTCAACACATTAAGACAATAAGTCAAGATACATTCATTACTCAAGAGAAGGATGCCTAAGCCTAGCAAGTCAAGAGATCACATTCAACATAGCTTTCATTTATCAAGGAGAGGGCACCTAAGTCTAACAATCCAAGATACAACATTACATTATAGAACCCTTCACATTCTATCATCAACATTCATGAGTGTTAAGTGAGAACATTCTTTCAATCACAACACATTTACACTCACAACGTGATTACCTTTACTTCATTAGATTCTCATTCAAATCCTTCACATCACATTCACATGTATAATATCATGATAATACTTCAATTCATCAAACTATTCCTTCAAGGCCATTATCACAATATACATAGTAAGTAAACACCTCCACCTTTCAAGTGGATGAACAATTCAAGCTCAATTTTACATTAACATGAAATTAGGTCAAACTTTCCCTTTCAAGGCTATGTTCACAAATCCTCAATTCACCATAAATTCACCACAATTAGACATAGATAATGATACAATTTAATAATCTAAATCAATCTACACATAAATCCACATCATTCATTCATAATCAACAAAACCACTTCATAAGGTCAAATTTAGGAATTGAGAGAAATCATGGGTTCACAGAGGTTTTAATCTTAAATCATCAATTAAACATCAACATAATCATAATTTATCATTTGAAAACGTTTGATGCAAGAACACATGAGATTGAGTAAAACTTAGGGTTTTTGTGTAACTTGAAAACCTTGAAAACTTCTTCGAAATTGACTCTAGGGTGAAAGCTAACCCTAGATGAAGGATCAACATAGCTTATTATAATAATCCCCACGAAAATTGAAGAAAAACCACCTTGAAATCCCCAACCCTAGCTTGATCTTGACCTTGATATATAATGGAGTTTCTATAGATAACTGTTTAGGAGGGAAGGGTTTTGATTTGAGAGATGAAATCTAAATGGGTGTTTTATGTTTTAATACTCTTAAAAGTACCTAAAAAAACTTAAAAGAACCGTTCAAATACTAATTGGGAGTTGGGGTGAATTTACCAACTAAACCCCTAAGTTGGCCATGTCCCTTGTTAGCAAACCAAGTCAGATTCACGAGACACCCATCCACGGACCATGGATGGGTTGATGGAACATATTGGTCTTCTGTCAATGGTGGTTGTGGCTTTGTGTGGGGCCCCTTGACTTACGGAGGCCATCCACGAGCCAATTTTCATGATTCAATGGGTCTTGGGGGTTAGACTTAGGGTCCTCCTCAAGGACCCCTAGGGTGATCCATGGGGAGTCGTACCTTGACTTTGGACCCCTAAACCCTTTAACCTTGACTCGGGACAACATAGAACAACATGAAACCTCCACCCAAACTCAAACGCAGACACACTAGGCTCTAGTTTCACTAATTCATTTTTAGGTTCGTTACAGTTGGTTGGTCCTGGAGTGCTTCCTTCTGTTCAAGCAAATCAAGTGTCCGCCAATCCTCTTATCACTATCATTGTCCCCAAGGTTTGAGGGAATGTAGGTAATGATACTTTTTTTCGTCCTTTATTGGGTCCTGTTATGACTGGTAATGAACATGAGATGTTGACCAAGTTTTTAAAGTTGAAGCTACCTATGTTCCATGGCTACGAGAGTGAGGATGTGTATGAGTTCATCCTACATTGTTACGAGAGGCTGCATAAGTTGGGAATTGTCCATCAGCATGGGGCTGAGTTTGAGACTTTTCAACTTCAAGGTGAGGCCAAGCAGTGTTAGAGAGCTTATATGGAATGCATATCGTCATTTTTACCTCCACTCACTTGGACCCAATTTCATGCTCTATTTTTGGAGAAATATGTGCCTAGGACTTTGAGGGATTGTAAGAAAGATGAGTTCATGGCCTTGAAGCAAGGTGGTATGTCTGTGGCTGCTTATGAGGCTAAGTTTCATACATTGTTTAGATATGCTACACAGTTGGTGACTACTGAGGAAAAGAGAATCCTTTTATTTATTAAGGGACTAAATTTTGAGTTGCAGGTTTTATCTATTCATATGACTTCTGCAGGGAGGAGCTTTAATGAGGTGACATACTTTGTTAAGAAAGTGGAGGGGATGATGCGAGACAGTTAGACTAAGGCATTGGGAAAAAAGTCAAAGAACTCGGGTAACTTTCAAGGTTTTTACTCCAAAAGGGCTGGGAGGCGAACACTTGCAGCCATGCCAATTCAGTCCGACATGTCCGCCTCTACAGGTAATTACTCATGAACTTCACCCCATAATTTGATTCATGATAGCCAGGGAGTCGCGCCTTCGACGGGTGGTAGACCATCTTTTGATCGTACTTGCTATAATTGTGGAGAACATGGGCATATGAGGAGAGCTGGTCCCAACCCACGAGTGTTAGATTTTGTGCAGTAGTAGACTAGAGCAGTGGTACCCGCGAGAAATGGTCATAATGGTAGAGAACGTCCATAAGGTGGGCGAGGAAGTAATCAGTGAGGCCGTGGGGGTAGGTTAAATGGTAATCCAGGCAGAGGTGCAACGCATCCAGTTAGGGAAGTAGCCCGTCAAGATGATAAGGCTCAGTGTTATGCCTTTCCAAGCAAGAATGAGGCAGATGTGTCTGACACGGTGATCACAGGTACTATTATTGTCTGTGACCGAATGGCTAATGTGCTATTTGATTCAGGTTCTACTTAATCATATGTATCCCTATGATATGCCACAACATTTTCTATGATTTGTGATATACTTGATGCCCCCATACATGTTTCTACGCCAGTTTGAAAGTCTGTTATAGTCACCCATGTCTATTGTGGTTGTCCTATTTTATTTATGAATTTGAAGAGTTGGGCTGATTTGGTGATATTGAATATGACTGACTTTGACATAATCTTAGGCATAACATGGTTGCCCCCCCTATTATGCTATGCTTAATTGTAACACTAAGTCGGAGACTCTAGAAATTTCAAGAAGAGAAAAATTAGAGTGGAAAAAGGTGTACAAGCCTAAGCAAGCTAAGATGATATCCTTCATTCGGGTTAGAAAATTGGTAGGGCAGATTTGTTTGGCTTATATGGCTCATATTAGGGATGTTGAGGTTGAGACTCCATTTATTGAGTCTATTCCTGTGGTGTCAGAATTTAGAGAAGTGTTTCCTACTGATTTTCCTGGTATGCCTCCGGATAAAGATATAGATTTCTGCATTGATTTTGAACCTGATACTCATCCCATTTCTAACCCTCTATATCGCACGACCCCATTGGAATTAAGAGAACTTAAGGCTCTAATCCAAAAGCTTATTAATAAGGGATTTATTCATCCTAGTGACTCCCCATGGGGTGTTCCAGTTTTTTTGTTAAGAAAAAGGATGGTAGGATGAGAATATGTATAGATTACTAGCAATTAAATAGGGCCACCATTCGAAATAAGTGTCCCTTACCCCGAATACATGATCTTTTTGACCAATTGCAAGGTGCATCAGTTTTCTCCAAGATTTATCTAAGGTCTAGCTACAATCAGTTGAAAATTAGGCCTGAGGATATACCTATGGGCACTACGAGTTTCTAGTTATGTCTTTTTATTTGACTAATGTGCCTGTAGATTTTATGAGTTTAATGAATGGGGTCATCAAGCCATTTCTTGATTGATTTGTCATAGTTTTTATTGGTGATATTTTGGTCTATTCAAACAGTGAGGAAGAGCATGCTGACCATTTTAGTATTGTTCTTGGTGTTCTTGGGAAACAAAGGTTATATGCTAAATTTTCTAAGTGTGAATTTTGGTTGACTTCGGTTGAATTTTTGGGGCATGTAGTTTCAAAAGAGGGGGTAATGGTAGATCCTCAAAAGAGGTAGTTAAGAATTGGGTTTGGCCTAGCTCTATGACAGAAGTTAGGAGTTTTGTGGGGCTTGATAGCTACTATCCTCGATTTGTGAAGAATTTTGCTTCTATTGCCACTCACTTGACCAATTTGACCAAAAATGAGATACCATTTGAATGGACTGAAAAGTGTGAGGATAGCTTTCAAAGGCTCAAGATTCTCTTGACCACCGCACCTATATTAACATTACCGGTGGAAGGTAATGAATATATTGTTTATTGTGATGCTTCACATTCTAGTTTTGGTGTTGTGTTGATGCAGGATGAGAATGTTATAGCTTATGTCTCGTGTCAATTGAAAGTACATGAAAGGAATTATCCAAGACATAATTTAGAATTGGCAGCGGTAGTATTTTCTCTCAAGATCTAGCGGTATTACCTATATGGTGTTAAGTGAGAGGTATTCACTAATCATCGTAGAGTGGAGCATGTGTTCACTCCCAAAGATCTGAATTTGAGACAAAGAAGATGGATGGAGTTACTTAAAGATTATGATGTCACCATACAATACCATACAGGTAAGGCTAATGCAATGGCAGAAGCTTTGAGTCAAAAGGCGGTAAGTATGGGCAGTTTAACTTGCTTGAGTGTAACTAGATGACCTTTGGCCAAGGAAATTCAGACCTTGGAGTCTAAATTCATGCAATTAGGCATCTCAGAAAAAAGTGTGGGGGGTTATCTAGCATTAAATAATGGCCACATTTATGGAAGAGATCAAGGCCTAGAAATTTGCGGATGAAAATTTGAATGAACTTAATTAACGACTGCGATTGATAAGGCACAAGAGACCACACTTGATGAGAAAGGTGTACTTATTTATAAAGGAAGAATTTGTTTTCCTCGAGTTGATGACTTGATTCAAAAGTTGTTGATAGAATCCCATGGTTCACGATATTCCATTCATCTGGGTGTGACCAAGATGAACCGAGACTTGAAGCGAATTTATTAGTGGCCAGGAATGAAGAAGAATAAAGCGGAGTTTGTGGCTAAGTGTTAAAATTGTCAACAAGTAAAGTATGAACATCTTAGGCAAGCAGGTTTGCTTCAAAAATGCCAATTACAGAATGGAAGTGGGAAAGAATAGCCATGGATTTTGTGGTTGGTCTTCCCAAGACCTTGGACAAGTTTGATTCTATTTAGGTAGTAGTTGATAGATTGACTAAGTCAACCCATTTTATTTCGGTAAGGATAGATTATAATGTTGAACAGTTGGCTAAGGTGTATGTGAAAGAGATAGTGAGATTTCATGGGGTGCCCGTTTCTATCATGTTTGATCCTGGTACGCAATTTACTCCCAAGTTTTGGAGAAAATTATATGATGAATTAGGCACACAACTCACTTTTAGCACCTCTTTTCATCCCTATATGAATGGACAATCGAGAGGAGTAGTCAAGTGTTAGAGGACATGTTGAGGGCATATGTAATTGATTTTGGAGGACATTGGGATAAGCTCTTACCTTTGTGTGAGTTCTCTTATAATAATAGTTATCACTCCAACCTTGATATGGCACCATTTGAGGTATTATATGGGAAGGGATGTAGATCACCTGTAGGATGGTTTGAGTTTTGAGATGTGAAACCTTTGAGTGTTGATTTAGTGAAGGATGCTCAAGATAAAGTGAGGAGTATTCAAGCTAAGCTCTTCGCAGCCCAGAGTAGACAGAAGAAGTATGCGGATCATAAGGTAAGAGACATGGTAATTCAAACTAGTGAGAATGTTCTTCTTAAGGTATCACCCATGAAAAGGGCAATGAGATTTGTCATGAAGGGAAAACTAAGTCCGCGATACATTGGTCCATTTGAGGTTCTTGAATGTGTAGGACTGGTAGCATATAGATTGGCTTTGCCTCCTAACCAATGGGGAGTTCATCCGATATTTTATGTGTCCATGTGGAAAAGATACCATGGTGACGGGAATTATATCATTAAATGGGATTCAATTGTGTTAGAGAAAGACCTCCAATATGAGGAGGAACCGATTGCAATTCTTGATCGTGACGTCCAAAATTGAGGACCAACGAGATTAAGTCTGTGAAAGTTCAATGGAAGCATTGTCCAGTTGATGAAGCTACTTGGGAAACCAAGAAGGACATGCGAGACAAGTGTCTCCAATTGTTCATTGATTCAGGTACTACTTCATTTCTTCCTTAGCCTATTTTTCCTATGTTTGTCACTCGAGAACGAGTAATGGGTAAACTGGTATCTATTGTAATGACCGGGTTCCGTCTCTATAGAAAAGCCAATGGGGAAATTTTTTGGGTCGGAAAACATTTTCGTAGTAACTTGGGATTTCCCAACCTAGTCCAGATTTGGACGAAATTGGAGTCATTAAGGTCTAGGCAAATATGATAACAATTGGGTGAGTTAATTATGAATTTTATCACATGATAAATACATAAGTCGTTAAGGGACCCATAAAACTTTACGGAATTTAATTCGGGTGAGTAAAACTCTCGAAATCAATCTTAGCGTGAACGAGTAGTTTTTGAGTGTCGTTGGTGGAAGGTGTGTTGTGAAATGGGGGTTTGAAATTCTTAGTTTTGTTCTCTGGTTCCGTGCAAGCCAGTGAGGCAGGATTCTGCCTTTAGGGCGGGGCCATTGTAGCGGAGTAAGTGCCGCCGTGGCGGGGCAGACGTGACTTAAAATCTAAACTAAACCTCAAAAATGTTTTATTCTGCATTTTTCAAACTTGAGAGCTAAGGAACGAACTCAGGGATTTTCTTGACATTTTTCCACCATTCTTGAGGCTAAAGGTAAGATTTTCACTCCCCGAATCCATTTTTTAGTCTGTAGAACCTAATATAATGGGAAATTATCGATAGGGAAGAGTTTTGATCTGAGAATTATGGTGGAAAAAGCCCTAATTTGGATATTGGGATCATGGGTATCATTTAAGGTTGATAGAATTGTTAGTAATTCGGATAATTAGTGATTGTTTATTGATTTTCACGTTATTAGGATTGTTTGTACACCAAGAACAAGCAGGACGAATCTGGAAAGGAGAATCAAGTTTTTTAAGGGATTCAAGCTTTGTTTGAGGTAGGTGATGGTTGTGATTTCATGATTGTGTGATGTGTGTTTGTTCTTGCTTCATTATAATACGTGTACGTATGTGAATGTTGGATTATTGATTACACTTGTTGTAAATGAGATAGAGGAATGATGAATGCCATGAAATCATGACTTAATTGTATGATCTTGAGAATATACATGTGATTGTGATTGTGGCTTGTTGAATGGATCGGGTGTTGCGTTCCGACACACAAACTTGGATCGGTTTCCATGTTCCGGCATAAATATGGGATCGGTTTTCACATTTTGGCATAAACATTGGATCGGGTACCACGTTCCGGTATGCTAACCGTTTGGGTTTGCTTGTAACAGCCCGACTTTCCAAAACGTCTAAATTAACTCGTATATTCGTGGAAAGACAAGGAAGGTGAGTAATAAATTAAAAATGATGTGGTATGTCATATTTTAAGTGTTAAAGGGTTGTATCTCTAATTTTGAAGTTACGTAAGTGGCAAAATAAAAATTGGTGAAAGTTATCGTAAGTTCCTTTTTAAAGATTTGTTTAAAATTTGGGTCAAATGTCTTGGCTGTTTTCTCCCAATATATAAAGAGTTAAAAGGCCTATCACTCATCAAATCGAAGGCCTACGAGTCTAGTTTGCAATGCACAAAACCTCATATCAAACCGACATCAGAGCAAAAAGTTATGAGAGTTTTACTAGGGACTGCCGGGGCAGAATCCGAGTCGGGTAAAAAATATGGTATGACGGCTTATTTAACGTTTTAAGCCATGAAAACATTCCATTTCAGTTCCAAACCTGAGAGAAAGATTAAGAGAGAGTTCCTATGGAGTTCTAGCATTATGAAGGTTAGTTTTTGATGATTTCTACCATTAAACATTCCCCCATGCCTAGAAACGTAATCCCTACATGTGGCAATCATTTTTCCCATCTATTAGCTACGTTTAGAGCTGGTTTTTGAAGATATAAATTTGTAGTTATTGGTGGTTCTTCAAGGTTTATGCTTGGTTAACTAAGGTAATTATATTGGGACCCTTTTATGGTTGTTTTTATGAATTTCTACGGACGTTTCGACAACTTGGGGCAATATGGAAAATCTGCCAATTTAAGTTTAATTATGAACTATTTATAGGTGCATACCAGCTGTGTGTATATAGTATTTGCGAAGTTTAGGCCATAAGGAACAACTTTTCTGAAGGAACTATGGTATTTAGAGCGTTCATTGGAAAGGTATGTTAAGGCTATTGCCTACTTACGACATATTTCCTTAAAGCTTAGAAGCAATGTAATTGGGTTGTTATCCTTGTTACAGTTGTATCCATTATTTTTTATTGTTGGCTGCTGGAGTTGATATAATCCTCCCTTATCGGGATTCTTATTCAGTTAGTAGCGTCCCTGTATTGGACACGACTTAGAATCTATTTGTAGAGGTTGCTTATAACTAAATTGCTCACTTTTAGGGATTAGATTGTTATTGTTGCCCTTGGGGCTATTGTGGTTAGCTGCAGAATGTAATCTATGCCTAGAAGGGCTATGTTCTGCCTATTAGGTTATATGACCTAAAGGGATATGAGTTGCCTATAGGGCTATACTGATGCCTAGAAGGCTATGAGTTACCTACAGGGCTATATTGACATCTAAGAAGGCTATGTGCTTCCTACAGGGCCATATTGTATCCTAAGGGGACTATGAGTTGTCTATAAGCTATGTTGATGCCTAAGAGAACTATGTGCTGCCTACGGGGCTATATTAATGCCTAAGAGGGCTATGTGACTTTCTACGGGGCTAGGGGACTACCAATAGGGGTATATAGGTTGATTGGCACCTTTCGGGCTTATGGGGGCCTGAGTAGGTGGTTTTGTGTGCTATACGTACATGCCGAGCATATTGGGGCTTGGATAGGTTGTTGTTTTATTATTTATGATAAGTTTAGATTTATGAGCAGGTTAGTACACTTATCTTATCGTTGATCTACTTATCAGATTATTCTAGTATATCAGGATAGCTCCTCATAGTCTATTGCCTTTCATACTCTGTACATTATTTTGTACTGATGCCCCATTGCCTTGAGGGAGCTTAATTCATTCATGCAAGTCCTGAAAGACGACCAAGTAGACCACCGCAGTTGCAGGATTGACTTTTATCTGGTTTGCTAGCCCTTTCCTTCGGAGCTGCCAGAGTTGGGGGCTTGTTACCTTTTGTTGTATATAAATTTATGGGTAGGCTGGGGCCCTGTCCCGCTAATCTTTACTACTCTTAGAGTCTTGCAGACTAGTGTGTGGGGGTGTATAGCTTCGTTATGGCCATACTGGCTTATGTTGTTGGTTTGCTAAAGCTTGTGAGCTGTTTGATGTATTGTAATGATATATACCTGCTTTTAGTTTTGGTATAGATATCATGGTGGCCTCGACAGCCCAATTAGGACTTCTGTGCTAGTTGGCTATTTTTTTAATGATCTCCTGGGAGTAGTTGTTTCTTTTATAGATCAGTTGACAGGGGCCTTGTTGGCCGAGGGCTTAGTTTTAAGCCGAGATATATTTTTTTGATTTCTTGATTGTGTGTGGCTGCCATGCACTAGTAACAAATGGTTCAGCAAGGTCATCTCGTTCCTGAGTTTTGGCATTGGAAGCCAGTTGCACCCCTTGAGTTTGGTGCGTGACAAACTTGGTATCAAAGAAATGTTGGATCCTAGGGTGTTTGAAAGACATGTCTAGGAGAGTCTTGTTTATAAATGTGTTGTGCAGCACATCTGATGACTATCCTTCTTATGCTCACCTCGTGCTATAGAGCGGTGTCTTAAGGGTTGAGGTTTCTGGCTTATAATTGATACTTGTATGCAGATAGAGATGACTGACACAAGACAGACCACAACTAGCCAGGGGCTAGATACAACTGCAAGCGAGGGTACCGGCAAGGTACCACAGGTGGAGGTAGCCTATTGTGAGACTCGTGGGGAGACATCTTCTCAGCCCCCTATAGCTTCTCCACTACCTCAAGAGCCTCCGAGGGCTACAAGACTTCTAGCTCCACCAGTAATACCACCTCTAGTTCCACCTATTCCATCTGATAAGGATTTCAAGAGTGAAGTATGTATGTTAGCAAAGTTTGTAGCTGCACAGTGCCAACCAGTTACGCTAGATGTTATCGGACCTCTGAAGGGTCCGAAAGTTCGAGAGTTCCTGAATTTCTTACCTTGAATCCTCCACAGTTTACAGGGACAGATCGCAGAGAAGACCCTCAACACTTTATTGATCAGCTTCATAGGATCTTTAGAGTCATGCATGCCTCAGTGACTGAGTCAATTGAGTTAGCAGCATTTCGATTCCGCGATGTTGCAGTATTGTGGTATGAGATTTGGGAGAGATCTAGGCGAAAAGATGCATACCTACCCGCTTGGGATAACTTTACAGAAGCTTTCATAGATCACTATTTTCCTTTAGAGATAAGGGATGGCCGGGTGGACCAGTTTCTGAACATTCGACAGGGCAGCATGAGTGTCCAAGAGTACGGGCTGAGATTTGATTTATTCGCTAGCTATGCACCAGCATTTGTTATTACGATGCTTGATAGGGTGCGTAGATTTGGGGGAGGGCTCGACTTACACTATATCGATGCTTGTTCTACCACTGCACTAAATGATAATATGGATATCTCATGAATTCAGGCATTTGCACAAGGTATAGAGGATCTTCAACATTTACAGTATATGAGTGAGAGGGTCGAGAAAGAGAGACACAGAAGAGAGCTAGGCCTGCTAGTTCACAGGGAGATTTTTAGGGTGGTCCCAGACCCTGATATTCCATTAGGCCACCTAGACCTCTACCACAACATTTCCAGGGTAGTAGATTTGATCGTCAGGAATAGTCAGGCCTAGGTGAGGGTTCATGAGCATCAAGTTCGCAGCAGCAGAGGGGTTTATGCAAGGCTAGGACAGCCCCACCACGTTGCGCTACCTGCGGTAGGATATATTTTCGGAGGTGTTGATAAGGTTCCACAGGTTGTTATTCATGTGGAAAGGAGGGGCATGAGTGGAGAAACTGCCTTACCATAGGTCAGGGTGGTATAGGTCAGTCGACTAGGTCAGCAGCAGGTTCCTCCTTATCAGCCCACTCTATAGGGTGTGGACCCCAAACTTCAGCACTTAGAGGTAGAGGCAGAGACAAAGAGGGAGCATCTAGTTCTAGTAGTGTACAGAATAGTACGTATTCATTAATTGGCTGACAGGACTTAGAGTCTTCACCAGATGTTGTGACAGGTACGTTGATTGTTTGCTCCCATTGTGTTTATTCATTGATAGATCCTGGATATACTATGTGTTATGGTACTCCATTTATTGCAAGGAAGTTATTTATAGTAGTAGAGTCATTAGATCGACCCTTTATTGTATCTACACCAGTTGGTGATTCTATTGTTGCTAGGAGAGTCTATCGAGGTTTCACGGTAGAAATTATCGACCGTCAGACCTCTGTAGATCTCGTAGAGTTAGAGATGGTCGATTTTGACATTATTATGGGTATGGACTAGTTAGCGTCTTGTTGTGCTAGTGTTGAGTGCCAAACAAATATTGTTAGATTCCACTTACCAGGAGAGGCAGTTCGGGAATGGTGATTACCAAGGGTTGTACTTATCATCTTGTTCACGTTCATAATATAGATGCAGAACCACCAACTTTTTAGGCTATTTCGGTAGTTAATGAGTTTCTAGATGTATTTCCAGACGAGCTCCATGGTATCTCTCCTGAATAGTAAATTGATTTTGCTATCAATATGCTACCAAGTACACAACCCATATCTATCCCTCCTTATAGAATGGTTCCTGTTGAGCTAAAGAAATTGAAGGATCAGCTAAAACACTTGCTGGATAAAGGCTTTATTAGACCTAGTGCTTCACCATGGGGTGCACCAGTGTTGTTCGTAAGGAAAAAAGATGGCTCACTAAGAATGTGTATCGATTATCGACAACTGAATAAGGCAACTATAAAGAATAAGTATCCCCTTCCAAAGATAGAAGACTTGTTTGATCAGTTACAAGGTGCTAAGTGTTTCTCAAAGATTGATTTAAGATCAGGGCACCACCAGATACGAGTTCAGGAGAAAGACGTTCCAAAGACATTTTTTAAAACTAGATATGGACACTTTGAGTTCTTGGTAATGTCTTTTGGATTAACTAATGCCCCAGCAATATTCATGGACCTGATGAATAGTATATTCAGGCCGTATCTAGACTTATTTGTGATTGTTTTTATTGATGATATTTTGGTGTATTCACGTTCAAAAGATAAGCATAAAAATCATCTGCGAGCAGTCCTTCAGGTTCTTCGAGATCAAGAACTTTATGCAACATTTTCTAGGTGTGAGTTCTGGTTAGACTCTGTAGCTTTCTTAGGCCATATTGTATCAAATGCAGACACTGCGATTGATACACAAAAGATTGAGGTCGTAAAAACTTTGCCCAGACCCATGACTCCGACTGAGGTTCATAGTTTCTTAGGGTTAGCTGGGTACTACAGAAGGTTTGTAGAGGGGTTTTCTTCAATTTCAGCCCCATTAACGAACCTGACTCAAAAAGCATCTAAGTTCTAGTGGACTGAGGCTTGCGAGCATAGTTTCCAGGAGCTGAAACACAGGTTGACATCAACACCAGTTCTTGCATTGCCAGATGGTTCAGAAGGCTATGCGGTGTATTGTGATGCTTCTGGTGTTGGGCTGGGATGTGTTCTAATGCAATATGGTAAGGTTATCACATATGCTTCAAGGCAGTTGAGAAAGTATGAGAAGAACTATCTGACCCACGATTTAGAGTTGGCTGCTATTGTGCATGCGTTAAAGATCTGGAGACACTATTTGTATGGAGTTCATGTTGAAATCTTCACAGATCATAAAAGCCTTCAATATATCTTTAGACAAAATGAGTTAAATCTGCGACAACGTCGATAGCTTGAATTATTGAAAGATTATGATGTGGATATTTTATATCATCCAGGAAAGATGAATATGGTAGCTGATGCCCTCAATCGAAGGTCTATGGGTAGTTTATCATATTTAGGCGTTGAGAAACATGGGCTAGCGCGAAAGCTTCATTAGTTAGCTAGCTTGGGAGTCAGATTTTTAGAGAGAGAAGATAGTGGGGTAACAATTCAAGACACAGTCGTATCATCTCTAGTTGTAGAAGTAATATCACGGCAACAAGAGGATCCTAGCTTAGAGAAGCTCAGAGCCAAGGCTCAAAATCAGCAGACTTTAGCATTTGATATAGCGGGAAATGGAGTCCTTAGATATAGTGGTCGATTGTGTGTTCCAAATATTGCAGGGCTTCCGCATCAGATTATGGAAGAGGCACATCATTCCCGTTATTCTATTCATCCTGATTTGACGAAGATGTACCATGATATTAAGAAGATCTATTGGTGGCATGGGATGAAGAAGGACGTCGCTGAGTTTGTGGCACAGTGTCCTAACTGCCAACAGGTGAGGTTGAGCACAAAAAGCCTGTTGGGCTAGATCAAGAGATAGCCATTCCTTTTTGGAAGTGGGAAGCAATTAATATGGATTTTATTACAGGGTTACCTCTATTGCGTCGCAAGTTTGACTCTATTTGGGTAATTGTTGATAGACTAACAAAATCAGCCCACTTCTTACCAGTCAGGGCTAGTTTTATGGCTGAAGACAATGCAAGGCTCCATATTAGGGAGATTTTTAGGCTACACGATGTCCGAGTATCTATTATCTCTGATAGTGGAGCACAATTCACCACCAATTTCTGGATGTCCTTCCAGAAAGGACTGGGGATACAGGTTAATCTTAGTACAACTTTTAACCCTCAAATAGATGGCCAGGCTGAGCGCATAATTTTAACACTCGAGGATATGCTACGGGCGTCTATGCTAGACTTCAAAGGGAGTTGGGATGACCACTTACCTCTTATCGAGTTTGCATACAATAATAGTTATCATTCCAGCATCGGGATGACACCTTATGATGCTTTGTATGGGCAAAAATGTAAAGCCCCCATTAGATGGTTCAAGATAGGTCAGTCAGGGTTGATTGGACCTGACTTAGTACAACAGATAGTGGAGCAGCTCAAGCTCATACGGGAGAGGTTGCTAATAGCTCAAAATTGACAGAAGTCATACTCAGATATGCGACGAAGGGACTTTGAGTTTTGCGTCGATGATTGGGTATTCTTAAAAGTCTCTCCTATGAAAGGGGTTATGAGATTTGGCAAAACAGGCAAGTTTAGTCCAAGATTCATTAGGCCATACCGGATCCTTCGAAGGGTAGGACGAGTGGCTTATGAGTTAGAATTATCTTTGGGGATAGAATCTGTTCATCCAGTTTTCCATGTATCTATGCTACGGAAGTGGGTAGGAGACCCTTCTCGAGTTGTCCCAGTTGAGGGTACCCTCAGACAGATGACCAGATCACAAAGGAGTTGTCCTACCAGGAAACTCTAGTTTCCATAATAGAAAGGTAGGTTCGTAAATTGAGGACCAAAGAGATGGCTTCAGTTAAAGTATTGTGGAGAAACAGGAATAGAGAAGAGGTGACCTGGGAAGCTAAGGATGGCAAGAGGTCCAAATATCCTCACTTGTTTCATATCGAAGGGTGATGGCATTTCAGTTTATATTGGTGCAGTGAGGTAAGATACCAATTTGATTTTTTTATATTGTTGCTTATTATTATTGTTGTTGTCGTTGAATACTTGCTCGCACTGTAATTGCAGAGCTATAGTGCTTAGCAATTTAAGTCGTCATGTGAGACGCCTAGGTTATACTTTTTGCATTTTAGGTTCCTGGATAGTGACAAACCGAACCGCGTGACTTAATTTTTTTTTCATTCGAGAATGAATGTTTCTAAGGGGGGGAGGATGTAACACCCCGACTTTCCAAAACATCTAAAGTAACTCATATCTTCGTAGAAAGACAAGGAGGGTGAATAATAAATTAAAAATCCTGTGGTATGTCATATTTTAAGTGTTCAAGGGTTGTATCTCAACTTTTGAAGTTAAGTAAGTGACAAAATAAAAGTTGGCGAAAGTTATCGTAAGTTCCATTTTAAAGATTTGTCAAAAATTTGGATCAAATGTCTTGTATGTTTTCTCCCAATATATAAAGAGTTAGAAGGCCTATCACCCATTAAATCGAAGGCCTACGAGTCTAGTTTGCAATGCACCAAACCCATATCAAATTGACATCAGAGCAAAATGTTATGAGGGTTTTACTAGGGACTGTCGGGGCAGAATCCGGGTCACATCCGGGTGGGGTAAAAAATATGGTATGCCGGCTTATTTAATGTTTTAAGCCATGAAAACATTCCATTTCAGTTCCAAACTAGAGAGAATGCTGAAGAGAGAGTTCCTATGGAGTTCTAGCATGATGAAGGTTAGTTTTTGACGATTTCTACCATTAAACATTCCCATCTTGCCTAGAAACGTAATCCCTACACATGGCAATCATTTTTCCCTTCTATTAGCTGCGTTTGGAGATGGTTTTTGAAGATATAAATTTGTAGTTATTGGTGTTTCCTCAAGGTTTACACTTGTTTAACTAAGGTAATCATTTTGGGATGTTTCAACAACTTGGGGAAATATGGCAAATCTACCTATTTAAGTTTAATTATGAACTATTTATAGGTGCATACCAGCTGTGTGTATATAATATTTGCTAAGTTTAGGCCATAATGAACAACTTTCGTGAAGGAACTACGGTGTTTCGAGCTTTTATTGGAAAGGTATGTTAAGGCTATTGCCTACTTACGGCATGTTTCCTTAAAGCTTAGGAGCAATCTAATTGGGTTGTTATCCTTGTTACACTTGTATCCATTATTGTTGATTGTTGACTGCTCGAGTTTATATAATCCTCCCTTATCGGGATTCTTATTCAGTTAGTAGCGTCCCTGTGTTGGACACGACTTAGAGTATATTTGTATAGGTTGCTTATAACTAAATTGCTCGCTTTTAGGGATTGGATTGTTATTGTTGCCCTTGGGGATATTGTGGTTAGCTGCAGGAATGTAATCTATGCCTATAAGGGCTATGTTCTGCCTACAGGGTTATATGGATATCTAAAAGGGCTATGAGTTGCCTACAGGGCTATATTGATGCCTAAAAGGGCTATGAGTTGCCTACAGGGCTATATTGACACCTAAGAAGGTTATGTGCTTCTTACAGGGCCATGTTGTAGCCTAAGAGGACTATGAGTTGTCTATAAGCTATGTTGATGCCTAAGAGAACTATGTGCTGCCTACGGGGCTATATTAATGCCTAAGAGGGCTATGTGACTGACTACAGGGCTAGGGGACTACTAATAGGGGTATATAGGCTGATTGGCACCTTCCTGGCTTATGGAGGCCTGAGTAGGTGGTCTTGTGTGCTGTTTGTACCTGCCGAGCTTATGGGGGTTTGGGTGGGTTGTTGTTTTATTATTTTTGATAAGTTTAGATTTAGGAGCAAGTCAGTACACTTATCTTATCCTTGATTTATTTATCAGATTATTCCAGTATATCAGAATACCTTATTACCTTCCATACTCTGTACATTATTTCGTACTGACACCCCATTGCCTTTGGGGCACTGTATTCATGCATGCAGGTCCTGACAGACGACCCAGTAGACCTCCTCAATAGCAGAATTGACTTTTATCTGGTAGGCTAGCCCTTTCCTTCGAAGCTGCCATAGTTGGGAGGTTTGTTACCTTTTGTTGTATATATCTTTATAGGTAGGCTGGGGCCCTGTCCTGCTAATCTTTACTACTTTTAAAGGCTTGTAGACTAGTGTGTGGGGTGTATAGCTACGTTATGGCCATACTGGCCTATGTTGTTGGTTTGCTGAAGCTTGTGAGTTGTTTGATGCATTGTAATGATATATACCTGCTTTTAGTTTTTATATAGATATCATGGTGGCCTCGACGACACAATCAGGACTTCTGTGCTAGTTGGCTATTTATTTATATGATCTCCTTGGAGTAGTTATTTCTTTTATAGATCAGTTTACAAGGGCCTTGCCAGCCGAGGGCTTAGTTTTAAGCTAAGATATACTTGCTTGTTTTTTTGATTCTATGTGGTTGCCATGCGCTTCTAGCAAATGGTTCAACAGGGTCGGCTCGGGCCTGAGTTTTGGTATTAGAACCCAGTTGCGCCCCTCGTGTTTAGGGCGGGACTTTTGGGTTTAATGAGAGGACCAATAATTTGATATGATTGTGTATCTTGAGAAATACGAAGTTGTACCTTGTTCATAAATGTTGATAATATTGAATATGTTTGATATATGCATATGATTGTATTATTGTAATGGCGGATGTATGTTGCACTTAGTGGGATAGCCACGTGATACTACCAGTACATTTTGGTTGTGTACTTATACTACACTTTTCTTTCTTTGTTGAGTACATGGCATCTTTGGGCGGCTATTGACAGACCTCTTTTAGAAGATCAGTGATCGTCAATCGAAATCAAGGGTGAGCCAGGTCTTCCAGGCTTCCATGAGTTATCCTTTCGTCTATGTCCACATTTCAGACTTAGACTTTCTAGTTAGTTGTTAGTTCATTAGTTTGGGGTTGTAACCGTTCTTGTTTAGACTTTGGTTCATTGTTAGATGTTTTGGTACATTGACTTTCAGGTTCTAGGCATTACTTCCACAATGTTAGTTTATTATTTTTAGACTTTTGTTTGAACTTTATGGGAATTCTATTCTTTCCTCAGCATTTAATTTGCTTTCGTAACTTAAATGCCTTAGTATTTTTATTAAGTTGATTAGCTAATTAGTATAAATGGTTCTCCCACCTAAGGATTGGTATGGGTGCCAATCATGACAGTCGCGATCATGACATGTTTCCTTTGTGAAAACACAATATTGAAAAAAAAAAGTTGTACTTCTCATGTACTATTAAAAAATTATTCATGTATGTTCTTCGTGTTACAAAAATGGCTTGAATATGTCCTTCCTCTTTAACCCCTTCCATTTAAACTAAAATGACATATCAACTCATCACACAAACTTTTTTTTCATCACTATCCAAACTCACTAACACCCAATTCCCAGGGTGTTTTTGGTTTTCATGGAAAATACTTTCTTAAAAAAAAAGTGAATTTCCTACTCAGTTCCCAAGAATGAAGGCAACAATTTGTATCGGTTCCACTTTGAAAATTCAAAGAACAAGATGCTAGATTTCTTTTCTTCAGAGGAAAAGAATTAAGATGTCAATCTTGGTATACTTTTCAGTCTAGAATTAGAGGATAAACTTTGTAAATGATCCAGAATGAATGGTCAAAATGTGGTACATGATGTTTGTGAACTAATTAGAAGGAGAGAGTAAGTGGTTTATAGGCGCCCAAACTGCATAATCAAGCGTCAATGGTGGAAATCTGCACCATTTATACTCCATTTCTGGATAAGATGCTTGTCCTCACAATTTTTATAATAACAAACACATTAGTAGGTACGCTTTGACAACCATGTTGTTTGCTCTCAGGTGGGATCACAAAACAACAACGAGTCTGCACAAGTAATCTCCAAATTATCTGCACATAGTACACAGACAACAATCATCCATCTCAATATAATCAATGAATTGCATTCTCTAAAGCAAGATATTCCATAAATAATTCATGAATACATGGGATTATATAGAATTGTAATTTCAAAGGAAAAACAAAATAGAGCACATTAGAGAATCACATTTTCTTTTGCTGCCAATAAGCTTCCCCGTAGACATCTACAGCTACACGATAAGAAGATTTTTTTCTAGTATTTGGTAATATTCACTCTTAAAATCTAATAAGCTGTGAACTAGATTGGACATCAAATATCCTACTATTAGAGTCCCGATCACCTAACCAAGCTTAATTTACCCGACAAGTATAAACACAGTGGGAACTGAGCAATCAAGTAATATTCAAGATCATTCTCAGGTGGATACTACATGTTATTTTCAATTCTTCTGCAAGTATTTTTCCCTAATCATTCTTTTAAGTTAATGCCTCTTAAAATACTTCTCGAGTTTTGATAATGGTAAAATTTAAAATGAACTTTTTTAAAAAAAATATTTATCCACAAGAAAAGAAAGACCTTTTTTTTGGAAATGGTATTAGTTCAATTTCACTAGCAATGTATTTTCCCGCCAACACCATGCCTTTATTTATGCCCCTTCCAAATGGGATAGAAGATTGATAACGTGTGAGAGTTTCAATGCCACCGCAGCAGGGAAAAAAGTCTTTCAGTTTAGTGAAATAGAGAACAATCATTGAAAGGAAGGAAGAGGAAAGTCTACTCGGGCTTAATAGAGAGAACTCATTGTAGCTCAAGAAAGAATTAGAATTAATGGCGCAAGGAGAGTAGTTCTTACTTCGAACTTTAGCCTTTAACACAGAATGAAGTGGTAATGTTAGAAAGCTATCGTTTGGGCACGACACTGGCTCACTCATTCCCCTTCAAGAGACCGACTCTATAACGACCCATTAGATCGTTTTGAGTACTAGAGATTCTTATTTCATAAATGACTTCCGATATATTCTAAATGTGTATTTTGGACTATTCATAACTACAAATATATAATTAATGGGATAGTTTTAATATTAATTTAGTTACTGGTTAAATAAAATAACATTGAAATTAGTAGTGGACCACTTTTATTACTAACCATATATAATAATTAGGGTAGTAAATTATCTGTAGAAAAGAAAACAGAAAAAAGGAGAAACTTAGCGACTGGGAGAGGAAAAGATCGAGAATTTGGTAAATTAATAAACCCCCAAATCTTCGTTTTATGTATAGTGCTTGGATAATATTAATATATTGGATAGGAGAGAATGGAATTGCCAATGTGAATTTGAATTGATGCACTACAATGTGTTACTACTATGTCTTTTACCAATATGTTGACGGCTATCAGTTGAATGATGATTGCCATTAGATAATTCAATCATTAGGAATGAGTTATGCAGCATATCATTCATCGTAAATAATTTAGGTTTGACAGATCGTGTTTCTGTAACTTGGTGATTTCAATATTATTATATTGTTATCATATTATAAATTAAGTTTTGATAAATTGAGATATATAATTAAATATTAAGTGTATTGCATTATATGAATTCCATTAAACTTATGTTATTTGGACAAATTGAGACTTAACCCTAGGTTTGAATATTTAGGAACAAATCAGACATGATATATTAGTTGGTATTAAAATTTAGAAATTTGATTAAAGATATGGATGAGTCTAGGCTAGATATATAGTAATATGGATGTCTACGAACTCATATCCTTATGAGTATTGTATACTTGATAGATTAGAGAAGTTCTGAGGCATTAAGGAAATAATTTTTTTTAGGGAATTAGCTTGTTTTACTTCGATGAAGGTAGGTTGTGGTTTTGTCACGACCCCATCATACACTGTGGACATGGCCGGCACTCGAGAACCATTGTTGGTCCCTAAGCGAACCCTCATCCTGGCTAACTACAACCAGAAGACTAACATAAGCATACAAAGCTTAAAATAGAATAAAATTCATGAACTCAACTTGCAAATCTTTAACTCAAAGAAAAACTCCGAATAAAAATAAATTATTCAACTCACCGTAAAATAGGCAACTTAAGTCTTTAAAATATTTATTAAAATAAATTAATAGACTTCTGAAACTCTACAGTCTATATATGAAACCTCTAACTGACAAGACCCACGACATCCTGACAAAACTAAAAAGTAAATGAAATCCTCCGGGAGAAAGGAAGCCTACCATAGCTAACTCGAACTCCATGTGGTATCAACGAACCTCCTGTTCATGACCCTCAATACCTGTATCTTCATGATTAAAGGATGTAGGCCAAATGGCTTAGTATGAGGAATTTACGAGCATGTAAGGGAAATTCTAAAGCATAACATAAGCTTGAACTTGATAAAAATGAAACATACATACCTCTTTAGAAATTCACTCAACTCAAAGATTAGATACTCAACTCAAGGATTAGATACTTAACTCAAGGATTAGATGCTCAACTTCAAATATTAGATACTCAACTTCAAATATATGATACTCGACTTTGGGTACTCAACTCAATATAAAGCAACAATAGACATGCACTATATGAAAAGCTTTTAAAACAATAGAAAACAACTCAGTGTATTGGAAAGTACAATAACAACACAATTAATATGTAATGAAATATAATATATCTCTGTGGGAGTTTCGCTAATCGAAAACTACCACTATGAGCCTAAGTAGGAATACAGCGTCTTGCCCACACTGTCAGAACTGTCCTATACTTTGCCTTCATTTAGGACACCTTAACTAAGTGGATCTACTAGTCTATGCTAAAAAACACTAAGGAGTCATCTAAAAAGTATGAAACTTTCCACCCATAATGGCTACATGGTTTATGTAGACGTGAGTTATCAGAACTCAAACTCGTCCCCATAACTTTTTCTTTGATTTGAGATAACTAGTCAGAAAATTTTCTCTTAAAAGAGATGGTACTCAAATTGCTCAAAACTATTTTGGAAATCTCATTTTCCTCTCATCTTAAATGTGAAAACATTTACTCTTGGGAATACTTAGTTCACATATATCATTTGAAAGAAAATGGCTTTACTCTTGCTCTTTACTCAACTCAAAACTTAAGTCATAAAAAAAAGTTAAAACATTTGTAAAAGACTTCTTAAAATATGGTTCATGCCGAATTATGGTCGTGAACGACTCAATGCAAGGTTTTCAATAACCATAGCTCAATACTTGGAACTAAGGAAATTCAATGATACTACTTATTTTTGAAGAATGCTCAACTCATAGGTTCATGCGGAATTATGGGCATGAACAACTCCATTCAAGGACACAATGATACTCCTTATCTCAAGATTTCTCGACTCATATGGTTCATGCAGAGTTATAGACATGAACTACTCAACTTAAGGACATCATGGGTAATATGTAATAGTTCCATGATTAATAAAATAATCTCAGAAAGGTTAGGAACTCAGTACTCACTACTTATAACTTGAATTTACTACTCCTCTCAAAGGTACTCAACTTATGAAGTTCATGCAAAATTTATGGGCATGAACGACTCGACTTGAGGGTCTACATAACAATATGGAACTCATGTATACAACTCTTCTCATTCTCATACTTACTCAAAACTTAACTCAAATCAATGATGGATCTATAGGGATTCACAATTGAACTCAAAGGCTTCCATGAATTCTACTATTAAGTCTCTCTTGAATGTGAATTATGAATTCAAGAGTTATTGTTCATGATATGAAAGATCTCATGATGACAAGGTAGACTCATGAATACATTCTCCTCACTCTCATACTCATTTGCTCGAGTCTTGAAACAAGTTATTAGAAATTGTAGAAGACTCCTCAAAGGACTCAAAAGGACTCTCCCAAAATGTTAGAAAGAAATATCAAGACTTAACTCTTAACTCTACCTTGAATACAAATTATGAATTCAAGGTTATGATTTGTGATAGGAAAGATCTCCTGATGTTTAGAAGTGTTCTTAGATAGTTAAACATGAAAAACGATCAAGAAATCACTATCTAAAAGCATGCCCGCGACGCAAATGCATTTTAATATTTGGTCGCGAATTAACTTTTGAGGCAGAGAAATCTGTGAACTCTCTGCAACGTGAAGAAAAATTTTATGAAATAGGGAGGCAGGTCCGGACGTGGACTGGGTTGCCATATTTGCCTGACTTTTTCCTTCTTCGTTTTCTAACCCCAATTCGCCTAAATTCGATTCTTCTACTCAACCTCTCTCTAGATTCAGATACCCAGTACAAGTACTCTAGAATCTACCTCAAAACAACTCTATAAATAGACACAATAATCTCAAGAACTTCTCAATCTCAACCCAATTCAGTAACGAAAGCAAATTCTAGGAGATATATCAAGAACACCAAACTTTCAACTTTATAGAAAGAATTTAATGTTGAAATTAATATGATTGGCGTGTGGGTGAACAAACCCAACACAATGGAATCTTACATACCTGAATGAACCATCTTCTTGAAGAAACTTGACGGAAAATCTTCAAAGATGAACCCTAGCCTTAGCATTTCTTGAATTTCTTGAGCGTATAATTGTTGGAGTGGATGAGAGGGTTTGATTTATCAAAATTTGATTTTCTACAAGTTTAGGGCAATTTTGAAGACCTTCTAAGGGTTTTTAGAACTAAAATACCCCTAAAGAAATAAATAAAATGAGCTGGGAGTCAAAATAATTTTTCACCAGGCAGTGAGGTCCCTATTGGCTTCGTAACGCGGAGCCATCGCGGAGCTGCTGCCAGGTTTGCGCGTCATTAGTAAATCAGTCATAACTTGTTACTCAGAGCTCAAAATTTAGAAAACTCGATGGCATTGGAAAGTGGAGTCGAAGGGCTTTAATTTTCTATCCTGTAACGCACCTAACTCATCCTGTACTAGGAGTTATGGTCGTTTGAAGTTGACCCAAAACTTAGAAGAACTAGGAATGACTTGAATGCTTTTCTGTTTGGTCTTCTTGGAACTCAAGGTGCTACATGTAGTGAACTTAATGCTTAGGAAAAATTTAAATTCCTCAGTAAAATCCTACTAAAAATGTGGGATGGTTCGAGTCTTAGTTTGAAAATTTGTATGGGGTGTTACAGGTTTATTCTATGTGATAGAGATACTTTTGATAGTCATTGACTAATTCTGTGAAATTTTCTATGTACGTAATTGTTGTGGTTTAGATGATTCATGTGTTTTGTGATTGGTGTGTAATCCCAAGACCGCAAAATCCATAATCTTGAACTTATTTTATTGAAGTGAGGCCTTGAATAAAGAAGGGTTGGTCAAAGTGTTAATGAAGTGTTAAGTGGTGAAAATAATGATGAGTTAACTATCGTGACGCCTCCTGACACCCGATCCAACAACATAGTTAAATCATCATTGTTTTCATCACTTTCAACTTCATTAACACTATTTCACCAAATCTTCTATATTCAAGGCATCACTTTAATAGAATAAGTTCAATCTTATGGATTTCATGGTCCTGAGATTACACACCAATCACAAACAACACATGCTCATCCAAACGACAACAATTAAGTACATAGAAAATTTCATAGAATAACTCAATGACTATCAATCAATAGTAAGAGTCTCTCTAGCACATAGAATAAATCATAACCTAGATTCAATGAAAGACCGAAGTTGAGCAAGCTAATTCCTCAATGCTTTTCCTTTCCTCAATACATCAGAACATTTCCAATCTATCAAGTATGAAATATTCACAAGCAAACGAGATCGTAGACATCCATATTTGTTACATATTTTAATTAATTAAGCTAGTTTCTACTTTCCTAGTTTTAAGGGTATATGGTTGCTATTTCCAAGTTACTGGAAACATGTGACTTAGTAGGTCACTTTTATTTTCTTTTATGGCTTAGTGGTTGAGATAATGTAGGATGTGTATTTCCTTTATAAAGGTTGTTCATTGTTTCATCTTAGTGAGAAATTCACTACCTCCGAAACTCTTTTGTGTTTATCTTGATTTCTTCCCACTTTTCTAATAGTGGTATCAGAACCAGTGAGGGTTAACGTGCTTTAATTGTGAGTGAGCGATGGCTTCAAAGAGTTTTGTTCAACCTTTTATTCCACACTGTGATGGTCATTATGACCATTAGAGCATGTTGATGGAAAACTTTTTCAGGTCCAAAGAGTTTTGGGCAGTCGTTGATGGTGGATTCCAAGAACCTGCGGCTGGTGTTGTTCAAATAAATGCTCAATAGACAGAGCTTGAAGCACTAAAGTTGAAAGATTTGAAGGCAAATAATTATCTTTTCCAAACCATTGATCATTCAATATTGGAAACAATTCTTTGCAAGGATATGTCAAAGCAAATTTGGGACTCCATGAAGATGAAGTACCAGGTAAATGCAAGGGAAAACTGAGCACAACTTCAAATTCTACGAGGTGAGTTTGAGACCTTGGGTATAAAGCCAGGAGAGTCAGTGTCAGTGTACTTCTCATGCACTATGACAATTGCCAACAAGATGCGGATTCATTAAGAGAGGTTTGAAGATGTCCAAATATCAGGATACTCTTTCACTTGATGAATTACAAAATTCTTTGATGGTTCATGAGCAGAAGATTATTCAACATGATGTAGAAGAGCAAGCATTACAAGTAACCACAACCTCCAAAGATTTTGGGCACAGAAGGAGCACGTGTAAAGGAAGACACTGAGAGAAAACTAAAGAGGGAAACCGAAAAAAGAATGGTCAGCATGATCATGATAACGACACTCGTCCAATGGGAAGGTAAGGTTTGCAGATAAGTCTCATATCTAGTGTTATAGATGTCACAGGTATGCTCATTACCAGTCTGAATATTGTACAGATCTGAAAAATGTACATGGGGAGAACTCTAATTTTGTAGAAGTAACTGAGGAGGAGGAGGTCTGTTTGTTAATGGTGAACCAATCCTCAGAAAAATACCAAAAATGTTTATGGTATTTAGATACGAGCTGTAGCAACCATTTGTCTGGAGAAATATCTGCATTTTCTGAACTAGATGAAACTTTTCGCAGAACAGTCAAGTTTAGGGATGATTCCCGTATTACTGCCAAAGGGAAAAGGAAGGTAAAACTCCAAATAAAGTCGTCTTCATTTATGCAGATTTTCTCTGATGTATTCTTTACACCAAACCTGAAAACAAATCCTATCAGTGTGGGTCAACTTCAAGAGAATGGCTACGAGGTGTCTATCAAGCATGGCATTTGCAGGAACCGAGATTCTAATCTTAGATTGATCGTTGAAGCTAAGATGACGGCAAATAAGCTTTTCTCACTTGATATGCATAATATTGGCTCTACCAATTTTTATTTTTTAATAAAGTTGAATTGTCAAGCATGGCTTTGGCACTACAGATATGGGCATTCGAATTTTGGAGGACTGAAAATGTTGCAGCAAAAGAAGATGGTTACGGGTCTTCCTAATTTTGAAATGCCTGTAGATATTTGTGAAGATTGTGTCATTGGAAAGCAATCTCGCGATAGCTTTCCAAAAGGAAAATCATGGAGAGCAAAGAGGCAGCTAGAGTTGTTTCACTCGGATATTTGTGGACCAATAAACCCAATATCCAACGGAGGAAAACATTACATTATAACATTTATTGATGATTTTAGCCGAAAGACATGGGTTTATTTTCTACAAGAAAAATCTGAAGCTTTTACCAGTTTCAAAAGCTTCACAGCTCATGTTGAGAAAGAGATAGGACATTCCATTAAGATTCTTCATACTGATCGTGGAGGGGAGTATCCTTCACAGGGATTTATATGTTTTTGTGAGTTTTATGGGATACAACGACAACTTACTACAACTTATACTTCTTAACAAAATGGAGTATGTGAGAGGAAGAATCGAACAATCATGAACGTTGTGCGAAGTCTTTTACAAAAGAGTCATGCTCCAAAGGCTTTTTGGACTGAAGCAGTTTGCTGGAGTGTTTATTTGTTGAATAGAAGTCCTTCTCATGTTATTCAGAATATGACACCAGAAGAAGCTTGGAATGGACAACAACCAGATGTTCAACACTAAAGAGCGTTAGGGTGCATTGCATTTTCTCGTGTTCTGGATTAGAAAAGGACAAAGCTTGATGACAAAGCCAATAAGTGTGTTTTCATGGGTGTTATCAAGGAGTCGAAAGCTTACATGTTGTACAATCCTATCAGCAAGATGGTGATTATCAATCTTGATGTGGTGTTTGATGAAGATAATTTCTGGTCGTGGGAAGAAAAACCAAACAACCAACAACTTCCTTTGGATCTTGACGATGGAGATAAGGATCAAGAGCAACCAGTAGCCGATGAAGGTGCTTCTACCTTGGTAAATCAAGAAGACACCAACTTCCGACCTCAATGAAATTGAAGAAGGACAACATGGATGGCAGATTATGAGGTGAGTGGAAATGTTCAATATGCAAATAAAGATTCATCTACATATTTAGCTTTATTTTCTAGTTGTGATCCCATAACATTTGAGGATGCCTATAAAGATGTAAAGTGGCAGAAAGCAATGGATGTTGAGATTGCCGCAATTGAAAAGAGCAATACTTGGGAGCTTACAGATCTTCCAAAAGGCCAAAGATTGATTGGAGTTAAATGGATTTATAAAACCAAACTCAATGAGTCTGGTGAAGTTGATAAGTACAGGGCGCTTTTGGTGGTGAAAGGATACAAGCAAGAGTGTGGTGTGGATTACAAGGAGCTCTTTTCTCCAGTAGTTAGACTTGATACCATCCGATTAGTGTTGGCATTGGCAGCTCAAAACAATTGGCCAATTTATCAACTTGATGTAAAATCAGGCTTTCTGCACGGAGAGCTGCAAGAGGAGGTATATGTTGAGCATGAAGTTTATAGATTGAAAAAGGCTTTATATGGGCTAAAACAAACTCCCTGAGCTTGGTATATTCGCATTGATGCATATTTTAATCTGGAAAATTTTAGAAAATGTCCATACGAGCATACACTTTATACAAAACTTGAGGATGTGAAACTTGTGATTGTGTGCTTATATGTAGATGATTTGATTTATACAGGGTGTGATCCTGCATTTCTTGAAAAATTTAAGCTATCCATGATGACTGAGTTTGATATGTCTGATCTTAGCTTGACATATTACTTTCTGGGCATTGAAGTAAAGCAATCAAGTAGTGAAATATTTATTTCACAGAAGAAATATGTCCAGGAAACATTACAGAGGTTTGAAATACAGATTTGCAATTCTGTCACAACACCAACAGAGTTGGGACTGAAGTTGGAAAAGAATCCTATAGAAAGAAGATTGACAACACTCTTTTCAAACAACTCGTGGGATGTCTGATGTACCGAATAGTCACCAAGCCTAACATAATGTATTTCGTTAGTCTTGTTAGCAGGTATATGAAGCACCAAAAAGAGATTCATTTGTTGGCTGCTAAAAGAATTCTCAGGTATTTGCAAGGTACCATTGACTATGGTATTCTATACAAGAAAGAAGGCAAGTCAGAGTTAATTGGCTTTATAGATAGTGATTTCTTTGGAGATAAAGAAGACAGGAAAAGCACTTCAGGCTATGTGTTTATGCTTGGATCTGGAGTTGTTTCTTGGTGCTTCAAGAAGAAACCAATTGTTACATTGTCCACTACAGTAGCAGAGTTTGTAGCTGCAACTGTGTGCGCTACACAATCAATTTGGTTGAAGAAGATATTTGGCTAAGCTTCATGTTTGATAGCAAGAACCAATTCTGATTTATTGCGACAATGGCTCAGCGACTAAGCTTTCAAAGAATTAAGTGTTGCATGGATGGAGCAAACACATAGATGTTAAGTTTCACTTCCTAAGAGATCTCACGTTGGAGAAACTTATTGATGTTGTCTACTGTAGAAGTGAAGACCAAGTTGTTGATACCTTCACAAAGTCTCTCAAGCAGGAAACATTCAGAAAGTTAAGGAAGCTACTTGGAGTTTACACTTTAAGGGAGAACTATGGTGAATGATATTATTAAGCTGAAGTCGTAGACTTATCAGTTTAAGGAAGAGTTTGCTAGATATTATAATTAATTAAGCTAGTTTCTGCTTTCCTAGTTTTAAGGGTTTATGGTTGCTATTTCCAAGTTACTGGAAACATGTGACTTAGTAGGTCAGTTTTAATTTCTTTTATGGCTTAGTGGTTGAGATAATGTAGGATATGTATTGCCTTTATAAAGGCTGTTCATTGTTTAATTTTAGTGAGAAGTTTACTACCTCCCAAACTCTTTTGTGTTTATCTTGATTTCTTCCCTGTTTTCTAATAATATTACTATATATCTATCCTATACTAAAAACTCACCCAAATCCATAATCAAATTTCTAAAATTTGATATCAACTAATATATCTAGTCTCATTCGTTCCTAAATATTCAAGTCTAGGGTTAAGTCTCAATTCATCCAAATAACATAACTCCAATGGAATTCATATAATACAGTACACCTAATATTTAATTATCTATCTCACTATATCAAAACTTATTTTATAATATGATAACAAAATAATAATATTTAAAAATTGAAATCACCTAGTTACAATTTACAAAGAATGATATACTAGGTAACTCAACCTTAATGATTGAATTATCTAATGACAATCATTGTCAATCATCACCCAACTGACAGCCGCCAACATATTAGTAAAAGACATAACAGTAACACATTACCGTGCAACAATCCAATTTTCATATTCACGTCGGCAATTTCATTCTCTCTTATATAATATAGTAATACTAATACTATTCAACCCATAAACATAGAAATAAAAATTTAGAGAGGTATTGTTTTCAGAATTCTCGATGTTTTCCTCTCCCATTTGTCCGCTTGGTAAGTTTCAGTCTTCCTATTATTCTCTTTTTGTCTCTTTTCTTTTCTACAAATTATTTTTTTAGAATGGTAAAGTAATTTTCTACAGATTATTCACTACCCTAATTATTATACATGAATAATTATAAAAGTGGTGAAAGTGACCCACTACAAATTTCAATGCTATTTTCTTTTAACCACAAACGAAATTAACTATTATAATTACCCTATTAATTATATAATTGTAGTTACGAATAGTAAAAAATATAAGTATTATTTTATGCTGATTATAATGTGAAATAAAAATATATGTATTAGCTAGCATGCCCTTAATGCTGAATAATAAAATCTTACTAGTTTCAAAATAAAAAAAATGTGCATTAGCAATGTCGATAGTAACTATTTAAAGACAACAATATTCTTTCATAGTAATTAATTAATGAATGTATAATAATCTATAAACTATTAATCACTGAAAAACAATCCCTTCATTAATAATTTACCTTATAAACAATCCATGCATTATAATCTCCACAAAAAAAATATGGAACCATAGTGGACATTGACGTTGCAAATGTCTAAAACTACTGGTTAACCAAGCTGGAAAATTGTCAATTTGGACGGTCAAAATGGATTGAATTAATAAATGAGTTATTGTCCAATCAAACCCACAAAATTGTTGGATTAAAATGGGTTAGATAATAATATGATAAAGAATGGGTCATAACAAAACCTGCCCAACTCCTACCATTATTTAATTTAATTGTTTAATTTTTTAATCAAGCAAAGAGTTTCATTAATAAAAGAAAGGTCAACTCGTCATAGACAAGAGTTATACAAAAAAAGGAGAACCTACAAACAAAAATATAAGGGATCGTTTGATAGGGTGTATAAGAATAATAATGAATAGAGTGTATTAGTAACATTTGAATTAGTTACGCTAAAATTATTTTTTATGCAATATCTGATTTTGTGTATTAAAAATTAAATGCAATGCAGAATAATGCGTCTTATTTAAACTTTAACTATCTCTAACTGCAACTTAATTGTCAGCTTTTGCTCCTCCATGTGTTCATCTAGAGGTATTTGTGAGGCATGGTGTATAATTTTATACATTCATCTATCTCATTTACAACTAGTGTGATCAATAGTGCAACATTCGCATACATACACGTATTACAATGAAGCAAGAACAAACATATATAACACAATCATGAAATCACAACCATCACCTACCTCGAAACAAGCTTGAAACCCCTAAGAATCTTGATTCTTCCCTTTTTGGATTCGTCCCGCTTGTTCTTGGTCTACAAACGATTAATATAACAAATGAATCAATAAACAATAACTAGTTACCCAAATTACTAACAACTCTATCAACCCTAGATCATACCCATGATCCTCATACGCAGATTAGGGCTTTTTCCACCATAATTTGCAGATCAAAACCCTTCCAGATTGATAATTACCTATTAGATTACGTCGTATGGATCAAAATATGGATTCGGGGAGTTAAAATCTTACCTTTAGCCTCAAGAATGGTGAAAAACTATCAAGAAACCCCTTGGGTTTGTTCCTTAGCTCTCAAGTTCAAAAGTTGTAGAATAAAGATGTTTTAGGGTTTATTTCCAACTTAAATCATAAGTGTCCTCCTATGGAGGCCGCTTGCCTGCCACAACGGCCTCGCTCTCTAATGAGTGCATAAATTGGACTCATTTAGGGCTTATTTTAATAGAAGTAGTATCCTTAAATGCTTATTTATTCTAAATATCTGATGAAAACACTTAAGTTTCAGGTATTTGAAGTTTTAGTGGAAGCATGGACACTTAGGCGCAGAAAGGAACAAAAAGGCTGAAAAGAGCTAAGAAGTTGAAGCATGATCATCTCCAAGCACGGTTGGCGATTCGCCGAAGGGACACATTCCGCCTTTTGTTCCAGTACGCGAAGCCCTGAAGGAGCAAGATCAAAAGGTGATGAAAGGAGCAGTTGGCATTTCGCCAAATAGTTTCGCGAAGCAGTACTATGTCGCCCAATGACACAGAGCACGACGATGTTGAAGGCTAGTGCAAGACGGTGACGAACTACAACAAAGGGAGAATCGCTGAGTTAATCAATGATTTCGACTAAACTCACCGAACGATCCACTAGCACTAATTTCTGAAGTCTATAAATATTAAACTTCTTATTAATTTTTAGGGAGTTGGACCATTATTATAATTTTCAAAATAAAATAGTACTTTTTTGACATTCTTACTCTAAGCTTGAGAGGGTTTTAGAGAGTTGAGGGAGAAGAGGGTTTTCTTTTTCAAGATTTAGAGTTGGATCTCTTCGATTCTTCATTCTTGGCCTGTAACAAGACTTGAATCTTCATAGCCATTTGAATGCAAACTCATTTAGGTATAAATTTCTGTCTGTTGTTCATGTCTAGCTAAAACCCCCATTCTTGGGGTGTGATTTAGAAAATGTGTGTTGATATTATTTTTGGCTATTGTTTACTGATAGGTTAGATGTATTTTAATGGTTAATTCACCAAGAGATTGTGGTTTAATTTAATGGGTTTGTAATAGCAAATACAAAACCACCCATGTGTTTTCGGCTTGCTAGAGAGAGGTCGCGAAACCAAGATCGCTAGACTGATGGCCTATGAAGTGGGTCGACATCAGGTTCTGCCTGAGAGGGTGAGCCCTAGTCCCATATCCTAACACTCAGCTCGAGAGAGTGAGTGGGGTAAGGGGTAGGCTGGTCTTCATACAGCAAATAGGTGTCCGAGAGGAACCCATTTGAAACAGGGTAAGTTACCCAAGAGGGAACTTATTTCCATCTAAAGCTTTGCCTAGTAACTATTATCTTGAAAATTTCCTAACAAAAGCATGTAATCAACTATTTAAATCAATATATATTGCGGTCACACCCTAAGAATCCCCTCTCAATTATAGATTTCTTTGTTGTTTTTACGGTTTTTGCTATATTTGTGACAAAACCCTCATTTGATATTTGACACCTTTGTGTCACTCCATTTAATTTACAATGTTTTTAATCATTAATGTCTTTAGCTACGACTAGTTAGAACATAATTGTATTCTTCTATTAATTCTCAAAACCACTCCCTTGGGACACAACCACAACTTTGGTTAAGTTACCAGATTATCGATGATCGTAGACACTCGTACCGTAGGTTAGTGTCGTTGGTCATGATAAGCATCAAAATGACACCGCTACCGGGGAGTGGTGTTATTTGGGAATTCTTAGTTAAGTAGAATTCTTGGTTCTTCTTAGTTTCTGCTTTACTAATCTAAATTGTAGTTTTGTTTTGCTAGTTTGAATATCAAAGAAGGGAAATAAGAATGAATGATGATTATGGATACCACACAGACCACCCCCTCTTGAAATTGTTAAATCTGAGAGACGACCTCTTGACATTCAAACAAGTGGGGGATGAGACAATTCCAGAAATGTGGATGCGGTTCAAAGCATTATTACAAACATGCTCATCTCATGGGATGCCTGATAAGAGGCTACTGGATTACTTCTATAGGGGTCTTGAACCCAAAAAAAAAAAGCATAATTGAACACCATTTCGAGGGTGGAATGCTCAACCAACCCAACGAAGTTGTCGCAACACTTCTTGACAATATGGTCGAATCCAGTAAATAAACTCAAAAGAAATATGAATCGGAAAAACTGGTGTCTCAAGTAGATTTTTTATCCAAATGGGTGATTGGATTGGAAGAACAAGCCAGGGAGAGGGAGAAGGACTTCTCCCTTCGAGAGTGCAAATATGAAAAGAGGCATGAGGCTGTGCAAAGTGACGATACCTCTTCACTCATCTAACAAAATCTTGACAAGCATAACAAGAAACTGAATGACATGAAGTGAAACATTGATATGCTAAACGAAGTAACCACTTCGAATTCAATGGCCATTCAGCTGCAGGATGCTAAAATCACCCATTTGATGACGAGTCACTATCCTCTGTTTTCCATAGATTCACTTAATTACACCATTGGTGATTCCGAGGACGAAGAGTAGTTTTGGACTTAAGTCTTGTCGCGACATTAACTCAGGCGCTGTTTGGGAGGCAACCCAAACCCCATATTATCCTATATTTGTGTACTAGTAAAATAATAGTATCTTAGTTCTCCAGATTGAAGTGTGGTAGGTGCTAAAGAGGTGCAAAATGGCGAGAAGCAAACCCACTTGGCGAGTTGCCGAAGACGCCGGTGATAAATGTTATTTCGCCGTTTGACTCAAGGCACCCTCTAAGCCTGGAGTCTATAAAACTCAGTGAGCTCAGGAAGGTTTTGGTGATTCACCCATCTCATCGGCGACCTCGATGGTCACCGTCGTTTGAATATCCACAGTTGCTGAGAAGTTCTGTAAAACCTAGCAAAGTAAAAATTTGTTTGGCGAAGCACCGAATCACTCATAAGTCAAAGCGCTATCACCAAATGGAAATGAACTAGATAAGCTGCCGGCCAACACACGAAAAGGTAGTTGATTAATCTCTCAAGAGCACGGGTTGACGATAGGCGCATTGTAATGCTAAGAAAAGTTGTACAGAGGTTGATGAATCACTCGGTAATGCACCAAACATCCCCATCATACTTTCTGCTTTACGCGACATCTGTTGAAGGACTCCAACTCAAAACAATTGCCTAACCATGATTATTTTCTAGCCGTATGTTTGTCTTTCTTTAATTTGACCTCTGAATTATTGTTATATATTTGAGGACAAATATTTGTTTTGATTGTGGTGGGTTGAGGCTCACCTTTTGTGTTCTATTTGATATTCGTATTTTGTGATTATATTTGGGTTGTTCTATTTCTAAATTGTGTTAATACTGCCTTTTGTGCGATTGTTTGAGCTTATGGCTCCTTTTGGTTCTAATTGCAAAATAATTTTGACCCTTTCGAAAAAAATTCATTTTCTCAAAAAAAAATTGCCACCTCTTGTATTAAAAGTGGTTGTTCTTATACAAATTCAAGTCTCGATTTCAATCAATACCAATGACTTGAATGGTGCTCTTAATTGAACAAACATGAATGCACGGCTACGATAAGGCCAAATGAAGTTGCATAGACAATATGTGAATTCTTTGCATCTCGTTGTGATTAGGCATTTATCGAATTGATTCTCTTGTAATGACAGTTGCACACTAGCGAAAGTGTGTGGTCTTGTTTTACTTAAGTGTCGATGGCTTATGTGATAAGCTTACTTTGAACCATGCATGAATAAACCTAGAACTTGCCTCGTTAGTCTGATTAATTTAGAAAAGTGTGCTCTTGAAATGATCTTAGGAAACTTTAAAGAGTGTGAGCCAAATTTGACATATACCTCTTTTGTGGCCTACCCGTGAGAGTGTGAAACTCTCTTGAATACCCTTTGAGCCTTACCTTTCTTTAGAAGAACCTTGATACACCTTAGAACTTACTTGACCCACTACCTATAATCCTCTTGATTTGTGGCTTAGTGAATAGCCAACTAAGGCCAAAAGCCTAAGTTTAGGATGTGGTGAAAAGGAAAAGGGGAAGTCAAGAAGTGCAGGAAAAGTCTCCCTTAACCCATCGTGTTGCATAATAATGGAGCCCCTTAAAAAAATGTGGAATAAAGTACAAAATAAATCGGGTTTCCAAGAAATCTATGGAGGTGAATAAAAAGATGACTTAAAAGCACTAGAAAAAGAATTGATAAAGAAAAAGAAGGGAATGCCTTGAGAACACCACATCTCACGAGGATGAAAAGTCACAGAGTCTAAATGACCATACCTTTGCACTCAGCCCCATTACAAGCCTTAGAAAGACCTTTTTGATCTTGAGTGAGCTGAACCGAAGATCAATTAGAAAATAAGGGCAAGCCTATGGGTGAAAACATGCATTGTGTTCATCTTTTTGAGTGTGAGTGTTGCATCTGATTCCTGATCTTTAATTGATTAACCTCTGTGTGTGAATATGGAATCATTCTTTATATGAGGACATTTGGATACTTTTTGTTGAGCTTGAAATTGCACAAGTAGCAAGTGTTGCGAGCATGAGAATCTTTGGTAATGATGTGTCACAACTTGAATCTTTCAGTGCACAGCTGATCTTTGCATGAGTAATTTGAGTTTTGTTGTGTATGTTCATGATTTAGTCTTGTGTAGCACTATTTGAAACATCCTATTTGAACTACTGAACTTGAGTTTTACTTGAGGACAAGAAAAAATTTAAGTTGGGGGTGTTTATGAGTCCACAAATTGGACTTATTAAGGGCTTTATTTTAATAGAATTAGTGTCCTCAAATGCATATTTATTCTAAATATCTGATGAAAACACTTAAGTTTTAGGTATTTTAAGTTTTAGTTGAAGCATGGACACTTAGGCGCAAAAAGGAAAAAAACTACTGAAAAGAGTGAAGAAGTTAAAGCCTGAGCATCGCCACGCACGCTTGGCGATTCGCCGAAGGGACACATTCCGTCTTTTGTTCCAGTACGTGAAGCCCTGAAGGAGCAAGATAAAAAAGATGATGAAATGAGTAAAAGGCATTTCGCCAAATAGTTTCACAAAGGAGTACTATGTCACCCAATGACATAAAGCACGACGATGCTAAAGGCTAGTGCAAGATGGCGACAAAGTACACTAAAGGGCGAATCACCGAGTTAATCGGCGATTCTGACTAACCTCGTCGAACGATCCACTAGCACTAATTTCTAAAGTTTATAAATACTAGACTTCTTATTAATTTTTAGGGAGTTGGACCATTATTATACTTTTCACAATAGAATAGTACTTTAATGGTGATTTCACCTAGTGATTGTGGTTTAATTTAATGGATTTGTAATTGCAAATACAAACCACCCATGTGTTTTTGTATTATTGGAGAGAGAGATCACGAAACCAAGATCGCTAAACTGATGGCCTATGTAGTGGGTCGATATGAGGTTCAGCCCGAGAGGGTGAGTCCTAGTCCCATATCCTAACACTCAGATCAAGAGAATGAGTGGGGTAAGGCGTAGGCTGGTCTTCATGCGGCAAATCGGTGTCCGAGAGGAACTCATTTGAAACGGGATAAATTGCCCGAGAAAGAACTTATTTCTATCTAAAGCTTAGCCTAGTCACTATTATCTTGCAGATTTCCTATCAAAAGCATGTACCCAACTATTTAAATCAATACATATTGCGGTCACACACTAAGAATCCCCTCTTACTTATAGATTTCTTTGTTGTTTTAACTGTTTTTGCTATATTTGTGAGAAAACCCCGATTTGATATTTGACACCTTTGTGTCACCCCTTTTAATTTACAATGTTTTTAATTGTTAATGTCTTTATCTACGACTTGTTAGAACTTAATTTTATTTTTCTATTAATTCTCAAAACCACTCCCTTCGGACACGACCCCAACCCTTGGTTGGGTCACTATTTTATTGACGATCGTAGACACTCTACCGTAGGTTAGTGTTGTTGGTCATGATAAGCATCACCCTCCACAGTGGCTTGCACGGAACCAGTGAGTCAATTTAAGGATTCCAAATTCCCATTTCACAACACATTTTCAAATAACGACACTTAGAAACTACCCATTCACACTATGATCAATTTCGGTAGTTCTACTCGCCCGTATTCAATTTCGTAAGTTCTTACGGGTTGCTTAATGTATTAGATATATACTCATGTGATAAAATTCATAATTAGATCACCCAATTGTTACCATATTTACCTAGACTTTAATGACTCCGATTTCGTCCAAATCTGGACTAGGTTGGAAAATTCCAAGTTACTACGAAAAAGCTTTGCAGACCAAAAAATTTCCTCGTTGGCTTTTCTGTAATGACGGAACCCAATTGTTACAATATATACCAATTTACCCATCACTCATCCCCGAGTGAAAAACTTAGGAAAAATAGGCTAAGGAATGAAGTAGGACCTGAATCGACGAATAATTGGGAATATTTGGCTCGCATGTCCTTCTCGGTTTCCCAATTAGCTTTCTCAATTGGACGATACTTTCATTGAACTTTCATGGACTTAATCTCCTTGGTCCTCAACTTATGGACATCATGATCAAGAATTGCAATCGGTTCATCCTTATATTGGAGGTCTTTGTCTAACACAATCGAGTCTCACTTAATGATATAATCTCTGTTGCCAAGAAATCTCTTAAACATGGACATATGAAATACCAGATGAACTCCCGATATGTTAGGAGGGAAAGCCAATCTATACGCTACCGGTCCTACACATTCAAGAACCTCTAAAGGACCAATGTATCGCGGACTTAGCTTGCCCTTCTTTCGAATCCTAATCACCCCATAAATTGGTGATACCTTAAGAAGAAATTCTCACCAGTCTGAAATGCCATATCTCTCACCTTATGGTCTACATACTTCTTCTGTCTACTCTAGGTTGCTAGAAGCTTAGCTTGAATACTCCTCACCTTATCTTGAGCATCCTTTACTAAATCAACCCCTAAGTTTCACATCTCAAGCCATAAACCATCCTATGGGTGATCTACATCTGCTCTCATATAATGCCTCAAACGGTGCCATATCAATGCTGGAGAGATAACTATTATTGTAAGAGAACTCACACAAAGGTAAGAACTTATCCCAATGCCCTCCAAAGTAAATCAGACATGCCCTCAACATGTCTTCTAACACTTGAATAGTCCTCTCTGATTGTCCATCAGTCTGTGGATGGAAAGCTGTACTAAAAGTTAATTGTGTGCCCAATTCATCATGTAATTTCCTCCAAAACATGGAAGTAAACTGCTTACCACGATCTGAGATTGATAGAAAGGGGCACCCCATGCAATACCACTATCTCCTTCACATACACCTTGGCCAATTGTTCAGCTTTATAATCTATTCTTAGCATAATAAAGTGGGCTGACTTAGTCAATCTATCAACCACTACCCAAATAGAATGAAACTTTCCCAAAATCATGGGAAGACCAACCACAAAATCCATGGCTATCATTTCCCACTTCCATTCCGAAATTTGCATTGTTTGAAGCAAACCTGAAGGCCATTGATGTTCATACTTCACTTGTTGACAATTTTGACACTTAGCCACAAACTCTGCTACATCCTTCTTCATGCCCGGCCACCAATAAATTATCTTCAAATCTTAGTACATCTCGGTCACACTCGGATGAATAGAATATCGTGAACTATGGGATTCTATCAACAAGTTCTGAATGAAGTCATTAACTCGAGGAACACAAATCCTACCTTGAAAACTAAGCACACCTTCCGCATCAAGAGTGGTCTCTTGTGCCTTACCAATCACAGTCTTCTTCTTTAGCTTATTCAAATTTTATTCCTTGAATTACTTGGCCTTGATCTCTTTCATAAACATGGCCCTTACTTCAATGCTAGCTAAAACCCCATCTTTTTCTGTGTAACACCCCATATCAAAAACAGACCAAAAATGTAGATTTTGAGAAGCTGTAGGTGCAAACCAAGGTTGCCATCCACGGACTGTAAGTCAGACCATGGCCCGTGGTGGTGGTCCGTGGTTAACCAGTGCAACCCCTCCCCAAACCCAGCTTAGAAAAATTGGCTAAGTCTCAACCCGCAGACAGACCCATGGTACATAGGTCAGACCACAGTCTGTGGTCTATGTTCGTGGATCAATACTACTTTACCCAGCCTCTGATGCAAACAACGGCTGACCAGCATGGACCGTCATTTGATCTACGGTCTGTGTCCATGGAGCAAGGCCCCCTTTACCCAGCCTCTGACGCAAACAACAGCTTACCCGCATGGACCGTGGTTCGATCCACGGTCCGTAGGTCTGATCGTTAATGAGGGTCAATAGCCAATTAGAGGAAAATTATTGATTGGGTTAACTCCAAATGGTCATAACTCTTATCATAAAAGGAATTATCTATCCCATGGCCTATGATATGATAGATAATTGAATCCTCTTTCCAACTCCATCGAGTTTGCTAAAATCTGACCTCCGAGTAAAAAGTCATGCTTGTTTTAGTGAAGCCTTGTCAGGGAGAGTTGACCCACGACCCCAAACTATGGAATGTAGATTGAACTACGGCCCGTAGGTCCTATTCGTTGATCACTCTAACATCAGTTAAGTAAGGGGTCTTTTGGTATTTTCCTATTTCGTTGGACCCTTAAGATACATTGTTTAGACCCTAAATTATGAGGTTTTAGTCAGTTTAAGCCTATAAACATAACTAGAACTTACCTAAGTCAAATCATTCACCAAAACTTAGAAAATTAGAAGCGTAAGAAGAGAAAGAGGCGACCAACCCTAGTTCAAGAACACAACAAATTTTCTTCAGTTCTAGCCCAGAATTCAAAGGATCTCTCTATGAATTTGTCACCAGGTATGTGAGATTTCACTAGTGGGTTCCTTTCACCCATTAGGTACCTAGAATTCAGTCAGATTCTTGATTTGATGATTAATGCATAAAACCCATGTGAGGCTCTACTTTATCCTATTTCATTTTGAGGGGTGTTACACTTCAACATTAAAATATTATTTGTATAAGAGTACAACTCAATAAGAATAAATGCAGGGTTCGAAACTCACCTTGAATGTCGATTATAACAAGATTGAGATGCTAGGCGGAAAAGTGGTACTAATTTGAGCACAAATTTCACAGCTAAAACACTTACAGAATGCGAAAATATTGAAAGTACTAACTTGGTGCGAATTTGGAAGGGTGAAAAGTTAGGAAAAATGAGGAATTTGAAATTTAAACCTCTGTCTCTCATAATAAACCGTATGTTTTCCAGCCAATCGGCGATGTTAGTCGGGATCGCTACTCGATGATGTGCCGATCAGTCAATTCCCTTGCCGTGTTTTACGGGACCTCTATTTAATTGGGGGTCCAAACGGTGGAAAAGATCGTTAGCTCCGACCAAATAAGTGTGGCTCCAAATTGCTCCTAAGCCCACCAAGTTTTACAGGCTCCAAACCAAACTTATTTTGAATCAAATGGCGGAGGAAAAAGGGCACGCCAACCTCTTCGGTGATTTACCGAAGGGGCCTTTTTGTTCGCCATTGTCATCGTTTCTTAACATTCCTTACATTTCATCCTGCAAAATCAAAACATTGTTATTTTAATCTTTAGAGAAAATGATTAAAATTCTGGGTTTCCTCCCAAAAAGTGTCTTAGTTATAGTCATGGAACGACTTCTCTGCTCAGTTTTGATTTGTTAGGAAGAGATGGGACATCACATTACCAATTTGGGTCTCAAATTGCTAGACATATATCAATAAGTAGAAAGATATATCATATATTAGTATGACATTCTCCTTTATCTCATTTAAAATCTTTTCGTGACCTTCCACTTTTCTGAGAATGAGTGACAGTATCTCCTCTATTTGTTTGTCCTCACTTGTATTGGGTTTCTGATGAGTCCACAAATTAGACTCATTTAGGCTATGTTTTGATAGAAATAGTGTCCATAAATGCATATTTTGTCTCAATATCTAAGGAAAACCCTTAAGTTTCAAGTATTTGGATTTGAGGGAAAGCATGGACACTACTTAACAAAAAGGAACAAAGGCAGCTAAAATAATGAAAAAATAAAAATCTGAGAATCTCCGAACCCATTCGGCGAGTCGCCAAAAGGTCTTATCCTCGCCTTTTGTTCCAGTGTACTGAGTCTTGAAAGAAAGGATCAAATCGGCGGGGAAAAGAGTAGTCGGTGTGTCGCCGAGCAGTTCTGCAAAGCAGTACTATGTCGCCGAATGATCTAGGACGTGATGATACTGAAGGAAAGAGCTAAAAGGCGATGAAGCATACCAAAGGGCGGCTCATCGAGTATATCGGTGATCCCGACTAACTACGTCGAATGTCTCCTTTGCAGCACATTTTCTGAAAACTACAAATACTAGTTCAGCTTTTATTTTTAGCAGTCAGTTTTGGTTATATTAAATTTAGATTACAATTTTGAGAAACAATATTCTCTCTAAGTTTTAAGAGGGTTTTGAAGAACTTGAAGATTCAAAGGGTTTCAACTCCAAGAATTTGGACTTGGGTCTTGTGGATTCTTCACTCTTTGCTTGTTTTGAGACTTAAATCTTCATACCAATTTGAATGCAAAATCATATTGGTATAAATTTCTATCTCTTTTACATGTCTAGCTAAAACCCCAATTCTTGGGGTGTGATTTTGTGAATATAGGTTACATTATCTGTTGGGTTTTACTTGTTGATGATTTATTTGTTGTTTAGATGTGATTTCGTTTAGTAGTTGTGGTGGAACTTAATAAAATTGTAGTTGCAAATATGATTTCACCTTTGTGCTTTCGGCTTGATCGAGAGAGTGGTCGTAAAACTAAGACTACATAATTGATGGCTGGTGGGATTGAGTCGACATGATGTTCAGATCGAGAGAGTTGGTGTTCTAAATAGATAATCTAACTCATATTCATAAAATCACACCCCCAGAATTGGGGTTTTAACTACACATGTAAAAGAGATAAAAAATTATACCAATATCAATTTCCATCAACTGGGTATGAAGAATTAATTCTTAAAACACATCAAGAATGAAGAATCTTCGAGACCCACGTCCAATTTCTTGGAGTTGAAACCCTTTGAATCTTCAAGGTCTTACAACAAAGTCTCCAAAACCCTCTAAAACATGAAATTAAAAATATTCTAAGTCTGAATAATAATTCTCTATTACTTGAAACTAAGTTAACAATTTAAACAAGTATTTATAGTGTTTGAAGATTTCTGCTGCGGAGGATCACTAGATGCAGTTAGTCGGGATTGCTGATACACTCGATGATCCGCCTTTTGGTCGATTTCATCGCCCTCTTTCTTTAGCGTTCAACATCTTTGTGCTTTGAGTCATTGGGCGATATAGTACTACTTCGTGGAACTATTCGGTGACACGCCGACTGCTCCATTTCATCGCCAACTTGATCTTTCCCTTCATGGTTCAGCATACTGGAACAAAAGGCGATCTCCAGGCCGATCGGCAACTCACCAACTGGGTTCGGCGATCTTCAGGACTTCATTTCTTCATTCTTTTCAGTCGCCTTGTTCCTTCTTGCCAAGTAGTGTCCACGCTTTGCCTCAAACTCCAAATACCTGAAACATAAGGGTTTTCATCAGATATTGAGACAAAATATGCATTGAGGACACTAATTATATCAAAATATAGCCCTAAATGAGTCAATTTGTTGACTTATCAATTACCTTCTCATCTATTACTTTGATGTTATTTATTCTATGTAGCATTTCATATTCATGTGAAATTCATGAATCTTGTATGAACTACTTATTTATTATTATCCGAGTGAAATATCATCCTACATTTGCACGTATGCATCCAATATGTTTTGATAGAAAATCTACTATCAGCTCATCCTACAACTCCACAACATGTCAGTTTACAAAATGCTATTCTATGTTCTCCAGTATATGCATCTCAAAATTTTTTACAAGGAAATTCAAAATTAACTCCACATGTGAGTTCGCCAAATTTCATCCAGTGTTTTCTTGTATTTGCATCCAATATTTGTTATCAAGAAATCCACCATCAACTCAAATTCAACCCAATAATGTGTGAGTTCACAAAGATAAGATGGTATGGTTTTCTAGTCGACATCATCGTCGAATCATAACTACCCGATATAAGTATCAGAGCATCAATAATCGATAGACAACAAATGGCTAGAAGAAATAGTGTTATACCGATAGGCAGGGCCTGTGGGGAAACACCGCCAATGAATATGCTATAAATGGGAAGAAGAAATGATGTTGGAGACTCAAATAGAAATGAGATAGTTGTTAACTGTACCAATGAAAAGAAGATACAAATTTTGCACGTGTAGTGCCTATATATATATATTGTAGGTTTAATTTGAATAAGTTTTAAAAATGGTGAATCACTTAGGGAAATTTATATTAAATAAAGACAACATACCACAAATTCTTTAGTCATATAAGCAATGCACTTGATCAATTTTCAAGAGAAAACATATTCCTCTTCTAAAGTTTGTGACTTAGAGAGAAAACAAATATATTTTTTGAGGTATGTTGCAATAAATTAGTTAAATATAGAAAACAAACTAGGAAACATGAATCACTACATTACGAAATTATAGTGCATATTTGATATTTTTTTGTACCATTTCTTTATTTGAAGAATATTTTTGTCATTCACATTTCAAATATGAATAATGCAATTTTTTATCCTCCATTTTTATTACTTTCTCATTGATTACTTCAATGTACTTTATGTTACGAAGTGTTTCATACTCATATGCAATTCATGAATCTTTTACGAACTATTCATTCATTATTGTTCGAGAAAATTATCATCCTACATTCACATGTATATGTATCCAATACTTTTTTGATAGAAAATCTACCATCCACTTAACTTTCGGTCCAACAATATGCGAGTTTACAAAATGCTATCCTACGTTCTGCAATATATTTATCTGAAACATTCTTACAAGGATAATCAACTTCAGCTCAACATGCGATTTCACTAAATGTCATCTTGCGTTCTCCTTTACTTGCATCCAATATTTTTTCTATTAGGAAATGCACCATCAACTCAACTTTGGTCCCATAATACGCGAGTTCACAAAGAATTGATGGTATAATTATCTAGCCAACAACGTCGTCGATTCATAACCACCTGATAAGAAATTACTGAGAACTAATAATTGATGGACAACTAATGGCTAGAAGAAATAGTGTTGTATCGATAAGCATGGAGAGGACCATCAATGTATATGGTACAAATCAAAAGAATAAATTGTCATGCCTGAGATTACACCCTGGGCGGGGCTAGCACTCGAGAACCATTGTTGGCCCCAAGCGAACCCTTGGTATGGCTTACTACTCCGTCGAAGACTTACTCATGATAAAAGTACTTTAATAATTAAACTTAAAGCTCAATAGATAACTTAGAATGTTTTATAAAAAAACACTCACTAGCCAAAGTGGCAACTCAAGTCTCAAAATAACTAAATGGAAATGGAAAGACTAATGAACTAACAATAAATAATTGTATGTGAAGCCTCTAATAACTAAAATGGACGTCGGGAAAAGACCCACGACATCCTAAAATCTAGAATACTGAAAACAATATAAAGGGGATCCTCCAGAAGCAAGGAGGCTCACCAACAACTCTTAAAGCTCAATGGATCAACAATACACTGGATGTTGATCCTAGTTACCTGTATTTGTATCATAAATAAATATAGGCCAACTAGCATCAGTACATTGAATGTACGAGCATAGAAGGGAAATTCTTAAGCAAGATATAATCTTGAAAGGGAACTGAAAGAACATTCCTGGTCTCAACTCAATTCATTTCAATATAAAGAAATGCTTTTAAAATATGTGGATAACAACTCAGTGTATTGAAAAATACAACATTATTCAGTTATATGCAAGGATACAAGATAAACTTTGTTGTATATGGAAATACAAATAACTCTGTGTATATAGGAATACAAAATATCTCTATGGCAGTTTCTCTAACGACAACTATCACTATGAGTTATGTGATGATACAACGTCTTGCCTCACACTGCCAGGGTTGTCCTATACCTTATCTGGGGTATATAACCTAACTGCTAAGTGGATCCAATAGTTTATGCTAAAAAGCACTGAGGAATCATCTAAAAAGTATGACCCTTTTCTACCCATGCAAGCTACACGGTTTATGAAGACCATGAGTTATCTGAACTCAACTTGTCCCCAAATCGGTGCTCAATACTACTCCCAAAATGTAACTAGCTCATATGTGTAAAAACATAACTCTTTTTGTAGTTTGAGATTATTACTCAAAAAATAGCGCAAGGTCTTTCTTGGAAATCAATGTTTTCTTTCTTGTTCAAATGTGAAAACATTTACTCTTTGGTATTACATAGTTCCCATATACTCTTTTGAAAAGACTCTAAGAACTCTCTAGACTTAGCTCTTAACTTTTCTTGTATTTGAATTTATGGATTCTAGGTTATTATTCATGTTTATGGATGATATCATGATGTTTAGACATGTCTTAGAGTGGAGAAATCAACTAAAAAACATAGGTACGATTCAAGGGAACTCAAATGGAAAGAAGTAGGAAAGGGTAGAAAACCTAGCAACCCTGGCGTACTGAGTGGTGCAAGGCGCCAGACCTCATAATACAAAACCTCGGTTGGGGTGTTCTGAGTGGAGCAGCGTCCTAGAGCCCATCCCACAAACACAGATGTGGAGCGCACTGAGTGGCCCGGTGCCCCATCCCTTTTCTACATAAATTTTTGATGATTTTCTTGCTCGTTTTTTTACCCTAATTCGTCAATATTCTATTGGTTCCTTCTCCAAAAACATAAATTCGAATACCCAACCCAAGTATACAAGAATATTACTCAAAAACAACCTCAAATCTCATGAAATTATTTCAAGAACACCTCAACAACTTAACAACAAGAACCCAATAGAAACTTCAACAAAATCCATCAAGAACTCAATTACTTTACTATCAAGAATGTAAATACGCTGAAATAAATCATGATTGGCGTATGGGTTAAATAACCTAATGCTATGTGATCTCACGTACCTCGTAGGGATTAACCCTTGGCGAAGAAGGCTATGTGACTGTCTACGGGCTAGGGGATGACTGTTAGCAATATATAGACTGATTGGCACCTTACATACTTATAGGGGCTTGAGTAGGAGGTCTTGTGTGCTGATTGTACCTATCGAGCTTATGGGGGCTTTGTTAGGTTGTTGTATTTTTTTTTTTTTTGATAAGTTTAGATTTAGGAGCAGGTCAGTACACTTATCTTATCATTGGTTTATTTATCGGATTATTACAATATATTAGGATACGTGCTCATAGTCTATTGCATTTCATACTCTGTACAATATTTCGTACTGACGCCCCATTGCCTGGGTGCACTGCATTCATGCATGTAGGTCCCAACAAAAGACCCAGTAGACCTCCTCAGTAGCATGATTGACTTCTATCTGGTTGGCTAGGCCCTTTCCTCTAGAGCTGCCAGAGTTTCGAAGTTTATAAGCTTTTGTTGTATATTTTTTTATGGGTAGGCTGGGCCGTTGTCCCACAAATATTTACTACACTTAGAGGTCCACAGTCTAGTGTGTGGTATTTGTAGCTATGTTATGTCCATGCTAGACTAGTTTGTTGGTTTGCTGAAGCTTATGAGCAGTTTGATGTATTTTCTTGATATAAACCTTCTTTCAGTTTTTGTATAGAGATCATGGTGGCCTCGATGACCCAATCAAGACTATTATTCTAGTTGGCTATTTCTTTATATGAACTCTTGGGAGTAGATGTTCCTTTTATAGATCTTTTAACAGGGGCCTTGCCAGCCGAGAGATTAGTTTTAAGCTGAGATATACTTGTTTATTTTCTTGTTTGCGTGTGGCTGCCATGCGCTTGTAGAAAATGGTTCAGCAGGATCGGCTCGGGCCTGAGTTTTGGTATGAGGAGCCAATTGTGCCCTTTGAGCTTGGGGCGATACAAAATTGGTATCAAATCAACGTCGTATCCTAGGGAGTCTGCAAGCCATGTCTAGTAGAGTTTTGTTTATAAATGTGTTGTGCACCACTTTTGATAGGCAAGAAGCTATCTGGATGGTTAGAATGACTATCCTTCTTTTGGTAACCTCATGGTACAAAGAAGTGTTTTAAGGGTTGAGGTTTCAGGCTTATAATTGATATTTGTATGCAGAGAGCGATGATTGACACTGGAAAGACTACAGCTAGCCAAGGGCTAGATACAGCTGCAGGGGAGGGTACCGGCAAGGTACCATAGGTGGAGGTTGCCGATTGTGAGACCCAGGGTGAGACATCTTCTCAGCCCCCTATAGCTTTTTCATCGCTTCAGGAGCCTCTGAGGGCTACATGATCCCCAACTCCACTAGCAATACCACCTTTAGTCCCTCCTATTCCATCTGATCAGGATTTCAAAAGTTTAGTATGTATGTTAGCCGAGTTAGTAACTGCACAGCGCAAGCCAATTTAGCAGATATTACCAGACCTTCTGAGGGGACAAGAAGTTTGAGAATTTCTTACCTTGAATCCTCCATAATTTACAGGGATAGATCACAGAGAGAACCCTCAGCATTTTGTTGATCAGCTTCATAGGATCTTCAGAGTCATGCACGCCTCAACGACTGAGTCAGTTGAGTTAGCAACATTTTGATTGCACGATATTGCAATATTGTGGTACGAAAGTTGGGATAGATCTAAGGGAAAAGAAGCATATCTATCCACTTAGGATATCTTTACAAGAGCATTCATAGATGATTATTTTCCTCGAAATATTAGGGGTGGCTGAGTGGACCAGCTTCTGAACCTCCATTAAGGCGGTATGAGTGTCCGAGAGTACTAGCTGAGATTTGATTCATTGGCTAGTTATGAACCAACATTTGTTGATACGATGCAAGATAGGATGCATAGATTCTTGGGAGGGCTTGACTCAGACTTTATCGACGCTTGTTCTATCACTGTACCAAATCATAATATGGATATCTCACAAATTTTGGCATTTGCATAGGGCATAGAGGATCATCGACATTTATAGTATATTAGTGAGAGGGTCGAGAGAGAGAGAGACAGAAGAGGGCTAGGCCTGCTGGTTCATATGGAGATTTTCAGGGTGGTCCCAGACCCTGATATTCTAGTAGGCCACCTAGACCTCCACCACAGCAGTTCCAAGTTAGTACATTTAATCGTCAGGGACAGGCAGGCCCAAGTGAGGGTTCACGAGCATCAAACTCTTAATCGTAGAGGGGTTAAAGTCGTGCTAGGATAGCACCGCTGCGTTGCACTACTTGTGGTAGGATGCATGTCGGGAGGTTCAGGAAGGGTTCCATATGTTGTTATTCTTGTGGACAGGAGGGGCATGGGTGGAGGAGCTTCCCAACCATAGGTCAGGGTGGTATATGTCAGTCGACCAGGTTAATAGTATGTTCTTCCTTATCAGCACAGTCTACAGGGCATGGACCCCAGACTTCAGCAACTAGAGGCAGAGGTGGATGTAGAGAGAGAAACTAGTTCTAGTAGTGGCCAGAATCGTACATATTCACTAGCCGGCTGACAATACTCATAGTCATCACTAGATTTTATGAAAGGTGCATTAATTGTTTGCTTCTATTATGTTGATGCTCTGATATATCCTGGATCTACTTTGTCTTATGTTACTCCATTTATTGTGCAGAAGGTATGTATAGTAGCAGACTCATTAGATCGGTCCTTTATTGTATCTGCACCAGTTGGTGGGTCTATTATAGCCAAGATAGTCTATTGAGGTTTCACGGTAGAAATTTTCGACCGTCAGACCTCTGTAGACCTGGTAGAGTTAGAGATGGTTGATTTCGACGTCCTTATAGGTATGGACTTGTTAGCATCTTGTTATGCTAATGTTGAATGCCAGACAAAGATTCCACTTTCCAAGAGAGGCATTTTGGGAATAGAAAGGCGATACAACGACAACGAAAGGTAAGTTTATTTCCTATCTTAAGGCGAGGAGGATGATTTCTAAGGGTTGTATTTATCATCTTGTTCACGCTGATGATATTGATTTAGAATCACTGACTCTTTAGTTTATTCCTATAGTTAATGAGTTTCTAGATGTATTTTGAGACGAGCTCCCTAGTATTCCTCCAGAATGGGAAATTGATTTTTCTATTAGTATGCTACCAGGTACACAACCCATATCTATCCCTCCTTATAGAATGGCTCCTGCTGAGCTAATGTAGTTGAACGACTAGCTGAAAGACTTTCTGCATAAAGGCTTTATCAGGCCTAGTGCTTCACCATGGGGTACATCAGTGTTATTCGTAAGGAAGAAAGACGGTTCACTAAAAATGTGTATCGATTACCGACAACTGAATAAGGAAACTATAAAGAGTAAGTATCCCCTTCCAAGGATCGATGACTATTTTTAACAGTTACAAGGTGCTAAGTGTTTCTCAAAAATTGATTTAAGATCACGTACCATCAGATACGAGTCCGGGAGAAAGATGTTCTAAAGATAGCTTTAAGAACCAACTATGGACACTTTGAGTTCTTGGTAATGTCTTTTGCATTAACTAATGCCCCAATAGTGTTCATGGACCTGATGAGTAGTATATTCAAGTCGTATCTAGACTTGTTTGTGATTGTATTTATTAATGATATTTTGGTGTATTCACGTTCAAAAGTTGAGCATGCAAATCATCTGCGAGCAGTCCTTCAAGTTCTTCAAAATCGAGAACTTTATGCGATGTTTTTTAAGTGTATGTTCTGGTTGGGCTATGTAGCTTTCTTAGGCCATATTGTATCATATGCAGGCATTGCGGTTGATTCACCAAATATTGAGACCGTAAAGACTACGCCCAAACCCATAACTCCGACTGAGGTTCGTTATTTCTTATGTTTAGTTGGGTACTACAAAAGGTTTGTAAAGGGGTTTTCTTCACTTTCAGCACCATTAAAGAAGCTGACTCAAAAAGTAGGTAAGTTCCACTAGACTGAGGCTTGCGAGCACAGTTTCCATGAGTTGAAGGACAAGTTGACATCAACATAATTTCTAGCATTGCCAAAGGGTTCAGAAGGCTATGTGGTGTACTGCGATGCCTCTGGTGTTGGGTTGGGATGTGTTCTAATGCAACAGGGTAAGGTTATCACATATGCTTCAAGACTATTGAGAAAGCATGAGAAGTATTATCCGACCTATGATTGAGAGTTTGTTGTTGTTGTGCATGCGTTAAAGATCTGGAGAAACTATTTGTATGGCGTTCATGTTGACATCTGAACAGATCATAAAATCCTTCAATATATCTTTAGACAAAAGGAGTTAAATCTGCGACAACATCGATGGCTTGAGTTACTGAAAGACTACGATGTGGATATTTTATATCATCCGGGAAAGATGAATGTGGTAGCCGATGCCCTTGGTCGAAGATCTATGTGTATTTTATCCAATTTAGGTGTTGAGAAGTTTGGGCTAGCGCGAGAGCTTCATCAGTTAGCTAACTTGGAAGTCAGATTTTTATAGGCAGATGTTAGTGGGGTAACAATTCAGGGCACAACCATATCATCTCATGCTGCAGAAGTAAAATCACGACAAAAAAAAGATCCTAACTTACAACAGCTTAGAGCCAAGGCTCAAAATCAATAGACTTTAGCATTTGATATAGCAGGAGATAGAGTCCTTAGATATAACGGTCGATTATTTGTTCCGAATATTGCTGGGCTTCGTCATCGAGTTATGGAAGAGGCACATCATTCCCATTATTCTATTCACCCTGGTTCGACGAAGATGTACCATGATATTAAGGAAATCTATTGGTGGCACGGGATGAAGAAGGATGTTACTGAGTTTGTGGAACAGTGTCCTAACTACCAACAGGTGAAGGTTGGGCACCAAAAGCCCACTGGGCTAGTTCAGGAGACAGCCATTCGTTTGTGGAAGTGGGAAGCAATTAATATGGATTTTATTACAAGGTTACCTCGATCGCGTTGCAAGTTTGACTCTATTTGGGTAATTGTTGATAGACTAAAAAAATTAGCCCATTTCTTACCAGTCCGGGGTTATTTTTATGGCTGAAGACTATGCACGACTCTATATTAGAGTGATTGTTAGGCTACACAGTGTCCCAATATCTATTATTTATGATAGAGAAACACAATTCACCACCAACTTCTCGAAGTCCTTCCAGGAAGGACTTGGACATATGTTAATCTTAGTACAACCTTTCTCCCTCAGAAAGATGGTCAGGCTGAGCACATAATTTTGACACTCGAGGATATGTTACGGGAGTACGTGCTAGACTCCAAGGGACGTTGGGATGACCACTTGCTTCCTATTGAGTTTGCATACAATAATAGTTATCATTCCAACATCGAGATGGCACCTTATGAGGCTTTGTTTGGGCGAAAGTGTAGATACCCCATTGGATGGTTCGAGGTAGGTGAGTCTGGGCTGATTTGACCCGACTTAGTACAACAGACAATGGAGTAGGTCAAGCTTATTTGAGAGAGTTTGCTAACACCTCAAAGCTGACATAAGACATACTCAGATATGCATCGAAGGGACTTAGAGTTTTGCGTCGATCACTGGGTATTCTTAAAAGTCTCACCTATGAAGGGGGTTATGAGTATTGGCAAAAAAAGCAAGCTTCATCCAAGATTCATTCGACCATACTGGATCCTTTGGAGGGTAGGACGAGTGGCTTATGAGTTAGAATTGCCTTCGTGGCTAGAATCAGTTCACCCAATTTTCCATATATTGATGATACGGAAGTGTGTAGGAGACCCTTCTTGGGTCGTCCTAGTTGAGGATGTTCAGATCATATAAGAGTTGTACTACAAGGAAACTCTAGCTGCCATGCTAGATTGGCAGGTCCGCAAATTGAAGACCATAGAGGTGGCTTTGGTTAAAGTATTGTGGAGAAAGAAGAATAGAGAAGAAGTGACCTAGGAAGCTGGGGAAGGCATGAGGTCCAAATATGCTCACTTGTTTTATATCCCAAGGTAATGGCATATCAATTTATATTGGTGCAGTGAGGTAAGATACCTATCTGATTTTTTTATATTGTTGCTTATTATTATTGTTGTTGTCATTGTATACTTGCTCGTATTGTTATTGCAGAGCTATAGTGCTTAGCTATTTATGTCATCATGTGTGACGCCTAGGTTAGAGTTTTTGCATTTCAGGTTCCTCGATAGTGACAATGTCAAAGGATACTCTGCCAAAATTTTGGCAACTCTTCAGGACTTCACCGCGTGACTCAGATTTTTCATTTGAGGATGAATGTTTCTAAAGGGGGAAGGATGTAACACCCCGCCTTTTCGAAACACACAAAATTAGTCATAACTTCATGGAAAAACTAGGAGGGTGGGTAATAAATTAAGAATAATGTGGTATGTCATATGTTAAGTATTCAAGGGTTGTATCTCATGTTTAGAAGTTAGGTAAGTGGAAAAATGAAAGTTGGTGAAAATTATCGTAAGTTCCCTTTTAAAGATTTTTCTAAAATTTTGGTCAAATGTCTCGGAGGCTTTCTCCCAATCTATAAAAAAAAATAGGGTCCACGACCTATGAAATCGAAGGTCTACAAATCTAGTCAATGCATTAAACCGTTTGTTCATACAACTTCAGAATAGAGAGATATTTACGTTTTCATGAGACTGCACAAGCAGGCACGTGAGGTGTGTCCCCTAGGTCAGTAGAATTTTTTATATATCATATTCTTCGACTCTTTTTCATTTTTCTTAGTGAAGAACCAGAAAACTATCGAAACTCACTTTTTGGATCAGCCAACTTACAAATTTTCTTGACTTAAGTTATTGACAGAAGTTGTTATACGCGTTGAGTTCGTCAATATGGTATAATTTGTTTAATCCATTTCATAGCATATCATACTTTGGTGTTGGGACAACAAGGGTTTGGACATATTTTAAGGGTTTTAGATGTTTTACGAACATAAGATCAAGGTAAGACCCTTCTTTCATCGATTCTAGCTTTAATAAGCCACAAATAGTAATTTCCAATGGAAATACATATATTTTATCGGATTATCGTGGTATCCTCGATTCTTGTGTGTTGATTATGGTCCTGCCTTGTTGTAGTATTGAGGGGGTTGCGATTAAAAGTCATTAGGCCATGTGAATTCAGCAAAAAAAGTATGTTAAGGCTATTCCCTACTTACAGCATGTTTATTTAAAGCTTAGGAGAAATATAATTGGGTTGTCATCCTTGTTATACTTGTAGCCATTATTGTTGATTGTTGGCTGCTCGAGTTGATATAATTCTCCCTTGTCGGGATTTTTATTCTGTTAGTAGAGTCCCTATGTTGGACACGACTTAGAGGCTATTTGTATAGGTTTCTTATAACTAAATTGCTCTCTTTTAGCGATTGAATTGTTATTGTTGCCCTTGGGGCTATTATGATTAGCTGTAGGAAAGTGATCTATGCCTAAAAGGGCTATGTTCATCCTACGGGGATGTATGGATGCCTAAGAGGGCTGTGAGTTGCCTATGGAGCTATATTCATGCCTAGAAGGGCTATGAGTTCCCTACAGGGCTACATTAATGGGTAGAAGGGCTATGAGTTGCCTACAGGGGTATATTGATGCCTAGAAGGGCTATGAGTTTCCTACAGGGCTATATTTACGCCTAAGAAAGCTATGTGCTTACTACAGGGACATGTTAATGCCTAAGAGGGATATGAGTTGTCTATATGCTATGTTGATGCCTAAGAGAGCTATGTGCTGCCTACGGGGCTATATTTATACCTAAGAGGGCTATGCCACTGCCACAGGGCTAGGGGAGTACTGATAGGAGTATATAGACTGATTGGCACCTTCCGGGCTTAAGGGGGCCTGAGTAGGTGGTCTTATGTGTTGTTTGTACCTCTCGAGCTTATGGGGGCTTGGTTAGGTTGTTGTTTTATTATTTTTGATAAGTTCAGTACACTTATGTTATCCTTGATTTATTTATCAGATTATTCCAGTATATTAGTATACCTGCTCATAGTCTATTGCCTTCCATACACTATACATTATTTCGTACAGACCTTTTATTTCCTGGAGGTGTTGCATCCATACATGCAGGTCCCGACAATGACCCTGTAGATCTCCTCAACAACATGATTAACTTCTATCTTGTTGGCTAGCCCTTTCCTCGGGAGTTGCCAGAGTTTGGAGGTTTGTTAGCTTTTGTTGTATATATTTTGATGAGTAGGTTGGGCCCTGTCCCACCAATCTTTACTACTCTTAGAGGCTTGCTAACTAGTGTGTGGTGTGTTTAGCTTTGTTATGTCCATGCTGCCTTAGTTTGTTGGTTTGCTTAAGCTTGTGAGTTGTTTGATGTATTGTCTTCATATATACCTGCTTTCAGTTTTGGTATATAGATCTTGGTGGCCTCGAAGGCCCAATCAGGACTTCCGTCCTAGTTATCTATTTCATTATATGAACTATTAGGAGTACGTGTTTCGTTTATTGATCTGTTGATAGGGCCGTTGCCGGCCAACGGCTTGGTTTTAAGCCAAGATATACTTGTTTGTTTTCTTATTTGTGTGTAGTTTCCACGCGCTTATAGCCAATGGTTTAGCAGTGTCAGCGCGGGCCTGAGTTTTGGCATTAGGAGCCAGTTGCGCTCCTTGAGTTTGGGACGAGACATTTTAGTAGACTTAGGGCGTAACATCTAACATTCAGCTTAAACACCCAATAAGAAAAATATAAATACAACATGCCAACTTAAAACTATGCCTAGAAAAGGATTTGTACCTTAATTTGGAATATCACCGGATTTGAAGAGATATGGGTATCTCTTCTTCATATCCTCCTCAACTCCCCATGTAGCTTCTTGAACAAACTTATTTCTCCAAAGGAGTTTGACTGATTCTACTTCCTTAATTCTCAACTTGCGAACATGGAGATCTAGAATCTGAACAGGAATCTCCTCATAAGACAAGCTATCCTTAATACTAATATCTTCAGTAGGTAAGATAAGTAAATGATCGCCCATACACTTTTTCAATATAGAAATGTGAAAACCTAGATAAAATGCTGCTAACTCTTGTGGTAGCTCCAACCCATAAGATACATTGCCAATTCTTTTGGATATTCTGTGAGGACCAATATACCGGGGACTAAGCTTCCCCTTCTTACCAAATCTCATGACACCCTTCATGGGTGAAACCTTCAAGTATAACCAATCATCTACTTCAAACTCTAAGTCCCTTCTCTTATCATCAATGTAGGATTTCTGACAACTTTGCGTTGTTTTCAACCATTCTTGAATACCTCTCACTTTCTCCATAGCTTGATGAACTAAGTCTAGTCCTATCAATCCACCTTCACCAACTTCAAACCATCCAATAGGAGATCTGCATCTTCTCCCATAAAAAGCTTCATATATAGCCATTTTAATGCAATAAAGGTAATTATTGTTGTAAGCAAACTCTATGAGAGGTAGGTGATCATCCCAATTACCTTTGAAATCAATCATACAATCCCTCAACATATCTTCTAAAGTCTGAGTAGGGTGCTCTACTTGACCATCAGTCTGAGGATAAAAAGTAGTACTCAAGTTCACCTTTGAACCCAAACCTTTTTGGAATGACTTTGAAAATTGTGCAGTAAATTGTGCACCACCATCTGATATAGTCAAAACTGGAACTCCATGAAGTCTTACTACCTCTTGAATATATATAACTTGGCATAATCCTCTCTTGACTGAGTAGTCTTTATCGGCAAAAAATGGGTTGATTTAGTCATTCGATCAACAATCACCCAAATCGAATCATGTTGCCTGCGAGATAGTGGTAAAACTGTAATAAAATTCATATTGACCGCCTCTCACTTCTATTCCAAAAGTTCTAGATTTTGAGCCATACCACCGAGCCTTTGGTGCTCTACATTAACTTGTTGACAATTTGGGCATTTAGTAATGAACTCAGCCATACCTTTCTTCATACTATTCCACCACTAAACCTCCCTCAAGTCATGATACATCTTTGTGGAACCATGATGCCTAGAATATCTAGAGTTAGGAGCTTCCTTCGTGATCCTCTCTAGGAGTTTATCCACCCTTGGTATAGATAATTAACCTTGATACCTCAATACACCATCTCCTACTTGTTCAAAAGCCATTACCTATTTCTTATGAATATTTTCCTTCAATTCAAGAAAAATAGGATCTTGGTCTTGTTTCCCCATTCATCACCACTACTCCTTCTTCAGTGGAATCCATTAGTCGAACTTCTATTAGTGCAAGTCTGTGTGCATCTTTTGTTAACTCTATCTTTTCTTCTTCAACATGGGCAGTACTACCCATACACAACCTAGTCAAGGTATCAACAATAACATTAGCCTTACCTAGGTGATAGAAAATTCTCATGTCATAATCTTTGATTAATTCTAACCACCTTCTCTGTCTTAGATTAAGCAATTTCTGACTAAACACATACTGAAGGCTGTTGTGATCGATGAACACATATACATGAACAACATAATGATAATGACACTAGATCATTAAAGCAAACACTACAGTAACAAACTATAGATCATGGGTTAGGTAATTCTCTTTGCGAACCTTAAGCTGTCTAGAGGCACAAGCTATAAGTTTACCATTCTACAACAATACACAACTCAGTCCAACTGTGGAAGCATCACACTAAACAATAAAAACTTCCGTACCCTCTAGTAAGGTCAATACTACGGCAGTAGCCACTTTTTGAATTCTTAAATTCTTTTCTCACAAGCTTTAGACTATTGAAACTTCACTATTTTCTGAGTCAACTTAGTCAAAGGGGATGAAATTGTGAACCCCTAGATGAACCTTCAATCATATCGGGTGTAGGCAAATTTTGCACTGCCTCTATCTTCTAAGTATCAACTATAATTCCATCACTGGAAACAATGTGGCCTAGGAATGCCACAACTTCAACCCAAAACTCATACTTTGAGAATTTAGCATACAACTCTCTATCCTTTATAGTTTGGAGAACCACTCTGAGATGATTAGCATGTTCTTCCTCAATCCTCGAATAGATTAGAATGTTATTAATGAATATGATAAAAAAATATATCTAAATAAGGCTCGAATACTCTATTCATAAGGTTCATAAATGAGGCAGGAGCATTGGTCAAACCAAAGTACATAACTAGGAACTCATAATGACCATAATGGGTCCTGAATATTGTTTTAGGAATATCACTTTCTCTTACTCTCAACTGATGATAGCCAGATCTGAAGTCTATCTTAGAAAAGCAAGTCATACCATGAAGTTGATCGAAGAGATCAATAATTCTTGGAAGAGGATACTTATTCTTGATAGTAACCTTGTTCAATTGATGGTAATCTATATACATTGTTAAAGAAACATCCTTCTATCTCATAAATAAGACCAGAGCGCTCCAAGGTGAGATACTTGGTTGAATAAAACCCTTCTCAAGGAGATCTTTTAACTACTCCTTTAAATCTTTTAACTATGCTGGTGCCATTTTATATGTCGAAATAGATATAGGACAAGTATCTGGAAAAATATCTATACCAAAGTCTATTTCTCTCTCATAAGCGACTCCGGAAAGATCATCTGGAAACACTTCTGGAAACTCTTTTACTACTGGAACTGACTGAATATGAGGTATCTCAACACTAGAGTCATTAACTCGGACTAAGTGATAGACACATCCTTTGGAAACTAACTTTATCACCTTAAGGACAAATGAAATAACCCTTAGGCACTGCTGAACTACTCTTCCACTCTTTAACTGGCTCATTAGGAAACTGGAACTTAATAACTCGTGTTCTACTATCGACTGAGTCATTACATGAATGAAGTCAGTCCATACCAATTATAACATCAAAATCTACCATCTCTAACTCAATTAAGTCGACCATGATGCTTTTGTAATTGACGAAAAATGTACAATCAAGATAGACTCTCTCAACTAGAATAGACTCACCAACAGGTGTAGAAACACTGAAGGGCTTAAGAAATTTTTCAAGAAGAACATCACAATTCATTGCAACATAAGGAGTCACAAAAGATAGACTAGCTCTTGGATATAGCAAAGCATAAAAATCAAAGTTAAATACCTGGATCATACTAATGACAACATCTAGCGAATCCTTTTGCTTTTGATGACTAGTGATAGAATAGAAACAGTTTGTTCCTCTGCCTTCCCCTGATGTAGTAGGTCATCTAGATGCATCTTTATCTGGTGGAACAACTGAAGACGATTGGGCTATGTTTCCCCATTACCATTACCTTGCCTATTCTTAGGGTACTCATTCATAAAATGACCATTCGAACCTCACTTTCAACCACTATTGGAACCATCACGACACACCCCTGAGTTGCTCCTACCACACTTAGCAAATGTAGAAGTCCTACTACTTTGCCAAACTACCATGAGACTATGCAGGTCTAGCTTTGAAATTCTGTGAATTCTGATTTTGGAAATCACCTCTGTTCCTTAGTGCAGGTGCGATCATGAAGCAGGCCCATTTTGTTTCTGTTGGAATGATGACTCATTGGCATTACCCTTCTGATGTCTGGTCTTATTCATGTCTTAGCTCTCTTGTTTTAGAACTCTTCCATATCTTTTAGCTTCCCTTCTTCAACATGTTGCACATGGATCATCAGCCTTGCTATATCCGTATCTCCTATAAACATAGCTGCCTTGCCTTCCTTACTTGACAGACGAGACAACCCAACAACGAACAAAGTCATCCTGCTTCTTATGTCAGCAACCATTTTTGGATTATAGCGAGAAAATTGGGTGACCTTCAGACTGCAGTCATGAACGCTCATAGATTCCTGCTTAAGAGTAAGGAATTTTTGTAACATTACTTCTCTTAGTTCATAGGGAAAGAAATGCATCATGAAGGAACTCTCGAACACAACCCAACTTAATATTGATGCACCCTCAACTCGACTCTTCTTCCATTGGTCGAACCAAATCCTAGAAACACTCTTCAGTTGGTAGGCAGCCAGTTCCATTCGCTCACTATCACCAATATGCATAACCTTAAACACTTTCTGTAGTTCCTCTACAAATTTTTCTGGATCCTCTGTGACACGTGAATCGGTGAAGCTTAGAGGATTCATCCTTAAGAACTCACAAATCCTAGAAGTATCAGCCACTTCTTATCGATTCTCTCTCCGTCCAACTTGACTCAACATCCTAATAGCTTCCCAAAATTGAACAATGGTGATCTCTCGTTGAGGTTACACTTATGGTGTATTACGTACCCCTTAATCCAGTGGTTCAACATTCATTTTGGCGGGACGACCTCTGGCAGCTTTTCATGGAGGCATGATCTGGAAGACACGCGCAAGCACAAATTAGAAGAAACTTTGTAAAGATAAACTCTATCGCACAAAATGAGTATGAAAGAAGTGAGATAGTTCCTAAGTGTCGCAACCTCCTAATTATAGATGTGGAATGTTTCACATCGATAACTAGGACTCCACAGACATAACTTCAAAAATTCCCTAGGACTCTTGAACACTGCGCTCTGAGAGCAAGTTTATCACGCCCCGAGCCTACACCCTGGGGACTGGCACTCAAGAACCATTGCTGGCCCTAAAGAAACCCTTGGCATGGCTAACTACTCAGCGAAAGACTTACTTGTTAGAATGTTTTATAAATAAACATTCACTAGCCAAACTGTCAACTCAAGTCTCAAAATAACGGAATTGAAATGGAAAGACTCATGAACTAACAATAACTAACTATTTATGAAGCCTCTAAAAACTGAGATGATATCTGGGCAAAACCCACAACATCCTAAAAACTACAATACTGAAAATAATAAAAAAAGGGATCCTCCGGATGTAAAAAGGCTCACCAACAACTCTGGAGCTCAACTAGATTAACGATGCACTAGATGTTGATCCTGGTTACCTGTATTTGCATCATAAAAAGATGCAGGACAACTGGCATCAGTACATTCAATGTACGAGCATGTGAGGGGAATTCTAAAGCAAGAGATAAGCTTGCAAGGGAACTGAAAGAATATACATGGTCTCAACTCAACTCAACTCATTTAAATATAAAGTAGTAACATAAATGTAATATAAAGAAATACATTTAAAACATGTGGATAACAACTCATTGTATTGAAAAATACTATATTATTTAGTTGTATGCAAGGATAAAAGATCAAGTCTATTCTATATGTAAAATACAAATAACTCTGTGTATATAAGAATACAAAATATCTCTGTAAGAGTTTCTCTAACTGACAACCATCACTATGGGCTATGTGATGATACAACGTCTTATCTCACGCTGCCAGGGTCATCCTATATCTATCCAAAGGTATAAAACTAACTACTAAGTGGATCCACTAGAATATGCTAATAATCACTAAGGAATCATCTTAAAAGTATGACCCTGTCTACACGGTTTATGGAGACCATGAGTTATCTGAACTTTACTTGTCCCCAAATCGGTTCTCAATACTACTTCCAAAATGTAACTAGCTCATATGTTTTTAAAAAAATAAGTCTGTATGTGGTTTGAGATAATTACTCAAAAACTAGCCCAAGGCCTCTCTTGGAAATTAGTGTTTCCTCTATTGTTTAAATGTGAAAATATATACTCTTTAGGAATACGTAGTTCCCATATACTCTTTTTGAAGAAAAAGAACTTCATTTGTTACTCATTACTCAACTCAAAACTCAAGTCTTAAAATAAGTTTAAAACATTTGCAAAGGACTTTTGAAAAGACTCTAAGAACTCTCTAGACTTGGCTCTTAACTTTTCTTGAATTTGAATTTTTGGATTAAAGGTTATGATTCATCTTTATGGATGATATCAAGATTTTTATACATACCTTAGAGTGTGGAAATCAACTCAAAAACATAGGTATGATTCAAGGAACTCAAACGTAAAGAAATTGGAAAGGGTAGAAGATTTGGCGACCCTAACGTACATAGTTACACCGGGCGCTAGACCTTGGGCGCTCTGGGAGGCTCGGGGCTCCAGAGCCCATCCCACAAATAGTGATGTGGGTCGCCCTGAGTGGCGCGGCGCCTCACCCCTTTTCCACAAAATTTTTTGACGATTTTCTTGCTCATTTTTCGACGCCAATTCGTCTAGATTTGATTGGTTCCTTCCCCAAACACTTAGATTTGAATACCCAACCGAATTATACAAGAATGTTACTCAAAAATGATCTCAAATATCATTAAATTAATTCAAGAACACCTCAACGACTCAACAATCAAGAACCCAATAGAAACTTCAACAAAATCCATCAAGAACTCAATCACACTACTTTCAAGAACGTAAATACGTTGAAATAAATCATGATTGGCGCGTTGGTGAACAAACCCAATGCTATGTGATCTCACATACCTCGTACGGATTAACCCTTGCCGAAATATGCAAGCAAAACTCAAGAACGCGACGAATCTTGGTCTTTCTCCTCTTTTCTCCATATTTCTCTTCTCTCAAATCCATAGCTTAATTTTGTAAAGCGTAAACTAAAAAAAATCAGTTTGGACCCCAATTTAATTACTAAAATCGAATTAAATTAGTTGGGTGGTGAAAAGACCAAAATATCCCTTTTAAATTCGAGTAACTTTTCTTAACTGGACAACCCAACTTCAAACGAGCATCTCTCTCTCATACGAGCTCAGAAATTATCAATCTCAGTGGTATTGGAAAGATAATTCAAAGACCTTTCATTCCATATCCTGTAGCATACATAAATCATCTTGTACTGAGAGCTATGGTCGTTTGAGGTTGACCCAAAACTCATACTTAACATAACATCGCCAAATTTCATATTTTTCATCATTCAAAAAAGGGTTCTTTCTAATTCTAGGTTTTTCAAATTGCGAGGTGTTACAAAAATGGTTCTTCTTCTTGCATTCTAAAAAAAAAATGTGTGATTTATTTTCTATGAGTGAGTTCGTAGTTTAGCGAAATCTGAGGTGCCACTATTCGGATGAAGTGAATTGTTCTATCCTAATAGGGTATATTCTTTAACCTCGAGTACTTGAGGAAAATAATTTTGATGATATAATAATTATTTTTTTACCTATTATATACATTATTATGTAATGTTCCAATATATGAAGTTAACATGATGTAATCTAAATTCATTTGTTTTTGCTAACAATTTCTATTGTGATGTAGCTATACGCTTTTGAATATCTTGTTAAAAAATTATTTAACTTTTCAAGATTTATAGAATTGTCATGATTTGTTGTTTGATGCTCAATACAATGAATCACTTTCTTTATCAATGCTACTTATGTGATTTAGATTGTCCAGAAATTTGCTTCAAAATAGTTATTACTATATAAACATTACCCTTTTGTTTTATTGATTTACTATTTCTTAATATTTAAGTATTTTCGACGAAAAAAAGTTCATATGATTTATAATAACGTCAATTGAAATTTGTATTAGTTTAATTTTTATTTGTAACGACCCGAACCATCGTTATTTAGGAGAAACAAATATCTGGGTAAATTTTGGGCCATTGCCCCACTAGAGTGGGGTAGTTTCTGCTTGAAGGGAAGCGCCAGGGTGGGGTAAGTGGACGCCATGGAGGGATAGGCGAGATAAAACATAAATTATGAGAAATCTTATTATCTCCATGTTCCTAAAATACCTAAATAAATCGTAAAACACCCTAGAAACCTCATGAAATCTTCTCTAAGCTTGTGAAGGAAGAAGAAGAAGATTTCTAACGAGAGGATGGTGATATCTTGTGGATTCTTTTCCCAATTCACCATCACGAAGCCTTGGAACACGGAATCAAAGTCAAAAACTCTGTGCAGCTGCTTCGCACCCAGGTAGGCTAGGTTTTGTGAATTGAGTAGTTTAAATCTGTGCTTACTATGTAACATATGTGAATCGATGTTAGGATTTTTGTGTAGGCCATCGTACACCGAATGATTATTGATATAAACCCTTGAAAGAAGCCTTAGATGATGAATTAGGGCTGAGTATGGTCGAATTATGGTTGCATGATGTGTACTGATGAATAATCCATTGTAGGTGATTGTTGTGATACTATGTTTGTGTGATGTATATTTGTTCTTTCTTCATTATGATACATGTATGTATATGAATGCTGCATTGTTGATCATAATTGTTGTGAATAAGGTAGATGAATGATGGTTACCATGAAATCATGACTTAATTGAATGATCTTGAGGATATACTTGTGATTGTGGTTGTGGTGTGTTGAATGGAATTGTTGCCACTATCCGGCATAACTAACATGGATCGGTTGCCATGATTCGACATAACAAACTTGGATCGGTTGATACTGCTGAATATAAATTGAGAACTAATCTACACATGATATGGATGATAAGGGTCTGAACCAACATCTCGAGAAGATGTAGCGCATAGTATATGTCAGTACTTGAAAGGAACTGAGCATGTCGGATAGGATAAGACCGAACAATATATATACATAACTGAATAAGGGATACTGAGCAATGATATAAAATAAACATTATCAATATACCAAATACACTGAATATGAACTAAATTGAGTGCAATGACCACATACATGACATGCTGAAACTGAATATTCAACTGTAACTGATACCCTGATCATTGTACTAGAATCTGACTATGGGAGCTACTAATAACAGACATAAAACCACGTGATCTAAATGTGGAGTTAGATGTATATGCCCCATCAATAGGAGCCAATATACCTTGCCATGAGTATAAAGGCATGACTTATATGATGCCTACAGAGGGGACTTAAGCTATGGGGGTACATAGTTCTGGGACTATGAGGGTGATTGACCTTAGTCCAACTCCATCTAAGCCTACTCCCAACTAGAATGTCTACAATATGACATAACTGCAAATAAAATAGATAGCTCAACATTCTTACATGCTAACTGAAAATGCAATATTATGTACTAATAATGAAACATTTTTAAGCTGATACATGTGTATCTATATAAACTGATGTAGCAAGGGTAATTCATGAATTAAACGACTCTACACAACTAGGGTTCTGAATTTCATGCAAAAATTAAGCAACATAGTTACAGAAACATGATAATCTGATTAGGAATACTTTAAAATTTATATCACAATAATTATCTGAAGTTCTAGAAACCTTAAGTCTTAGCAATATTTAGGGAATCAAGATTCTTACTAAAATCTAGGCACCTAGTGGATAAAAGGAATCCACAAGTGAAATCCCACATACCTGGTAGTGAATTTCATAGAGAAATGTTTGGATTTCATGGATGGAATCGAAGAAAACCTTGTTGTTTTTCTGGAGGATGCTAATGCTTGAACTCTCTTATTTTTGCTCTAATTTTTGGTGAACGATTTATTAAGGTAAGTTTTGACAAAGTTACTAGGCTTAAATTGACCAAAAACTACAGAGTTTATGGTATAAACGACGTAGTTTAGGTGTCCAACGCATAGGGGAAAAGACCAAAATGAACCCACTTAAAATATAATAAGGGTCGACCATATGTCCTATGACGGATCATCACAGGGACCACGGACCGTCAAGTGGGTCGTGGTCCTTGGCTAGTAGCTACTGGTTCTGGGTGGTTCAACCACGAGCCTTATCACAGCCCATGTAAAGGACCACGGACCATGAAGGTCGATGTGGTTCTTCACTTGGGCGAGTGATCTATTGGTTCAGGTCCACGAACCCTCCCACACCCCGTCATCAAGACCACGGCCCGTGAAGGGCTTCGTGGTCTGATACCTAAGCGGGGGAGGTTCTGTCTGTCTTACACGAATCCTCGCAAGGCTTGTGAGGTGGTCCACAGCCTGTGAGGGCTTTTATGGTCCACCTCTATTTGGTTGGGTATGAACCACGAACAAGTCAACGGACCATGGTTCCTTTCACGGTCATTAAACCATACCGTGGTTCAGCTATTTCTGTTGGTTTTCTGCTTAAAGTACTAAGTTTGATTTTTGAGGTGTTACAATATCTCTCCTTTGGGACCATTAGTCCTCAAATAAAGCCTCAGCTAGCTGAGCACAGAGGGATAGAGCTGACCATTAAGTACACGAAACAGATTTATGATTGAACTAATTTCCAAGAACATGTATATATGTTGAGAATGCAAGTATAACTAAAGGAATAAGATACTAAGACTGAATCTACACAAGAGTAACTAAAAGACTAGAGAGGAACTATTACCTCAAGCAGAAATGGGATCGAAAATAAAGAGATAAGGATACTTGGCCTACATGGTTTCTTCTGTTTCCCAAGTAGCTCCCTCTACGGATTGACTTCTCCATAAAACTTTCATTGAATCAACTACTTTATTTCTCAACCTTCGAACCTAACCATCAAGAATTTCAACTGGCATGTGCTCATAGGTGAGGCTATCCTTCAGAGCCACACTCTCTAATGGTATTATGGATGCTAGATCACCCATACACTTCTTCAACAAGGAAATGTGAAAGACTGGATGCACTGCTACTAATTCCATTGGCAACTCTAACTCATACACCACTTTACCAACCCTTTTCAAGATCGTGTAAGGGCCTACATATCTAGGATTGAGCTTCCCCTTTTTTCGAAATCTCATCAACCCCTTCATAGGTGAGAGTTTTAGGAAAAACCAATCATTGATTTTGAACAATAAGTCCCTTTTCCTTATGGTTACAGAGGACTTCTGGCGACAATAGCTATGTTAAGTCTATCTTTGATGAGCTGAGCTTTCTCCATAGAATCATGAACTGATTATGTCCCTATCTAGACTGATTCAGCTACTTCAAATCAACCAACTAGAGATCTTCACCTAAGCCCATATAATATCTCATAAGGGGCCATCTGAATGTTGGAATTGTAGTTATTATTGTAGGCGAACTATAAAAGAGGAAAATGATCATCCAAACTGCCCTTGAAGGTGATCATGCAAACTCTAAACATGTCCTCTAATGGCAGTGTGGTACGCTCTGCTTGAGAATCCGTCTATGGATGAAATGTTATGCTGAGGTTAACCTGAGTTCCAAGACCTTTCTGAAATTACTTCCAGAAATGAGAGGTAAACTGAGGACCTCTTTCTGAGATGATAGACAAAGGAACCCCATGCAACCTAACTATCCACTAATGTAAAGCTTGGCGTAGTTCTTTGCCGAATCTGTAGGCTTAACATCAAAAAATGGAGCGAATGTAGTAACTCTATCTACTATCACCCAAATGGAGTCATGTTGTCTGTGAGTACGAGGTAAACCTGTAATGAAGTCCATGTTGATCACTTCACACTTCCATGTAGGTATGTTAATCTCCTGAATCATGCCTCTTGGTTTCTGATGTTCTACCTTCACCTGCTACCAATTAGGGCACTAAGCCACAAAGTCTACTATATCCCTTTTCATACCATTCCACCAAAAGACTTCCTGCATATCATAGTATATTTTAGTGGCACCAAGATGAATAGAATACCTGGAGTTATGGGCTTTTGTAAGGATCCATAGCCTCAACTCACCCACCTTAGGAACACATAAATGAACCTGGTAGCGAAGCACACCATCTCCCTCTTAGGAGAAAACCTCAACTTTCTATTGATGAATTGCACCCTTCAATCGAAGTAATATCAGATTACTGTCTTGTTTTTCTTTAACCCCCACTGCCAATGAAGATTCTGATCCATTCTTAACGGTCACACCATCATGTGATATGTTCATAAGGTAAACTCCTGAGCGAGAAAGTCGGTGAACATCCTTCCTCAACATTTGTTACACTACCCATAGATAGTCTGCTAAGAGCATTAGCTACTACATTGGCCTTACCAGGATGGTAAAGCACATTCACTTCATAGTCCTTAAGCAATTCAAGCCATCTCATAGTGATGCTCTTATGGTCTGTGAACACATTTACGTAACCACCATACAGGTAATGTATCCAAATATTTAGGGAAAATACTATGGCTGCAAGCTCGTGGTCATAAGTCGGATAGTTCTTCTGATGCACCTTAAGCTATCTAGAAGAATAAGATATAACCTTGACTCGTTGCATCAACACACAACCAAGGCCAATTCTGAATGCATCATAGTAGATCACATAACCGGCTGAACCCTTTGGTAGAGTCAAAATAACAGTTGTAGTCAACCTAGTTTTCATTTCAGTGAAGATCTTCTCAAATTCATATGACCATTGAAACTTTACCTTTTTCTGAGTCAACTTAGCCAATGGAGAAGTTATGGATGAAAATCTGTCCACAAACTTTCTGTAATAACTAACTAGACCCAAGAAACTTTTGATATATGTAACAGAGGTAGTCTGGACCATTGCTTTACTTCCTCTATTTTCTAAGAATCTACTCAAATCCATTCCCCAGATATTATATCCAAGGAAAGCAATTGATTGTAGCAAAAACTCGCACTTGCTAAACTTAGTGAATAGCTGGGAGTTATATGTTCTTCCTCATTCCTAGAGTAAATGAGGATATCATCAATAAAGACGATATCGAATAAGTCCAAATATTGCTTGAACACCATGTTCATCAAATCCATGAAAGTTGCATAAGCATTGGTTAGTCCAAATGACATAACTAGAAATTCATAATGACCATACCAAGTTCTGAATGCTTTCTTTGGATGTCATTTTCTCTAACTCTGAGTTGTTGATAATCGAATCTGAGGTTTATTTTTGAAAAATGACTAGCACCCTGAAGTTGGTAAAAAAAGTCATCAATCCTGGGGATAACGTACTTATTCTTGATTGTGACTTTGTTCAGCTCCCAATAGTCAACGCACATCTTGAGAAAACTATCTTTCTTTTTCGTGAACAACACTGGAGCACCCTACGGGGAAATACTGGGTCTGATGAAGCCCTTTTATAGAAGGTCTTTCAATTGTTCTAAAGGGAAATACGGGGAAATCAGTTTTTGGCTGCCAGTCAGGCCCCTAGCTTATTTAGAGCCACCGATTCTTCCGGTTCCACCATCATCCCTTTAGCCCGAATCTAGAATCTAGAGCTACAAATGGCTACCTTGCTTCAGCACATGAAGCTATGGATACAGCGGTCCATAGCAAATTCTGAGGCGAGGATGGAGCCAAAGGCTCAAGCTGTTCATAAGCACCTGAAAGCCTTTTAGTTGTGTCTATTGGAGAGGCCACCCTCGACTATTGATGTGTCCACCTTCCAGCAGGAGTTGGTGAGACTCCGCACTGATGTTGATGCACTCTTAGCCCCCAGAGACTAAGCTAGAATCTGTCCCTATGGTGCCGATTGATGAGGTTGTGATTACTGCCTTATTCAGCAATGATATGCCACCACCAGATTCTTCCCATACTGCTGGGAATAGCCCCAACTACTTTCGTACTTCTGATAATGTTGAGGCCCAGAGATTAAAGAAGAAGCAACGCTAACATTTGGAGAAGGCCACTAGGGGGTCAATACTAGACAAGGAGGTGAGACAGCACCGTGACAGGGAGATAGTAGTTGGCCCATCTAGCGGTGTGAGCACTACTGAGGGAGTTGTAAGAAAGGATGTGAGCACTACTGAGACTGATAGGATAGTAGATTGGAGTGCTACTAATGATGTTTCGAGTGTTGCCCCAACTGGCTCTGGGAAATCGGACCCACCTACTTCTTTAGTGGTCTTCAGCGTATATGCGCCACAGGTTTACTTCACCCAATCCTTTACTTTTATTTTCTGTGCATTGGGGACAATTGCACTTTATTTTGTTGGGGATGGGGTAAATGGATTGTGAGTAATAGGGTGAAGCCTGAGTAACTGAACTCATAATCCTCTCTTGGGGTTTTCTTGCTTGTGTTTTTTCCCCTAAAACACTATTTTAATTTTTGTTGACTCAACATATTTAGGAATGTATGTGTAGGAGTAATTAGATAAAATGAAACCATGATAGCATGAAAATCATGAAAAATGATGAAATGTGCTAGATCTTTAGGGTTAAAAAGTCGAATATGCTGGATCTCAATGTGACATGATAAGAATTGATTTGACCTCATGACTTAAGCTAAAACTTGAACCGGGTAGTCGAATAATCTAATAATGAAATAATGTGCCAAGTGAGTTTGAGGAAAGATTCAATGTTCATACAGTGCGTGCCTATCCAGAACCAGTCCCATTAGTCCTTCTAAGATAATCTAGGCTACAAGTTGGGAAGTGCTCATAGGCCCTTGTTCAAATTAGTCCACTAACTAAATGATCAAAACAAATGAAATCAATTTTCCCTTTGATCCAAATATTTGAGCCTAAGATAGACCACTTCTTTCAATTCGCCTAACACACCTTCGTTACACGCTAAAACAGTTATATAGTGATCCTAGCAACTAGTTTGGATAGTCTAAGTAGTGAAAATAAGGGCAAGCCTATGATATCGAGAACTAATTGTACTTGTAGTCACTTTTGAGCGTGAGTGTGGAATGAATCCTAAAACATGAAAGTCATATCTCTTGTGAGTGAAAAAGGGATTTCTTTTGAAGTGAGGGAACTAGTCACACTGTTGCAAAATTTGACACCTTGGTGATTGTGAATTGTGTATGTTTTGGTGTCTGTTTGTCGATCTTTCTCATGTTTTGATCCGTATGAGTTGGTTTGTTGAGTCTAATAGAGAAGATTTGCACTGAGAAGATGGAATGGATTGAAATGGCCATGTGATTGCTAAGTTTGTATGTCTACTTTTCCACAAGTTTCGTTTCGAGTGTTAGTGTGTTTCTTGAGGACAAATAGCAAGTTTAAGTTGAGGGTGTTGATACGCTGTGAGTTTATGGTATTTTTGATACATTTCACTAAAGATTTGTGTGTGTTTAGGGCCATTTTGTGTTGGAAATAATGTTTTGTGTGTTATGTTTACAGGAAGTTAGTTTTTGACGCGGTTGAGTGAGATGACAACTGAAAATATGCAGAAGTAGCCACTCACAGAGTTACCTACGGAAGGTAGGTCCTCTAACGGTCCATCAATATGTAGGCGTAGATGGAGCATCATCGAATCTCACCAAGTGTGGAACTACGAAGCGATCCACGGACTGTAGGTCATCCCACGGGTCGTCTTGAACATCCGTCGAATGTTTTCCGAGAGTTGAAGTTTCAGTATCTGATGAAAATCCTAAGTGTGGAGCCACGGAAAAGGACCCACTGCACATCCGTCGTTGATTATCTGAGACTGAAGGTTCCAGCCTCTACTTAAAAAGTTCTAAGCGTTGACCAACTAAGGGGACCTACGGACCATAGGTCGACCCACGGTCCCTAGATTGATTCGTCAATTGATGCCGCGGTCCAGAAGTTTATTTCCTTATTTTGTTTCCTTTTTATTTAGGACATGTTTTTCTACAAATAGGGTATGTAAACCTCATTTTTTGGGGTTAGACATTAGTGTTTACTTTTTGTTCTTGGTATTTTCTTTGGGAATTAACCTGCAAACTTTGGCCATTTGATTTTTGGATTTCGGTTTATAAGATTTTTTATTAGAAATTCAATTGGATATTTCAGGTTTCATCTACTATAAACGTAAGTTCATCAATTCTCTTTATCAAAATATGAATTTTGTTCTTTCAAACATGAGTAACTAAATTCACAACTAGGGTTGTGGGAACCTTGAGCAATTAACAACGTATGAATAATAATTAAGTAACTCTTTAATAGTGTTTATGCATGTATTGGTAATTCTTTCGCTTAGAAGTCTTTTTAACGAGTGCACGCATTAGAACTCGTCTTATTGCTACTTGCCAGACAATGGAGGTAGTTAATGAGGAAAGAATTTTCAACAGAGATTCAATGGATGCTATCTAATAGTCTAATGTCATTTGGTGCGAGGGTGAAAAGAAAGCCATACATTGATGTGATGTCTAATATGAGCTAAAGGTAAGGTTTAGTATAGTATACACTCGTAGCCGGACCAAGGTGCATAGTGAAATTCCCTATTTGGAGGACCAATCACGTAGGTATACCTATCCTACAACCTCTGCATGTAAACACTAGTAAAGGTTTACTATTATTAGCATTACTGCGTTAAGAGCTTATGGGGAACACATACACCCTAGTTTCTCTCTCATATTGATAACTCGAAGTTTGAATCTTCTTCACTTGTTACTTAAACAACAATCAGTTATTTGTTTCCAAATCCCCCCCCTTAAATTCCTTGTTTTAGAAATAGTTTGATTAAACGGAAATAAATGTGAGTTAAGTTTACATCTGAACCATATTCCTTATGGGATCGACCCCAACCTACAAGTTGGGTTCTTTATTTGACGAAGATCACTTATACTTCTTTAATAGAGGTGTAATTTGAGCATACCAATCATTGATCTCCTAACTGAGGTCTGTCACTAGCCGCTTGAAGATTCCCTATACTCAACAAAGAATGAGCAAGTGCAGTATAATTACACAACAACAATATACTAGTAATATCACGCGGCTACTCCAGTAGGCACAATATACATAAGCAATTGCAAACACAATAGACATACATATATAGAATGCACAATTCAGTGATCATTTTAGAAGCAACATACAATTTCCCAACTTCAATGACAATTAGATATGAATATAATAATCACAAGTGGTCCATTCATGGATCCCACAGCCAAACTATTAATGTGTCAGAACGTGACACCCGATCCAATGTATGTGCTGGAACGTGACACCCGGTCCAATATATGTGTCAGAACGTGACATCCAATCCAATGTATATGTTGGAACGTGACACTCAATCCAATCAGCCCAACCACAAACATAACCACACCATAATGAATAGTACATATAGTCACACGGTCAAGTAATAGCTTATCGCATGTAGTAATTTGCACATAATCATTTCCTAACATTATATTCACATTTCCCTATTCACAAACATGCATGCATATAATTAAGCAATTAACTGCCATATATCACACAAATAGGAAATCAAACCATTACCTACCTAGAAACTAAGCTTGAATCCTCCTTAGACACTTGTGCCTTCCCTTTATGGATTCTTTCGCTTATTCTTGATCTAAAATAGTTAAATAATTCAAGGATCAATATACAATGCCTAATTTACCCGGATAATAACTAAAGTTATCAACCGAAGGTCAAACCTAAGATGCTAATGTTGAATTAGGGCTTTCCCGCCATTAAATTCAGGCCAAAACTCTCCCCCAATAATAATTACCCAAGATTCTACATTTTACGAATCAAAATATGGATTGTGGGGAGTAATTTCGTTACCTTTAGCACTAGAAGTCGAGAAAAACTATCAAGAACTGCTCTGGGTCGTCGCCTAGCTCTCAAGAACGATGTTTTGCAGAAAATAACGATTTTGGGGTTTTTCCCCAACTTAATTAGAGATTGGCCCACTACGGCTGGCCTCATCCCGAATTAGCGATCTCGCCCTGGATGCTTGACCAGAGGCAGAAGCTCAGAGTTTGTATTCCAAGCTCCCATTTCACAACACACTTTCAAACCAAGATGTTCTAAAACTAACCTTTCACGCCAAGATCATTTTTGGGAGTTCTACTCGCTCGCATTCAATTCTATAAAGTCGTGCATGCTTCTTAATGTCTTGTAAATCTACTCACATGATCAAATTGATAACTAAATCCCCCATGCATTACCAGATTTCCCTAGGCCTCGCCTGACTCAGATTTCGTCCAGGTCTGGCCTAGGCTTGAATTTTCCAAGTCACTACTCAAAGGTTTTCTGGTCCAAATTATTTCCCCATTGGATTTTCCATAACGACACGAACATGTCGTTAAAATAGATACGAATTTACCGATCACTCCCTGAGTGACAAACTAGGAAAAACTAGCTATGGTAAGAGAAGAGTAGTACCTGAATCACTGAATAACTAGGGATACTCGTCTGGCATGTCCTTCTTGGTTTCCCAAGTACTTTCAACTGGACGATGCTTACATTGAACTTTCACGGACTTTATCTCCTTGGTCTTCAGCTTTCGGACATCGCGATCAAGTATTGCAATCGATTCTTCCTCAGACTAAAGATCTTTGTCTAATAGAATTGATTCCCACTTTATGATGTAATCTCCGTTGCCAGGATACTTCTTCAACATGGACAAATGAAAGACTAGATAGACCCCAGATAGGCTAGGAGGCAAAGACAACATATAAGTCAGTAGCCATAGATAGTCAAGGATCTCAAATGGTCTAATGTAGCGAGGACTAAGTTTTCCCTTCTTGTCGAATCTCATCATCCCTTTGATGGATGACACTTTTAGAAGAACTTTGCCACGCCTGAGGCTACCCCCTTGACGTAGACACGAGACTTAGGATCACGAGTGAACCCAAGCTAATCATGTTGGCATATCATGACCATACAAAGATAAACTAGAATGAGTAATACTGTATGGAAGCTTAAAATATGATATAAATTGAAATGGGAAATACCCATACGATCTGAATATATAATATGTGAGTTTAATGACAATTGAAAGATCAACATCTGAGCTAAAACTGAATCAAATTATGTCTGAAATAAGTCTCCCACAGAGTAGACATGCTGGGAAATATCCCAAGCTAAATCTAATAAAAACATAAACAAAAAAGGAAAGACTGAATATAAAATATGTGAATCATCCTCAAAGAATGAGGACTCACCCCTGATACTGCTGAATATAAAATTGAGTACCAATCTACACATGATATGGATGATGAGGACCTGAACCAACATTACGAGAAGATGTAGCGCATAGTATGAGTTAGTACTTGAAAGGATTTGAGCATGTCGGATAGGATAAAGCTGAACAGTATATATACATAACTGAATAAGGCATACTGAGCAATGATATAAAATGAACATTATCAATATACCGAACACACTGAATATGAACTAAATTGAGTGCAATGACCATATACATGACATGCTAAAACTGAATATTCAACTGTAACTGATACCTTGATCAATGCACTAGAATCTGACTGTAGTAGGTACTAATAACGGACATAAAACCATGTGAGCTAAACGTGAAATCCGATGTATATCCCCCATCGAAAAGACCTAATATACCTTGCCATGCGTATAAAGGCATGACTTACGTGATCACTAAATATGATGCCCACAGAGGGGACTTAACCTATGGGGGTACATAGTTCTGCGACTATGAGGGTGACTGGCCCTAGTCCAACTCCATCTAAGCCTACTCCCAACTAGAATGTGTACAATATGACATAACTGCAAATAAACTAGATAGTTCAACATTCTGACATGCTAACTGAAAAAACAACATTAAATACTAATAATGAAACATTTGTAAGTTGATACATGTATATCTGTATAAATTAATCTAGCAAGGGTAATTCATGAATAAATGAATCTACACAACTACGGTTCTGAAATTTATGCAAGAATTAAGCAACATAGTTACAGAAAAATTATAATCTGATTTTGGAATACTCTAAAAGTTAAATCACAACATTTATTTGAAGTTCTAGAAAGCCTAAGTCTTAGCAATATTTAGGGAATCAAGATTCTGACTGAAATCTAGGGACCTAGTGGATGAAAGGAATGCACAAGTGAAATCCCACATAACTAGTCACGAATTTCACAAAGAAATCTTTTGATTTCAAGGATGAAAATGAAGAAAACCTTGTTGTTTTTCTTGAGGATGCTAATGCCTGAACTATTTTTTTTTCTCTACTTTTTGGTGAATGATCTATTAAGGTAAGTTTTGAATAAGTTACTAGGCTCAAAATGATCAAAAACTACGTAGTTTAACTGTCCAACACATAGGGGAAAGACCCAAATGAACCCACTTAAAATTTAATGAGGGTCGACCACGGGTCCTATGATGGATCGTCACAGGGACCACAGACCGTCAAGTGGGTCGTGGGCCTTGGCCAGTAGCTACTAGTTCTGGGTGATTCCACCATGAGCCCTATCACGGCCCATGTGAAGAACCACAAAACATAAAGGGCAACGTGGTTCTTATCTTAGGCTAGTGATCTTCTTGATCAGGTCCATGAACCCTCCCACACCCCGTCATCAAGACCACGGCCTATGGAGGGTTCCGTGGTCTGATGCTTGAGCCAAGGAGGTTCAACATAGATTACATGAGCCTTCACATAGCTCATGGGGTGGTCCACAACCCGTGATGGCTTTCGTGGTCCACCTCTGTTTGGTTGAGTCTGAACCACGGACAAGTGGACGGATCGTGGTTTCTTTCACGGTCCGTGAACCCTTTCGTGGTTCACCTGCTTCTGCTGGTTTTTTGCTTAAAGTACTAAGTTTGATTTTTGAGGTGTTACAATATTTCCCACTCGGGAACATTCATCCTCAAATGAAGCCTAAGCTAGCTGAGCATGAAGGGATATAGTTGTAGCCTTACCATTAAGTACATGAAACTAATTTCTGACTGAACTGATTTTCAGGAACATGCATATACGCCTAAAATGCAAGTATAAATACAAGAATAAGATACTAAGACTGAAATTATGCAAGAGTAACTGAAAGACTGCAGAAGAACTATTACCTCAAGCAGAAATGGGATCGAAAATAAAGAGATGAGGATACTTGGCCTTCATCGTTGCTTCGGCTTCCCAAGTAGCTCCCTCTAGGACTGACTCTTCCATAAAACTTTAATTGAAGGAACTTCTTTATTTCTCAACCTTCGAACCTGACGATCAAGAATTTCAACTGGCGTGTCCTCATACGTTACGCTATCCTCCAGAGCCACACTCTCTAACATTATTATGGATGCTGGATCACCCACACACTTTTTCAACAAAGAAATGTGAAAGACTGGATGCACTGCTACTAGTTCCACTAGCAACCCTAACTCACACACCACTTTACCAACCCTTTTCAAGATCCTGTAAGGTCCTACATATTTAGGACTCAACTTCTCCTTTTTGCCAAATCTTATCAACCCCTTTATAGGTGACAGTTTCAGGAAAAACCAATCATCAATTTGGAACTTCAAGTCCCTTCTCCTTACAGTTGCAGAGGACTTATGGCGACTCTAGGCTATCTTAACTCTATCTCTGATGAGCTGAACTTTCTCCATAGCATCATGAGCTGAATCCGGCCCAGTCAAGGCTGCTTCACCTACTTCAAACCAACCAAGTGGAGATCTGCACCTACGCACATACAATGCCTTATAAGGGGCTATCTTAATGTTGGAACGGTAGTTATTGTTGTAGGTTAGCTTTATAAGATGGAGGTAATCATCCAAATTGCACTTAAAGTCGATCACGCAAGCTCTCAATATGTCCTCTAATGTTAGTATGGTACACTCTGCCTGACAATCTGTATAAGGATGAAATGTTATGCTGAGGTTAACCTGAGTACCAACACCTTTCTAAAATGTCTTCCAGAAATAAGAGGTAAACTGAGGACCTCTTTATGAGATGATAGACAAAGGAACTCCATACAACCTGACTATCGCACTAATGTAAAGCTTGGCGTAGTCCTCCGCCGAATTTGTAGTCTTAACAGCCTAAAAGTGGGCGAACTTAGAAACTCTATCTACTATCACCCAAATGGAGTTATGCTGTCTGCGAGTACAAGGTAAACCTGTAATGAAGTTCATGTTGCTCACTTCCCACTCACATGTAGGAATGTTAATCTCCTGAGTCATACCTTTTGGTTTCTGATGTTCTACCTTCACCTGCTACCAATTAGGTCACTAAGCCACAAAGTCTGCTATATCCCTTTTCGTACCATTGCGCCAAAAGACTTCCTGCATATCATGGTAAATTTTAGTGGCACCTAGATGAATAGAATACCTGGAGTTATGGTTTTATGTAAGGATCCACATCGTCAACTCACCCACCTTAGGAACACATAAATGAACATGGTAGTGAAGCACACCATCTCCCCCTTGGGAGAAAACCTCAACTTTCTACTGATGAATTGCACCCTTCAATTGAAGTAATATCGAATCACTGTCATGGTTTTCCTTAACCTCCTCTACTAATGAAGATTCTGAGTCATTCTTGACAGTCACACCATCATGTGATATGTGCATAAGGCAAACTCCTAAGTGAGCAACACGGTGAACATCCTTCCTCAACGTGTGTTACAACCCGTAGATAGTCTACTATGAGCATCAGATACTATATTGGACTTACCACGATGGTAAAGCACATTCATATCATAGTCGTTGACGAATTCAAGACATCTCTTCTGGCAAAGATTCAACTCTTTTTGAGTGAAGACATACTGAAGGCTCTTATGTTCTGTGAGCATATTTACGTAAACACCATACAAGTAATATATCCAAATATTTAGGGAAAATACTATGACTGCAAGCTCGTGGTCATGAGTCGGATAGTTCTTCTGATGTACCTTAAGCTGTCTAAAAGCATAAAGTATAACCTTGACTAGCTGCATCAACACACAACTCAGGCCGACTCTGGAAGCATCATAGTAGATCACATAACCTTCTGAAGCCTCTGGTAGAGTCAAAACAGGAGTTGTAGTCAACCATGTTTTCATTTCTGCGAAGATCTTCTCAAAGTCATATGCCTATTGAAACTTAACCTTTTTCTGAGTCAACTTACTCATTGGAGAAGCTATGGATTAAAATACATTCACAAACCTTCTCTAATAACTAGCTAGCCCCAAGAAACTTCTGATATATGTAAGACTGGTAGGGCTGGGCCATTGCTTTACTTCCTCCATTTTCTAAGAATCTACTCAGATCCCTTCGCCAGATATTATATGCCCAAGGAAAGCAATTGATTGTCAAAAAATTCACATTTGCTAAGCTTAATGAATAATTGGCGATCTTTGAGAGTTTGTAGGAAAACCCTCAAATGAGTCGTATGTTCTTCCTCATTCCTAGAGTAAATAAGGATATCATCAATAAAGACGATATTGAACAAGTCCAAATATTGCTTGAACACCTTGTTAATCAAATCTATGAAAGCTGCAGGAGCATTGGTTAGTCCAAATGACATAACTAGAAATTCATAATGATCATACCAAGTTCTAAAGGCTGCCTTCGGATGTTAGAATCTATGACTCTGAGTTGATGATAACCGAATTTGAGGTCTATTTTTGAAAAATGACTAGCACATTGAAGTTGGTCGAAAAAGTCATCAATCATGGGGATAAGGTACTTATTCCTTATTGTGACTTTTTTCAGACTCCAATAGTCAATGCACATCCTGAGAGAACCATCTTTCTTTTTCACGAACAACACTGGAGCACCCTACAGGGAAATAATGGGTGTGATGAAGCCTTTATCTAGAAGGTCTTTCAATTGTTCTTTCAATTCCTTAAGTTCATCTGGAGCCATTCTATAAGGAGGATTTGAAATAGTCTGGGTATCTAGAAGTAGATCAATTCAAAACTTGATTTACCTTTCGGGAGAAACTTTAGGAATATCTTCTGGAAATACTTATCGAAACTCAGTAACTACTGGTACTGACTCAAGAGTTAGGGTTTCGAAGCTTAAATCCTTAACCCAAACTAGATGATAGAGATAACCCTTACAGACAATCTTTCTAATAGGAAGTTAACAAATGAATCGACCCTCAGGCGCTAAGCTACTACCTTTCCATTATAATATTGGTTCATCTGGAAACTCAAAATGGACAATCCTAGTTCTACAATTGACCGAGGCATAACAGGAATCTAATCAATCCATGCCTAGAATGATGTCAAAGTCTACCATTTCTAACTCTACAAGATCTGATGAGATGACTTTCTGAGAGGCTATAACAGGGAAATTTATGTATACCTGCCTAACTATAACTTGGTCACCAACTAGAGTAGAGACTGAGAAGGGTTCTGAAAGAGTTACTAGGCTGACACCAAAATTTACTGCTATATAGGGAGTTACAAAGGAAAGAGTATCCCTTGGATCTAACAAAGAATGAACATCTACATGAAACACTCGTAATGTACTAGTGACCAGTCAGGAAAATCTTCTTGGCCTAGTGAGCTTGGAGAGCATACAACCTATTCTGACGCTGACCGCCACCTGTACTAGATGAAGCACCCTGCTGAGTTGGGTGACCTTCTGGTGCTCCTGGAGATGTATACTAATCCCTACTTTTATTACCTCTTGACTCTTTTTAGAAGAAGGACCATCTCTCAACTTGTGACCAGTCTGACCACATCCAAAACATCATTTCTTTACTGCATGACACTCACCCAGATGGTTCTTACCACACTTTGGACAAGTTTGGTAGGTTCTGGTACCTAAAACACTCTCTCCGAGTTAGAGCTTGATGCCTTACCTTTCTGATCATGTCAAAACTTGAGGGATGGAGCAGTAGCTAGTGAAGTTGTTGGAGCGGAAGACCTTTGCTAAAACGGCGAACAATTTCCACCATCCAATTTCTTTTGAGAGTAGTCATAGTTGTGTGTCCTAACCTTTTTATTGTCCTTCGCAAGTTCCCTAAACTTATCTCCCTCAACCCGCTGAGCATGATTCATGAGCCTAGAGATGTTCATATTTTGTAACAACATAGCATTTCTGCACTCTGTCATTACAAAATCGGATACCCCAAACAGAAACTTATTCATCTGTGCCCTTGAATAGGCAACCATGTGAGGAGCATACCTGTAGAGTTGGGTGAACATTAGTCTGTACTCTTTGACTGACATGTTACCTTCTCTCAAATTCATAAATTCTTCAGCCTTAGCCTCCCTAAACTCTCTTAGAAAGAACCTATCCAAAAAATCTCCAGTAAAACACTCCCACGTGAGTTGTATTCTAGCACTTGTTTTCCTTCCACTGCGTGAACCAAATATGAGCCACATCTTTAAGCTGGTAGGAAGCCAACTATACCCTATCAATTCCAGTCACTTGTATCACTCCAAAGATCTTCTTAACCTCATCAATTAAGTTCAGTGGGTCTTCACCAATCTACGACCCTAGAAACTTAGGTGGATTCATCCGAATTTTTTTTTGAATCCTAGTTGTAACTGATCCAGCACTAGTATTTGCATGAACTGGAACATGGTGATTGTTCTGGTTGGTTACACAGTGGGCCAAAAGTTGAATAGCGTTCCTAAACTCTACATTCGAAACCTTATGGTCTGGGCCTAGAGGAGTTACGTTGGCATTGCGGGTATTAGCATTCCTTGCATAGGCTCTATGGGGAGGCATGATCTGAAACACCTAACGATGAGTTAAAATCCGATGTTGAATTATACCTCACCCACATAAGAGTAGCAAAGAAAGTAATATTTTCCTAAAACATTTTGCAGCCTCCCTCTTATTAGATGTGGTGCACTTCACACCCATGAAAAGGACTCTACTTACTGTGGCTTTTCAAACACCCTAGGACACTTAAACCTAATGCTCTGATACCATGTTTGTCACGCCCCGAGGCTACCCCCTTGATGTAAACATGAGACTTAGGATCACAAGAGACCCCAAGCTAACCCTATTGGCATATCATCGGCATACTAAGATAAACTCAAATGAGTAATAGTGTGCGGAAGCTTAAAACATGGTATAAACTGAAATTGGGAATACCTCATACTATCTGAATTTATAATTTGTGAGTTTAATGACAACTGAAAGATCAAACTCCAAGCTAAAACTGAATCTAACTATGTCTAAATTAAGCTTCTCACTGACTAAAGATGCTGGGACATGTCCCCAGCTAACACTAGCAAAAACTAAAACTAAAAAGGAAAGATCGTATAAAAGACATGTCAATCATCCTTAAAGAATTGGACACACCACTAATGCAACTAAATATGAATCGGGAACCGATCTACACGTGATCTAGATGCTGAGGACCTAAACGTATATCATGAAAATGTGTAGTGCATAGTATGTGTTAGTACTTAAAAGGTACTGAACATACATGATAGGATAAAGTTGAAGATTATATATACACAACTGAATAAAGCATACTGAGCAATGATATAAAATAAACCTGATCATTATACTGAACACACTAAATATGAACTAAACTGAATATTATGACCAAATACATGACATGCCGAAACTGGATACTGAATTGTATCTGATACCCTAATGAATACACTAGAATATGACTGTGGGAGCTACTAATAACCAACATAAAATCACGTGAGCTAAATGTGGAGTTTGATATATACGCTCTATCGAGAGGACCCAATATACCTTGCCCGGGGTATAATAGCATGATTGGCGTGATTGCTAAATATGATGCCCACAAAGGGCACTTAACCTACGAGGGCACGTAGTTCTGTGAGTATAACGGTGACTGACCCTAGTCAAACTCAGTCTAAGAATACTCCTAACTAGATGTGTACAATACGACATAACTGCAAATAAACTAGACAGCTCAAGATTTTGATATGCTCACGAAATATGAAACTTTAAGTACTGATAATGGAACATTTGTAAATTGATGCATGTATATCTATATAAACTTACCTAGCAAGTGTAATTTATGAACTAAACAAATCTACACAACTAGGGTTCTGAATTTTATGCAACAATTAAGCAATATTATTACGAAAACATGATAATCTGATTTGGAATACTCTAACAGCTAAATCATAACAATTATCTGAAGTTCTAGAAGCCCTACGTCTAACCAATATTTAGGTAATCAAGATTCTGACTGAAATCTAGGGACCTAGTGGATGAAAGGAATTCACCAGTGAAATCGTACAAACATGATGACGAATTTCACAGAGAAATATTTGGATCTCAAGGCTGGAACTGAAGAAAACCTTGTTGCTATTCTTGAGGATGCTAACGCCTGAACTCTTTTCTTTTTGCTCTAGTTTTTGGTGAATGATCAAATAGGGTAAGTTATGATTAAGTTACTAGGCTCAAACTAACCTAAACTACATAGTTTAGGGGTTAAACGATGTAATTTAGGTGTCCAACACATATAAAAAAGACCAAAATGACCCCACTTGAAATCTGACGAGGGACAACCACGGATCCTATGATGGATCATCACAGGGACCACGAACCATCAAGTGGGTCATGGTCCTTGGCCAGTAGCTAATGAATCTGGGTGGTTCGACCATGAGCCCTACCACGACCCGTGTGAAAGACCATGCACCATGAAGGTCGGCTTGGTTCTTCACTTGGGCTAGTGGTTTACTGGCTCAGGTCCACGAACCCTCCCACACCGTGTCATGAAGACCAAGGCCTATGGAGGGCTTCGTGGTCTTATGCTTGAGCTGGGGAGGTTTTTCCTGGCTCACATGAGCCTTCCCATAGGTCGTGCGTTGGTCCATGGCCCGTGAAAGCTCCCGTGGTCCACCTATGTTTGGTTGGGTGTGAACCACAGACAGGTTGACGGATCGGTTCCTTTCACTGTCCATGAACTCTATCGTGGTTCACCTACTTTTGTTTGTTTTCTGTTGACAGTTCTATGTTTTATTTACGAGTTTTTACAAACTTTCTCACCAGTCTGAAATGTCATATCCCTTACTTTACGATCTGCATACTTTTTCTGTCGACTTTGGGCTGCTAGAAGATTAGCTTGGATGCTTCTCACTTGATTCGATACATCTTTCACCAAATAAACCCCTAAAGCCTTCACATCTCCATCCTCAAACTAGCCTATGGGTGATATGTATCCCCTCTCATAAAGTGCCTCGAACGGTTCCATGTCAATGTTAGAGTGATAACTGTTATTATAGGAGAATTCACACAAAGGCAAGAACTTGTCCCAATGCCCTCCTAAGTCAATCACACCTTCCCTCAGTATGTCCTCTAACACTTGAATAGTCCTCTCTGACTGCCCGTCCGTCTGTGGATGGAAATTTGTGCTAAAAGTGAGTTAAGTGTCCAATTCTTCATTCAATTTTCCCCAAAACTTGGATGTGAACTACGTACCACAATGTGAGATGATAGAAAGGGGCATCCCATGTAGCCTCACTATTTCCTTCACTTAAACCTTAGGCAACTACTGAGCATTATAGGCTACTCTGACTGGAATGGAGTGGGCAGACTTAGTCTGTCTGTCAACCACCACCCAAATGGAGTCAAACTTCCCCAAGATCCTGGGAAGACGAACCACAAAATCCATAACTATCCTCTCCCACTTTCATTCAGGAATTGGCATTCGTTGAAGCAAACCTACCTACTGACAATTTTGGCACTTAGCCACAAACTTAACTATGTCTTTCTTCATACCAGGCCACCAATAAAGTCATTTTTAATCTAGGTACATCTTGGTCACACCCAGATGAGTAGAATACCGCAAACTACGTGATTCTGTCAACATCTTCTGAATCAAATCCTTCACTCGGGGAACACAAAATTTTCCCTTAAAACTGAGTACGCCACCCACATCAAGTGTTGCATCTTGTGCCTTGCCAGATATTGTCTTCTTTGTGAGCTCATTCAAACTCTCAGCCTCAAATTGTTTGGCCTTGATCTCCTCGATGAATGTGGGCCTAACCTCAATGTGGGCTAACACCCCACCCTTCTCTGAGATGCCCAACTGTATGAACTTATACTCCAAGGTTCGAATATCCTTGGCCAAATATCGCTTGGACAAACTAAAGCAAGTTAGACTACTCACACTCACCACCTTCTGGCTTAATGCGTCTGCCACCGCGTTAGACTTACCCGTATGATACTAGATAGTAGAATCATAATCCTTGAGTAACTCCATCCACCTTCGTTGTCTTAGATTAAGGTCCTTCTGGGTGAATACATGTTGTAGACTACAATGGTCATTAAACACCTCACACTTGCCACCATAAAGGTAATGCCACCAGATGTTGAGGGTAAACACTACCGCTGCCAACTCAAATTCATGCATCGGGTAATTTCTCTCATGCACCTTTAGTTCCCTGATGCATAAGCTATTGCATTCTTATCCTTCATCAACACAGCACCCAAACCCGAATGTGAAGTATCATAATAAATGATGAAATATTTACCTTCCACTGGTAGTGCAAGAATATGTGATGTGGTCAGAAGGGTCTTTAGCTTTTGGAAGCTCTCTTCACACTTGTCAGTCCACTCGAAAGGCACATCTTTCTTAGTTAGTCTTTTCAAATGCATGGAAATAGACGAGAGGTTTTACGCAACCATCGAAAGTAGCTGGCGAGCCCTATGAAGCTCTTAACTTTAGTCACAAAGCTAGGCCAACCCAGTTCTTAACTGCTTTGATTTTTTGTGGATCGAGCATTACCCTTCCCTTGAAACCACATGTCCCAAAAAGGCAACTCAATTCAACCAGAACTCAGACTTGGAAAATTTTGCATACAACTTCTATGCTACACTACCCATAGATAATCTACTAAGAGCATATGCTACTACATTGGCCTTACCAGGATGGTAAAGTACATTCATATCATAGTCCTTAAGGAACTCAAGCCATCTCCTCTGGTGAAGATTCAACTCTTTCTGGTTGAACACAAACGAAGGGAGCATATGGTCTGTGAACATATCTACGTGAATAACTGGTGATCTTTAAGAGTTTGCAGGACAACCCTGAAATGAGTCGCATGTTCTTCCTCATTTCTAGAGTAAATGAGGATATCATCAATAAAGACAATAACGAACAAGTCCAAATACTGCTTGAACACCTATTTATCAAATCCATGAAAGGTGCGGGAATATTGGTTAGTCTAAATGACATACCTACAAATTCATAATGACCATACCTAGTTCTGAAGGCTATTTTCAAAATGTCACTATCTCTGACTCTAAGCTGGTGATAACCAGATTTGAGGTTTATCTTTGAGAAATGACTAGCACCTTGAAGTTGGTCAAACAAGTCATCAATCCTTGGGATAGGGTACTTATTCTTGATTATTACTTTGTTCAACTACCTATAGTTAATGCTTATTCTGAAAGAGCCATATTTCTTTTACACAAAAAACACGGGTGCACCCCATGGGGAAATACTAAATCTAATAAAGCCAATAGCTAGAAGCTATTTTAACTTCTCTTTCAATTCCTTAAGCTCAATTGGATTCATTTTGTAAGGAGGATTTGAAATAGGCTGGGTATCGGGAAGGAGATCAATTCCAAATTCAATTTCCCTTTCGGGAGGAACTTCAGGAAGATCTTCTAGAAATACTTATGGGAACTCAGTAACTACTGATACTAACCCAAGAGTTGGGATTTCGGAGATTAAATCCTTAACCCAAACTACAAGATAGAGACAACCCTTACAGATAATTTTTCTAGCTTGAAGGTAAGAAATGAATCAACCCATAGGCACTAAGCTACTGCCCTTCCATTCTAAAGATTGGTTCATCTGTAAGCTGAAAATGGATAATCCTAGTTCTACAATTGACTAAGGCATAACATGAATCTAACCAATCCATGCTTAGAATGATGTCAAAGTCTACCATTTCTAACTTTACAAGATCTGCTGAGGTGACTTTCTGAGAGACTTTAACAGGGCAATTTATGTATACCCGTCTAACTATAACTAGGTCATCAACTAGAGTAGCAATTGAGAAGGGTTCTGAAAGAGTTTCTAGACTGACACTGAAGTTGACTGCTATATAAGGAGTTACAAAGTAAAGAGTGGCCCCTGGATCTAACGAAGCATAAACATCTAAGTTAAAGACTCGTAACGTACCAGTGACCACATCAGGAGAATCTTCCTAATCCTAGCGAGCCTAGAGAGCATACATGCTATTTTGGCACTGACTGCTAGCTGTACCAGATGAGTTACCCTACTGAGTCGGGCGACCTGCTGGTGCTAGTGAAGTTATAGCTTGAGCCCTACCATTATTACCTCCCTATTTAGAAGAAGGGCAAGCTCTCAACCTATGACCAGTCTGACCACACCCAAAACATCCTTCCTTTCCTGCAAGACACCCACCCGGATGGTTTTTACCACACTTAGGACAAGTTGGGTAGGATCTAGTACCTGAAACACTCCCCTGAGACTTAGAGCCTGATGCCCTAGCCTTTTTATCCTGTCGAAACTTGGATGATGGAACACTAGCTGATGAAGGTGCTGGAGCTGAAGATTTTTGTTGAAACTACAAGCGATTTCTACCACCCAATTTATGTTGAGAATACTCATAGTTTCCTATCCTAGCCTTTTTGTTATCCTTAGCCTATTCTTTAAGCTTATCTCCCTAAACTTGTTGAGCATGAATCATGAGCCTAGAGATGTGCATATTCTCCAGCAACATAGCATTTCTACACTCTGTTTTCACTAAATCAGATACCCCATATAGAAAGTTGTTCATTTGAGCCCTAGAATCGGCAACCATATCTGTACTCTTGGACTGACATGCTACCTTGCCTCAAATTCATGAACAACTGAGCTTTTGCCTCCCTCAACTCTCCTGGGAAGAACCTATCCAAAAAAGTCTCACTGAAACACTCCTAAGTGATAGGAGTTGCATCCATACCCCTATTTTATTTCCATTGAGTAAACCAGATGTGAGCTACATCCTTAAGCTAGTAGGTTGCAAACTCTACCATATCATTACCCATCACTTGCATCACTTAAAAGATCTTCTTGACCTCATCTATGAAGTTTTGGAGATCCTCACCAATTTGCAACCCTAAAAACTCAGGCGTATTCATCATAACAAAATCATGAACCCTGGATGCCATTGATCCACCACTAGAATTTGCAGGAACTAAAGCCTGCTGGTTGTTCTGGTTTGTCACACTCTAAGCAAAATCTAAATCGCATTCTAAAACTCTAAATTTGAAGCGTCCTAATCTGGGACTGGAGGAGTTGTGTTAGCGTTGTGGGTATTCGCATTCCTTTTGTAAGTTGTACGAGGAGGCATGATGTGAAAGCGCATAATGATAGATTAGAAAGAGAGATCATACCAACATACAAAAAGAATAGCAAGAAAGTGAAGTTTTTTTCCTAAAACACTTAGTAGCCTCGTTCTTATTACATGTGGTGCACTTCACACCCTATGAAGAGGTCTCTACTTAGTGCGGCTTTTCAAACATTCTATGACTCTTAAACCTAGTTCTCTGATACCAAGTTTTTCACATCCTGAAGCTACCACCGGGACACAAACACGGGACCTAGAATCATGAGTGACCACAAGCTAACCCTATTGGCATATCATAAGCATACATAAAGATAAACTGAAACAAGGAATATTGTGATGAAGCTTAAAACATGAGATCAACTGAAATTATGGGGAATACCCAATTCTATCTAAATATATATAATTTAGAAGAGTTTAAGATACCGAAATAAAACTAAAACACTAAAGATGAATTGGTTTATGTCTGAAATAAAGTCTCTAATATACTAGGGATGCTGGGACATGCCCTCAACTAACTCTAGCAAATATTGAAAACTGAAATGAAAAGACTAAATATAGAAACATGTCCATTGTCCTCGAAGAATGAGGAGTCAGCACTGAAGCTACTAAATTGAAGACCGGGAATCGATCTATGTGTGGTCTAGATGCTGAGGACTAGAACCTACATCACAAAAAGATGTAGCGTAGAGTATGCATCAGTCCTTGAAAGGTACTGAGCATGCAGGACAGAATAATGTTAAATAAAACATATAACTGAACAAAGCGATAAAGCAATGATATAATCTAAACATGATACATATGCTTAACATGATGAATATGAACTAACTTGATGAAGTGACCAAGTTTATATCATACTGAAACTGAATATTGAACTGTAACTGATAACCAGGTCAATACACTAGAATTTGTCTATGGGAGTTACTAATAACCAACATAAAACCACATGAGCTAAATGTGGAGTCTGATGTACACTCCTCATTGAGACGACCTAATATACCTTGCCAAGGGTATAGAGGCATGACTGGCGTGATCACTAAGTATAATGGGCATAAAGGGGACTTACCTACGGGGGAGCGTAGTTCTGGGTCTATGAGGATGATTGACCCTAGTCCACTCGGTATTAAGCCTACTCCCAACTGATTGTGTAAATGGTACATTATGACTAAAGTTCCATATTACTAAATAACTCAAATATTGTCATGCTAACTGAAAATGTAACATTAATATGTTGACAATGGAACATTCTTAACTGAGGCATGTATATTTGAATAAATTAACTAAGCAAGTGTAATTCATAAACTAAACATGTCTACACAACTAGGGTTCAGAGTTTCAAGCAACAAATAAGAACCAATTCCACGAAAACATGATAATCTTATTTGGATTAGTCTCATGACTAAATGACAACATAAATCCTGCAATTCTAGAAACCCTAGGCCTAGCAATATATAGAGAATCAATAATATGACTAAATTTTAAGGACCAAGTGAGTGAAAGGAACCCACTAGTGAAATTCCACATACATGGTGACGAATTTCTTGGAGAAATGTTTTTGATTTTGGGGATGGAACTGAAGAAAACTTGTTGCGTTCTTGGAGAGGGCTTGGTCGACTTTTTCTCCTTATTTTAGTTCAACTTGGATGAATTTTGGGGAATAAGTTGACTAGGGTAAGTTCTAATTAAGTTTCTAGGCTAAGACTGACTAAAACGACGTAGTTTAGAGGTCCAACGCATAGGGAAAAGACCAAATGACCCTTGACTTAAAAGTTGTAGAGGCCAACCGACGGACTGACCCACGGTCCATCCTGTCAACCTTGGACTAGCTTCAGAGACTAAAGTTCTGGGGTCTCGATCCATGGACGAGGACCACGGTCCGTGGGTCTAGCCATGGGTCATCCCTTAGCCAATTTTGTCTGACTTTTCTAGGGAGGGTTGCAGGTGGCCATCCATAGACCCCAACCTACGATTCGTGGGTCACCCTACAGCCCATGGGTGGTGTCCGTCATTAGCACCTGCAACTTATGAAATTTGCATTCTATTATGTATAGGATATGGGGTGTTACATTCCCCTACCCCTGCCTCACCCATGGCCTCTTGTTGCGGACTCCTCTGTTAGCTCATTGGTGGGAGCTACGGGGCTGACGCTGTTGTAGCGCATATTAACCATCTACAGACAGAAGAGTGAAAGAGAATTAGATACCAATTTGGATCACCAGATACCAACTGGAATCAAGTCATAGCACGAGGGAGAAGAAGATATAGATATTTCCTACAGTCATGTAGCCTCTCGAATAAAAGTATAGATGTCTCCATATCGTTCTGCAAGACTCTACTCGACTCGTTTTGGTACAATGAGATCAATGAACCTAGGGCTCTCATACCAACTTTGTCACGACCGCCTCCACCGTGATTGACACCCACACTAACCCTCTGGTTGGAGAACCATTACTATAACCCAACTAAGAAACTTAACGAAAAACTAACCATTTAAAGATATGGAAGCAAGTTTAAATGATGGATAAAAATGGAGTTCCCATAAACTCCAAGGGTTTTAAATAAACAATTAACAAACTATTGTGGAAGTAAACCCCTAGCACTTGAAAGTCCTTGTACCGAAACTCTTTTAACCAACAAGTCTAAGACAAGGGGGTGAAACCCAAAAAACTAAACATAAACCAAAGACTGAATGAATAAATAGCCTGAGTCCAAAAAGATTGGACTAAACTAATGAGAGATCCATTGCAGCCTGAAAGAATTGCCTAACCCTTGAATTTGGTCTCGATCAGTAATCTCCTAACTGAGGTCTGTCAGTAGCCGCCTGAAGATGCCCTGTACTCAACAAAGAACGAGCTAATGCAGTATCAGTACATAACCACAATGTATTGGCAATATCACGCGGCTACTCAAGTAGGCACAATATAAACAAGCAATTATAACACAGTAAACATACATATATATGCAGAATGAACAATTCAGTTATCATTTTAGAAGAAATATGCAATTTCCCAACATTAATGACAACTATATATGAACTTAATAATCACAAGTGGTCCTCTCATGGAACCCACACTAAAATTGTTAGTGTGTCGAAACATGAAACCCGATCCAATGTATGTGTCAGAACGTGACACCCACTACAATATATATGTCGAAATATGACACCTGATCCAATGTATGTGTCGGAATGTGACACCCAATCCAATCAGCACAACCACAATCACAACCACACCATAATAAATTGTACATATAGTCACATGATCAAGTAACAATTCATGGCATGTAGTGGTTCGCACATAATCATTTCATAACATTAGATTAACATTTCACTATTCACATACACGCAAGTGTACAATGAAGCAATTAACTGGCATATGTGACACAAACAGGAAATCGAACCATCACATACCTCGAAACCAAGCTTGAATCTTCCTAAGACACTTTAGCCTTCCCTTTCTGGAATCTTTTCACTTGTGCTTGGTCTAAAATAGTTAAATAATGCAAGGATCAATATACAAGGACTAATTTACCCGGGTTATAACTAAAGTTATCAACCCAAGGCCAAACCCAAGATCCTAATGTTCAATTAGGGATTTCACACCATTAACTTCATGCCAAAACCCTCCCGTAACAATCATTACCCAAGATTCTAGGTTCTACAAGCTTCTTAATGTCTTGGCTATCCACTCATGTGATCAAATTCATAACTAAATCCCCCATGCATTACCAGATTTCCCTAGACCTCGTCTGACTCAGATTTCATCCAAGTCTGGCCTAGGCTAGATTTTTCCAAGTCACTACTCAAAAGTTTTCTGGCCCAAATTATTTCCCAATTGGCTTTTCCATAACGACGGAAATAGGTCGTTACAATACCCCACCTCCTCACCCCCCAAAATTAAAAACACCACGAGTACCCCAATTCTCCCCCACCCTAACCCCCCCCCCCCCCCCCAAAAAAAAAACTTTTAAATAAAATATATTTTTCTTATCCCACCCCTCTCCCCTCAAAAAAGAAGTCTAAAAGAATTTATTTTTATTTTTTTAAGTGGGTGGATAGTGAGGTGTGAGGCTAGGGGTATAGGGTAGAGGATGGGGTGGGGTCATAAGAAAACTAAATTTTTAAAAAGAAAAAAATATGAAGTTCTTTTATCTTCCTAAATTGCTAAATTATTAACATTTAATTATTTACATGTTCTTTAAACATTTTTTATACTGCATATATTTATGTGTGCGTCTTGAAAATTCTACATATATTCACATGTGGCATAAGAGGGGCACTAAATTCACTTAATCAATAAAAGGGGTGTTTTTAAGGCTGTCAGTAGTTGGGGGACTAAAGTAATAATTAACACCAAATTTAAGGGTGTTTTCAATAATTATCTCTTTTCATATTAATTGAAAGTTTTTACCTTCTTTTATTTTCTTCATTCTTTTCAATGCTTTCACATTAAAAATAAAACAAAACTTTTATTTATTGTTTATAAATGCTAATATTCATAAAGAAACCGGTATTAAAAAATAATAAAAAATATAAACGATGGATTTCTCTTTGGTATTTTTTTTAAACAAGAAGAAAAATAGTGATTTATCACTAAGTCCATCAAACATTAATTCTCTTCTTTTCCCATGAGCCAACTCTGATATAATTGTTGACTATTACTTTGTATAATGGTAAAATGAAAAATATTACTTTAATATAAATGTTGACTTTGTATGGACAGAGAATAACTACAATAACTATTATATGTTTACTACTATAAATATTTTTTCCATTTTATAATTATTCAATTCTACAATTAATGTTGAGACAGATTAATGTTATTTTCTGTCTAAGTCAAAACTAATTGAGATAATATCACTTATAAGTAAGACAAGTATAGCTTACCCAAAATTAATAAAGAATTATGTTTCTCTTGATAATTACTACAGCCTAGTGTTAATTAAAGAATTATAAGTTCATAAGTAAAAATGTATAAAATACAAATAAATGATAATAAATTCTTTGGTTATTTAAAGCAGTGCCCTTGATCAATTTCAAGAGAACATATTCCTCTTGTAAAGTTTGTCTACTTAGAGAGAAAACATATATTTTTTTTTTCTTTTGGAGTGTTACAACAAATGAGTTATATATAGGCAACAAATCAGGAAAATAAAATCATTTGCTTCGATGTCCTTTATGCAATGGAACATTTCGTACTCGTATGGAATTCAGTAATCATGTACGAACTACTCACCCTGTAACGACTGAGCGGAATTTCATCCTACGTTCTCATGTATATGCATTTAGTATTCTCTTGATGGAAAACTTGTCATCAGCCCAACCTGTGGCCCCACAACATGTAAGTTTACAAAATGTTTTCCTACCTTCTCCAATATATGCATCTGGGCCATTTTATCAAGAAAATCTATCACCATATCAACATGTGTCCCTAGAACATGCGAATTCACAAAGTGCCATCCTACGTTTTCCTACATTTGCATCAAATATTTTTTTTTCAAAAAAATTGTCATCAACTCAACCTTCGATCCCACGACATATGAGTTCGCAAAGAAATGTTGGTGTTGTTATCTTGTCAATATAATCATCATATTATAACCACTGGATAAGAAATGACAGAACATCAACAATCGATAGACAACAAATGGCAAGAAGAAATAATGTTGTACCGATAAGCAGGGGCATGGCACCGCCAATGAATATGGTACAAATGGAAAGAATAAACATAGTTGGAGGTTCAAATTCAACATTTAGAAATTCAAATGAGACTATTGTTTATGGTACAAGACAATTGATAAATCAATTGGATGTTCCTATTTCACCAAATGCTAATGAACTAGTTAACTTAGTTGAAGAACAAGATGATTTGGGCTTAAACTTGAGGCTTTAACTAGTGCAAAATTTATGTAAATCTTCTTTGTAAGGGGGTTTCTAAAAATGTGCTAAGTATTGAATTTTATTTTATTTTATTTTCCATATGTTTGTCTAATAGAAGGGTATCTAAAAGTGTGAGTCTGTTGTTTTATTTTATTTTATTGTTGGTAAGTCATGTGGGTGGTCTAAAATCATATTCTGATTGGAGTCTATTGTTTTTTTCATCAAATATTTGTGTTGATTTAAATTATCTAAATTGATTTGTTTGTTTAAATATAAATAATTGCATATGTTATTACTATATGTCAACTTTCCGCATCCAAATTATATATGACACGTCACAGACGCTTTTCACCTTGTTATTTTAAATAAATTCCCCTACACGCACCCCACTCAAAAAAAAATTATTGTGTAAAAAATTAACACTTTGTTTTTCTCATTTTTTTTAATTTTTTAAAATCTAATTAAAGTCGAAGATAGTTAATTTAGTACGATCCAATATGTGCATCAGTCTTCAACAATAAAGTCATAATTAGGTTTCAAAAAGAGAGCAGATTGTTTTAATTCATTAATGCAACTAAAATCATTTGCAGTACAATCAAAGTTAGTTAGAACAATCATTCATTATATCAAAATTTTATTACAATGGGATGATTTTTTTCTCTATAATTAATTTTTCATGTTATATTTATTTCTCTAGACATCATTTCCTTTTTTGTTCCCCGTTTAATGTTTTCATATGGAAGTTGATTTTAAACTCTATTATCGTAAATGCATGTCAGATTTGTGTTTTAAGCGATTTCTATTATCTTTCATTTTTCACTATAACTCCTAGCGAATTTAACGATTTGAAACAACCAAAAAAATTAAAAACAAAGCAGGGTAGAGATATTGTCCTGCTCTCCCCGCTATAGCATCATGCATACCATTTTAGCGACTCCCGCTATGGAGAAAAATCCCTGCCACAGTGGGATCACAGTAACGAATCACCCTCGCCATGGCAGTACGGATGATGGTAGTGCAGAAATTGAAAATTTCTGCAACTTCCTCTCATTTCACATTCCCAATTATCAAAGATAACCCTTGAAATCACATTGTGATCTTAAATATAACCTCAAGACTAACCCCAGCAATGTATAATTAAAGACATCATACCACTTAACATTAAACCAATCATGAATCACACCAGAAAATTGTTAATCACATCACGTTCCCGCTATCATACCAAAATAGCCCTCATGGTTCTCAACCAATCCTGACTGTCTTGAAATTGGAGTTTTTCCACTGTCATATTTTATTTTGTCTTATTACCAATGGAAAGAACATACCCAAAATTTGAGACAAAATTTCAATTGAGCTTCATAGCAATTTTATAACTTACTCACTGCACATAATCAATCTATTACCTTTTTCATATTACAGTTTCACAATCATACAAAAAATTATACTACACACATTTGTAGTTATTCGGGCAATACAATGCACATAACTACAATTTCAAGCTTTACCACTAAATCAAATCACGATCATTACCTTTAACAGGCATCATAGATGATCATTAGCTCATCATTCATGCATTTACATAGCTTGAAGAGCAGCTGCCAATTGAAACCGTTTTTATTCCATTTTTCCTTGGTTGTGTTGTTTCAGCCGTAGACAACGGTATTCAATTAATCCATCGAGATACCGATTAGAATCAACCAACAAGCAAGAAACAAACCACACGTAAAGATTGAAAGAAGTGGAACAAATGTTATATTCTCGAAGATTAGATGTGGATGGTAGACTTGGTAAAATGGCCTTACCTTATTTCTGAATTTGAGTTTGATCGCTAGGTCACTATCATATTCTACTTTTGCTTTATTTGACCCCAAGAATGGATTGGATAGAAATAAATTTCCTGTTGAAGCTCTTTGTATTGATTTATCTATAGGACTCTATTTGACATTTCGACATTTCGTCTTATACCAAGAGACCTGCAACCTAAGCTCTAATATTAAATTGTCATGATCCAAACTCCACGACCGTGCTGACACATAGTCTAACACCTAAATAAGAGAACTCTTACCACCTAATTTAAACGAATGATATTCATATTACTTGCAAAATGCCTTGCGACTTTTGTATGAAAGTTAGTTTTGTTAGGCTTATGTCTTCAGAGCCCAACTATGCTCCCTAAATACACCTAACTGTAAATGGTCAGTGCTCCTTCAATAATTTATATCAAGAGTTGTCAATGATTCGATTTGGACGGTTATTTTTGAAGAAATTTTTCTTTTTTAGTTATTTAAAAGTTATAAGAAAATAGTTAATTTGTACCTCTTGATTACTTCAACTCTATTACATTGTTGATATATAAAACATATTAGATATTTTTTTTATGAGTCGATTTAATCATTCTTAAAATGTTAATGCAATTTCTACATTTTCATTAAAATTCTAAAATTTTAGCTAAATTTCAAAAAAGTAATAGAAATGAAGAATATGAAGTTGGATTTGACCTTGGAGCTCTAGAGAATACTCAAAATTGATGGAAGTTCTTAACTCGTCGTTGTATACTTGTTTATCTTTTTAATTTGGTATTTGCTTATAGGACAATTCGGTGTACTATGTTCTCGCTATGTGTGAGATCTAAAAAAGAACTGGACCACAAGAATCTAGCAAGAGTAGTAACAACAACCTCTTTCAAAAATGCAAGTTGATAAATGTTTTGTTACTATTTGGTTGGTTGGGTTTAAATGACTCTTGGTTATGTTTCTATAAGATGTATGCTTTTTCCAAAATAATTTTTTTTTTTATCTTCTAGTTTTTAAAGTAATTAGTTTTTACACATATGCCACGCACGTGTATCACTTACCAATTTTTTTTATATTTGATATTTGTGAAATTTAGTGCAAATGATCTCTATATATGTAATTTTAGGTGTATTTGAAAAATAAATCTTTCTAGTTATTTATGTCAAAAGTAATTGGTTTCTCTGCATGTGTGTCCCCTATATATTTATCAAATATCACAAGAATAATGACTTTTGATAGAAAATATATTTAAAAAAGAAAAGGAAAAGACTCAAATATGCCATTGAACTTTGGAAAAAAATTCATTTATGTCATTAGTTAAAATTTTGGATCATCTATGTCATTTCAGTTAACAAATAATGACATGGATCAGCCTTTTATCAAACAAAAATGTCATAGATGAGCCAAACTTTTAACGGATGACATAGATGAACTTTTTCTCAAAGTTCGATGACATTTTTAAGTCTTTTCCATTAAAAATGCCACTTATTTTTTAAAAATAAATAATACTTACATTATCATAAAAGTAATTTTTAAATTTAGTAGGATCCGTTCTATCTGGTACCGGATAACAACAATGATCAGAATGTTGTAATTCACTAATGAAACATAAATCATAAAGAGTATTTACTTTGAAGTTTAAATTCATAAGTCCGTCATATTAAATATAAATGACCAAGAGAGGAGTTCAATATAGTAAAGGAGGGCACTTGGTTAACATAGAGGGATAACATAATCATTTTTATAGTCCGTCGTCTTAGAGAAAAAATAATATATTTTCTGAAAGTTTTTGAATTAGAGAGGAAACATAAAAGATTATTCATTCGGAATAATGTTGGACCATATTTATTAAATATATAGATAATTGTAGATGGTGAAATTTTATTGATAAATTCATATTAATTTTTTTATTAATCCCTAAATTAATGATATATTGACCAAGTCAAATAACTGGCTAATTGTCATGCGCCGAGCCTACACCCTGGACGGGACTGACACTCGAGAACCATTGCTTTCCCCAAGCGAACCCTTGGCCTGGCTTGCTACTCTGTGGAAGACTTTACTCAACAAAGATAAGTTCATGTAATAACTTAGAATGTATAAGGAACATTCACTAACAAAAATGGCAACTCAAGTCTCATAACACAACAACTGAAATGAAAGACTCATGAACTAATAATAACTAACTGTCTATGAAGACTCTAATAACTTAGATGGACGTCGGGACAAGACCCCCGATCATCCTAATAACAAAGCCGAAATGATAAACCAATAACAAAAGGGATCCTCTAGAAAGCAAGGAGGCTCATCAAACGACTCTGAGACGCTGAACTAGATCAATGAGGCGCTCAATACTGATCCTGGTTACATGTATTTGCATCATAAAACGATGCAGGCCAAATGGCATCAGTACATTGAATGTACGAGCATGCGAGGGGAAAACTAAACATGACATAAGCTTGAATTGAATTCCGAAAGAAACACATAGCACAACTTTACTTAATTCATGGATACTCAACTCAATGCAGAAATAAACAACAGTAAAGATGCGGTTTATATGTGAAATTTAAAAAGTATGTAGCAACTCAATGTATCGGAGAAATACAATAACAACTCAATTTATGTATATAATAAAGAAATATAACTTTGTGGGAGTTCCTCTAACCGAAAACCATCACTATGAGTTATGTGATGATACTACGTTTCGCCTATGCTACCAGAACTGTCATATAACTTGCCTTGATATACAACGCCTCAATTAAGTGGTTCTACTAGTCTATGCTAAAAGCATTAAGGAATCATCTAAAAAGTATGACTCTTTCTACCCACGTTGGCTTCATGGTTTATGGAGACTTTAGTTATTATGAACTTGTCCCCATATCGGTGCTCAATACTACTCCCAAAATATACTCACCTCATATGTTTTAAAAAATAACTCTTTCTCTATAGTTTGAGATTATTACTCAAAACCTTATCTCATAAAAGAGATGGGTATCCAAACTACTCATGAAAACTCATTGGAAAATCTGTGTTTTCTCTCATCTTAAATGTGAAAACATTTACTCTTTGGGAATATATAGGCCCCATATAACATTTTGAAGAAAATGAACTCGGCTCTACTCTTTCTCAATCTCAATGCTTAAGTCTTAAAACAAATTGAAAACATTTGTAAAAGACTTATTAAAATGACTCGAAGAACCCTTAAGACTTGACTCTCAACTCTACCTTGAATTTGATTTATGAATTCAAGGTTGTGATTTCTGATAGGAAAGATCTCGTGATGTTTAGGAATGTTTTTAGATAGTTAAACATGAGAAATGATCAAGAAATCATTGTCTGAAAGCAAGTCCGCGATGCGGAGATGCTTTTTATTATTTGGTCGCAAAATAAATTTAGAGGCAGAAGGGTCTGCGATGCAGAGAAAAATTCTTTGAAAAGGGGAGGAAGGTACGTGACGCGGACTAGGTTGCCAGTTTCACCCGACTTTTTCTTTCTTCATTTTCTAATCGCAATTCGCCTAAATTCGATTCTTTTTCTCAATTTCTCTTTAGATTCAGATATCCAGTATATGTACAAAAAAATCTATTTATGAACGACTCTAAAATCGACACGATTTTCTCAAGAACTCAGCAATCCCAACTTAACTCAAGAACGAAAGCCAATATTCAAGAACACAATTCAAAATCATCAACTTTCTAGAAAAAATAATTCTGAAGTAAACATGATTGGTGCGTGGGTGAATAAACCCAACGCTATGAAAGTCTCACATACCTGTTTAGGGATCAACCCTTGGCGAAATGACTTCGATTCCACAAGAAATCTCCAAGAACACCTTCACTTTTCTCCATTTTTCTCTTCTCTCAAAGCCCTAGCGTAATTCCTAATTGCGTAAACTGAACTAACTCAGTTTAGACCCCAAATAAATTCCTAAAAATGGAATAAATTAATTGGGTAAAAAAAAGACCAAAATACCGCTCTAAAATCTGGTTGACTTTCTTTATCCAGACAACCCGACTTCAAACAGGCATATCTCCTTCATACAAACTTGAAAATTAGCAAACTCGGTGGCATTGGAAAGATAATTCATAGAACTTTCATTTGATATCTTGTAGACCACCTAACTCATCATTTACCAAGAGTTATGGTCATTTGAAATTGACCCAAAACTCATACTTAACATACTTGCCAAATTTTAGATTTTTATTCTTTCCAAAAATGGTTCTTTCTGATTCTAACTCTCCCAAATAACGGGGTGTTATAATATCTACCCCTTGGAAACATTCATCCTTGAATTAGATTACTCTTAGAAGGCTAAGGGTGTAACATATAACATTCAGCTGAACCACCCAACAAGCAAATCTAACACATTCAGTATATCAATTTAAAGAGTACGAAAAAGAGAATTAGTAGCTTGATCTGGAATTTCACCTGGCTCAAAGAGATGTGGTTATCTCTTATTCATATCTTCATCAGCCTCCCATGTAGCTTCCTCAACAAACTAATTCCTCCATAAGACCTTGATTAATGCTACCTCCTTGGTTCTCAACTTGCGAACCTAACGTGCTAGAATCTAAACAAGAATCTCCTCGTAAGATAAGATACCCTTAACACCAATATCTTCAGTAGGTATAATAAGTGAAGGATCAACCATACGCTTCTTCAACATAGAAATGTGGAATATCGAATAAATCACTGCTAACTCTTAGGGTAGCTTGAACTCATAAACTACATTACCGATCCTATTGGATATTTTGTAAAGGCCAATATATAGGGGACTAAGCTTCCCTTCTTACCAAATCTCATAATGCCCTCCATGGGTGAACTTTTCAAATAAACCCAATCATCTACTTCGAAATCCAAGTCTTTTCTCCTAATTTCAGTATAAGATTTCTGATGACTCTGCGCTGTTTTCAACCTCTCTTGAATAATCTTAACTTTCCACGTTGGCCCATTCAACCCAGCTTCACCGACCTCTAACCATCCAATCGGAGATTTGCATCTTCTCCCATAAAGAACCTCATACAGAGCCATTTGGATGCTAAAATGATAACTATTATTGTAAGCAAATTCAATAAGAGGTAGGTGTTCATACCAATTTCCTTTGAAATCAATCACACAAGCCCTCAACATATATTTTAAAGTATGAATAGTGTGCTCTGCTTTACCATAAGTCTGAGGATGAAAAGCAGTACTCAAATTCACCTTTGAACCCAAACTTTTCTGAAAGGACATCCAAAATTGCGCAGTAAATTATGCACCTCTATCTGAAATAATCGACACTGGGACTCCACGAAGTCTAACTACAACTTGAATATATAACTTAGCATAATCTTCTTCTAATGGGTAGTCTTTATCGGCAAAAAGTGGGCTGATTTTGTCATTCGATCTACAATCACCAAAATAGAATCATAATGTCTGCGAGACCGCAGTAAACCTATAATAAAGTCCATATTGATCATCTCTCACTCACATTCAATAAGATCTATATTCTGAGCCATACCATTAGGCCTCTAGTGCTCTACTTTAACTTGATGACAATTTGGACACTTAGCAACAAACTCTACAATTCCCTTCTTCATACTACTCCACCAATAAACCTCTCTAAGATCATGATACATCTTTGTGGAACCTGGATGGATAGAATATCTAGAGCTATGAGTTTCCTCCATGATCCTCTTTAGGAGTTTATCCACCCTTGCCACACACAATCTACCTTGATATCTCAGTACACAATCTCTACCTTGTTCAACAACCATCCCTTTTTGCTTATGAACATTTTCTTTTAATTCAAGCAAAATAGAATCTTGGTCTTGCTTCTCTTTCACCTCAAACACTGGTGACAATTCAGCCCCATTCATCACCACCACCCCTCCTTCATTGGAATACATTAAACCAACTCCCAATCATGCAAGTCTATGCACATCTTTTTCTAACTCTTTCTCATCTTCCTCAACATGGGTGATACTACCAATAGACACCCTGCTACAAAGCATCAGTAACCACATTATCCTTACCTGGATGATATAGAATACTCATGTCATAATCCTTGAGTAACTCTAACCACCTCCTCTGTCTGAGATTAAGCTCTTTCTGATTGAACACATACTGAAGGCTCTTGTGATCGATTAACATATCTACATGACCACCATAAAGATAGTGATGCCATATTTTTCAAAGTAAATACTACAGCAGCCAACTCTAGATCATGGGCTGGGTAAGTTTTCTCATGAACCTTAAGTTGCTTGGAGGCATAAGTTATAACCTTGCCATTCTGCATTAACACATAACCCAAACCGACTTTGGATGCATCAAATAAACCACAAAGCCTTGCGTACCCTCTGGGAAGGTCAATACTGGGCCAGTAGTAAACCATTTTTTAAATTCCTGAAAGCTTTTCTCACAGGCTCCAAACTATTGAAACTTAACTATTCTTTGAGTCAACTTGGTAAAAGGAGATGAAATAGATGTGAACCCCTCGAAGAACCTTCTATAATATCCAGCCAACCCCAAGAAACTCCTAATATCAGTTGGAGACGTAGGTCAAGGCCAATTCTGTACTGCCTCTCTCTTTTGACTGTCAACTCGAATCTCATCATCGGAAATAATATGACCTAAGAATGCCATAGACTCAAGCCAATATTCACACTTAGAAAAATTAGCATATAACTCCTTATCCTTTAGAGTTTGGAGAACTATTCTGAGAAGGATAGCATGATCTTTCCTCATTCCTCGAATATATGAGAATGTCATCGATGAATATGATAACAAACATATCTAAATATGGCTTGAATACTCTATTTATAGGGTACATGAATGTTGCAGGAGCATTGGTCAAACCAGTGGTCATAACTAGGAACTCATAATGACCATAACGGGTCCTCAAAGGTGTCTTAAGGGAATCACTTTCTCTTACTCTCAACTGATGATAGCCAACTCTGAGGTTTATTTTCAAAAACCAAGTGGCCCCTTGAAGTTGATCGAAGAGGTCATTAATTCTAGGAAGAGGATACTTATTCTTGATAGTAACCTTATTTAACTGATGGTAATTTATACTAATTCTAAGAGAACCATCTTTATTTTTCACAAATAAAATCAAAGCGCCCCAAGGTGAGACACTTGTTCAAATAAAGCCTTTCTCCAGGAGATCTTTTAACTGCTCTTTTAACTCTTTCAACTTTGTTGCTACCATTCTATATGGCAGAATAGTGATAGGATGAGTATAGGGGAGAATATCTATACTTCAGTCTATTTTTCTCTCAGGAGGGACTTCGGGAAGATCATTTGGAAAGACCTCTGGAAACTCTCTTACTTCTGGAATTGACTGAATAGAAAGTGTCTCAACACTAGAGTCATTAACTTGGACTAAGTGATAGACACAACCCTTGGAAACTCACTTTCTTGCCTTAAGGTACGAAATAAAATGACCCTTAGGCACTACTGAACTGCTACTCCACTCTATAACTGGCTCATTAGGAAACTGGATCTTAATAACACGGGTTCTACAATCAATTGAGGAATAACATGCATGAAGCCAGTCCATACCCAAAATTACATCAAAATCTACCATGTCTAACTCAACTAAATCAGCCATTGTGCTCTTATGATAGATGGAAATGGTACAATCATGATATACACTCTCAGCTAGAATAAACTGACCAACAGGTGTAAAAACACTGAAGGGCTCAACAAGTTGCTCACGAAGAATATCAAAATTCATGGCAATATAAGGAGTTACAAAAGATAGAGTCGCTCCTGGATCTAGCAAAGCATACACATCAAAAGTAAAGACTTTGATCATACCAGTGACAACATCTGGATAATTCTCTTGCTCTTGGTGACTAGTGATAACATAAAGGGGGTTCGCTCCTCCGCTTGCCCCTGAAGTAGCTCCTCTAGGTGAAGACCTGTCTGGTGGAGCAATTGAAAAAGATTGAGCTCTATAGCCCCTATGCACATTACCTTGCCTATTCTTAGGGAACTTTTTCATGAATTGACCCTTTTGACCACACTTGAAACAACCAGTAGAGCCATCGCGACAAGTGACCTTCTTGACCACACTTGAAACAACCAGTAGAACCATCGCGACAGGTACTTGGGTGGTTCCTACCACACTTAGCACATGTAGGAGCCAAATTACATCCTTGTGCCACACTACCCTGAGACTCTGCAGGTCTAGCTCTGAAATTATGTGAATTATGATGATTGTACTCACCTTTGTTCGTAGGTGCAAATGCACTAACATATGATGGAGCAGGTCCCTTTTGCTTTAGTTGAAACGATGACCCGTTGGCATTACTCTTCTGTTGCCTGACTCATTTCCTGATGTCTTAGCTTTCTTATTTTTGAACACTTCCCTATCCCTCGGCTTATCTTCCTCAACCTGTTGCACATGAATCATCAACTTCGCTATGCCCATATCTCCTATCAACATAATTGCATTGTCTTCCTTACTGGACAGATGAGACAACCCAGCAACAAACAGACTAATCCTACTCCTCATATCTATAACCATCTCCAGAGCATAATGGGAGAGTTGGGTGAACTTAAGGTTGTACTTGTGAACTCTCATAGATTCCTTCTTAAGAATAAGGAATTCTTGCACCTTTGCTTCTCTCATTTCTCGGGGAAAGAAATTCCCCAAGAAAGAACTCTCAAACAAAGCCCAGTTTAAAATTGGTGCAGCCTCAGCTCTACTCTCCTTCCATTGGTCAAACCAAATTCTAGCAACATTGTTCAGTTGATATGCAGTTTGTTCTACTCTCTCAGCATCAACAACACGCATAACCTCAAATAGTTTTTGTAGTTCCTCTACAAAGTTTTCTTGACTCTCACTGACCTTTGAACTAGTGAAGCTTGGAGGATTCATCCTTGAGAACTCACAGATTTTAGAAGTATCAGTCATTTCCTGTTGAATATCCCTCTGTCCAACTTGATTGGTCATAGCCGGACTCAACATCTGGATAGCTTCACGAAACTCAACATTGGTGACCTATCCTTGGGGTTGCACTTTAAGTGCATTAGGTACCCCTTGTTCCTCAACATCTTTCCTAGCAGGACGACCTCAAACAGGTCTTTATGGAGGCATTATCTGAAAGACACGCAAGCATGAGTTAGACAAAAACTTCTTAGAGATAAACTATATCGCATGAAATGAGCATGAAAGAAGTGAAATAGTTCCTAAATGTTACAACCTCCTAATTATAGATGTGGCGCACTTCACACCGATAACTAGCACTCTACAAACACGACTTTATAGACTCCCTAGGACTTTTGAACTCTGTGCTTTGATACCAATTTGACACAGCCCGAGCCTACACCTTGGGCGGGACTGGCACTCGAGAACCATTGTTGCGCCTAAGCGAACCCTTGGCCTGGCCTTTTACTTAGCGGAAGACTTTACTCAACAAAGATAAGTTCATGTAATAACTTAAAATGTATAAAGAAACATTCACTAGCCAAAGGGGAAACTCAAGTCTCATAGCAAAACAACTAAAATGAAGGACTCATGAACTAATAATAAATAACTGTCTATGAATCCTCTAATAACTAAGATGGAGCTCGGGACAAGAACCCCAATCATCCTAATAAAAGAGCTAAAATGTTCAATCAATAACAAAAGGGATCCTCAGGAAAGCAATGAGGCTTACCAAATGACTCTGAGATGCTCAACTAGATCAACGAGACGCTCGATGCTGATCCTAGTTACTTGTATTTGCATCATAATATGATGCAAGCCAAATGACATCAATACATTGAATGCAAGATCATGCGAGGGGAAAACTAAACATGACATAAGCTAGAACTGAATTCTGAAAGAAATACTTACCTCAGCTTTACTCAACTCATGGATACTCAATTCAATGCAGAAATAAACAACAATAAATATGTTGTTTATATAATGCATTTAAACAGTAAGTAGCAACTCAATGTATTGGACAAATATAATAACAACTTAATTTATGTATAAAATAAAGTAATATAATTTTGTGGGAGTTTGGCTAACCAAAAACTATCACTATCATCTCTGTGATGATACAACATCTCTCCAACGCTGCCAAAACTATCGTATAACTTGCCGGGATATAGAACGCCTGCACTAAGTGGATCCACTAGTATATGCTAAAAGCATTAAGTAATCATCTAAAAAGTATGACCGTTTCTACCCACGTTGGCTACATGGTTTATGGAGACTTGAGTTAGTATGAACTAGTCCCCAATACTACTCCCAAAATATACTGAGCTCATATGTTTTAAAAACATAACTCTTTCTCTATGGTTTGAGATTATTACTCAAGAACGTATCTCTTAAAAAATATAGATATCAAAACTACTCATTAAAACTCATTTGGAAATAGGTGTTTTCTCTCATCTTAAATGTGAAAACATTTACTCTTTGGGAACACATAGTCCCCATATAATATTTTGAAGAAAATGAACTTGGCTCTACTCTTTCTAAATCTCATTGCTTAAATCTTAAAGCAAGTTTAAAAGATTTGTAAAAGGCTTTTTAAAATGACTTGAAGAACCCTTAAGACTTAACTCACAACTCTACCTTGAATTTGATTTATGAATTTAAGGTTGTGATTTATGATAGGAAAGATCTCGTGATGTTTTAGAGTGTTTTTAGATAGTAAAACATGAGAAATGATGAAGAAATCACTGCCTGGAAGCAAGTCCGCGACACGGAGATTCATTTTATTATTTGGTCGTCAAATAAATTTTAAGGCAGAAAGGTTCACGACCTCTCCGCGACGTGGAGAAAAATTCTGTCAAAAAGGGAGGTAGGTTCACGACACGGACTGGGTTCCAGTTTAGCTTGAATTTTTCCTTCTTCATTTTCTAACCCCAATTCGCCTAAATTCGATTCTTTTTGTCAATTTTTCTTTATATTCAGTTTCCCAGTATATGTACAAAATAATCTATTTATAAACGACTCCAATTGACAAGATTTCCTAAATAACTCAGCAATCCCAACTTAACTCAAGAACGAAAGCCAATATTCAAGAACACAATTCAAAAGCTTCAACTTTCAACTTGCTAGAATGAGTTTTGCCGAAACAAACATGATTGGCGCATGGGTGAATGAACCCAACGCTATGAAAGTCTCACATACCTCTTTAAGGATCAGCCATTTGGCGAAACGACTTTAATATCGGAAGAAATCTCCGAGAACGCCTTGACTTTTCTCCTCTTTTCTCTTTTCTCAAAGCCCTAGCGTAATTCTTAATTGCATAAACTAAAATAACTCAGTTTAGACCCCAAATAAATTCCTAAAAATGGAATAATTTAATTGGGTAATTAAAAGGTAAGAATACCCCTATAAAATCCGATTGACTTTCCTTATCCAGACATCCCGACTTCAAATGGGTATATCTCCCTCATACAAACTTGAAAATTAGCAAACTTGTAGCGCTAGAAAGATAATTCAAAGACCTTTCATTTGATATCTTGTTGCCCACTTAACTCATCCTGTACTAGGAGTTATGGTCATTTGAAGTTGATCCAAAACTAATACTTAACATAATTGCCAAATTTCAGTTTTTTATTCTTTCCAAAAATGGTTCTTTCTAAGTCTACCTCTTTCAATAGAACGGTATTACATTAATAAAGTCAGATTAATATTTAAGTCAAAATATATGAATTAAATAAAGTCAAAATTATATTTGAATCTGTCCATTAAGTTGACAAGATGAGCCCAATTCATGTTTTTCAAGCCCTAGGTCCTCTAAAATTACTTAAAGACATAAATACCCCCAAAACCGTAGCTCACAACTATATAAAGGGGTTCTCATGATACAATAAAAAAGGCAAAAAAAGAAGAACACACACACAAAAATACATAGAGAATCATTGCTCTTCAGTGGTGATATGCAAGTCTTACGCATAAAAAGAAGTCTTAGCTCCAAGTGTTCAGCCGCAAGTATTCCCTCATGAGTTTAAATGTATATGGTTCAAAAAAAATCCAATAAGTTGAAAACCTTGAAATAAATGGCCTAGAAAAATTATTAAAAAAAAACTCACATATTTTCCATTGAAGTGTAAAGTAAATATATTTTATTGCTTCAAAATTGCAAGAGTTTTTATACATCAACAATCATATGGAAGGGATGAAAAAAATGAACAAATCATCCCATATAAAAGGTCTAAGTAGGAAAAAAATCAAACGTCAAGAAATGGTTGTCAACTCATCTTGTATGTATTTATCAATTTCACATCACCTCTTCATCAAACGTCATCACTTCAAATATTTTATGGGTCGATGCAGTCATAAGCGAGCCTCTATCTTTGGCATGGGGGCATATTTTGAAGTTTAATTTGTGAAGCTGATCATGTGACAAGTAGTTGTTCTCCAGAACTAGGACACACCACCAAAATCTCTTTCTCGGCAAAGTCTAAACTAGAGGAGAAGAGACATAAATTGTGATTCGTCGCCAAGCTTCACTTTAGAGAAAGATGCACTAAGTGTTGTTCTCGCCAAAGCCGCAGTTATAGAAGAGGCATCAAGTGTGGTTCTTTGTCAAAGTTGTAACTGCTAAAGAAGAGGCATCAAGTGTGGTTTATCGTCAAAGCCACAACTTCAAAATAAAAAAATATTTCATGTGTGGTTATTCATCAAAGCCACAACTCTAAAAGAAGATGCCGCAATTGTATAAGAAGATGTACTAAGTGTGATTCATCGCTAAAGCCGTAATTGCAAAAGAAGAGGCAGCAAGTGTGGTTCATCATCAAAGTTAAAACTACAAAAAAAGAGACATCGAGTGTGGTTTGTCGTCGAAGCCGCAACTGCAAAAAAAAAAATATTTCATGTGTGGTTCATCAAATCCACAACTGTAAAAGATGATGATCCATGTATGATTCTTCATCAAAGCCGCAATTGTAGAAGAACCTGTACTAAGTGTGGTTCGTCGCTAAAGCTGCAATTACAAAAGAAGAGGCACCAAGTGTGGTTCGTCGCTAAAGTTGCAATTGCAGAGAAGAGGCACCAAGTGTGGTTCGTCATCAAAGTTGAAACTACAAAAGTAGATGCATTATGTGTGACCACAAATTCAAAATAAAATGCACCAATTGTAGTTCGTCATCAAAGACGCAGTTACAACAGAAGATGCACGAAGTGTGGTTCATCTCCACCAAAGCCATAATTGCTAAAATATTACACTAAATATGATTTGTTGTCAAAATCGCAACTACAAATGAAGATGCATCAAGTGATTTCTGATCAATTATGGATTACCCATCACTTTTTTTTTGTATGATATTGAGAATGTTTGTGGTCCATCTTAAACCTGTTAAAAAAGTAATGTGTCTCACGGTGCCAATTGCACGAAGCTTTTAATCACATGAAAAAATTATGGCATATGCTCTCGCAATCGTTATGATGAATATGGTTGTATTGTCTTAAGAGTTTTGTATTATCTTGCCATGAAAATGACGACAAAATTCTCAATCAATACAGCACTCAATACGCGGCTCTTCGGTGAAGATGTAGAGAAGTGAACTTATGAATGTTGTCGAAAATCAATTCGATCACCAACAAATAATTATCATCAATTCATGAGTATTTTTACCTTGATTTTTGGATATGTTGTAGACTTTGATGTTTAGTTCCAACAGAATTAAGTCGCTCGTCATTCGAAATCTCCTACATCAAGATAGAGATGTTTTGGTGAGACTGCATAGAGCTGTAAAAAAAAAAGATAGATTTGATAGCAAACTTCAAAAATCAATTCGCATCAATTTAGAAGGGTTTTGATTTTAATATTGGATATGTCATATCCCTCTGATTCTAGTTTCTGGAACATCAAACAAATCATGATTTCGACCTTTCTACAACATGTTATGCATTTTCTACCGCAGGTGTGCTATACTGAAAAAAAGTGACGAAAATTGAGTTTGATATGCCTCAAGTTGACAATCAACCATTGTAAGATCATGTGTATTTATAGATACGTAAATTGTGTTCCTACAAATTATGGAAAAACCATATTTGAAATAAAATTATGGTAAATATCTATAGGTATCAAGTTATGGAAAATTCCATTGGAATCAAGTTATGAAAAATTTCCATTTGTATCAATTATGGAAAGTCTTGAAAGACTCCATAAAAAAAATATTTCACGAATACTTCAAGCCTTGTCTTCAAAGGTTCGACAAGTTGGACACCGTAACAAGCCTTGAAGCAGGGGGCATTTGTAAACAGTGAAATTTCATTGATAAATCCATATTAAATTTTGGATTAATCCATAAATTCATTATATATCGACCAATTCAAATTAATGGTTAATAAATTCGAATTAATACTTAAGTCAAAATATATGACTTAAATAAAGTCCAAATTACATTTGGGTCAACCGATTAAGTTGACAAGACTAGCCCAATTCATGCTTTTCAAGCCCAAGGTCCTCTAAAATCCTTGAACACCGAAATACCCCCAAAATCCTAGCTCACAACTATATAAAGGGGTTCTGATGAGACAAAAAAAGGCAAAAAAATAATTGATAATTGGTACCTCCAAAAACGTAGCTCATGAAAGCATAGGAACGTGGTTTTCTGCAAGTATATAAGAAATAATTGATAAAGTTTTCAAAATGAAACTAGGGGATCATCAACGTGATTATGCTGAGGAAAAATCAAATGGCTTTAAGGCATTGGAAGATCTCCATAAAGGTTTAGAAGCATGGAACAAGAAAGAAAACAAACGAATACTAAAGTATAAAGTTATGCACCCGTCTCTGAAATAGCTTCAAATAAACACATGGAGGAGCGGAAGCTGGCAATAAAGTTGTGGGTGGGAAAGTTCTAGAAGAAACAAAAAGTGCTACTTTGGTCGAGCATCTCAAGTTTAATTTAAATGTTCCCCCTGAGCCAAAAGAGGAGGAGAGTTATTGACTAATAATTATCATGGAGTTATTAATTGGAGTTATGCTTGGAGAAGATTTAACTAGCGATCGAAATCTTATAATATGATCAATTCTTGTCTTTGTTATTAAGTCAGTTGACGTTACTCTTCAGTCATCCATTTATACGAAGGTTTAGACCACTAAATAGAAGGTTTTGAAATTCTTATGAAATTAAATTAGTTTTTCTATATGTTTCATTTTAATATTTAATGATATTATGTGTTATCTAGAATAGTATATCAATTGAAGCCTTTTCAAAACTAGTGAACAGTGCAAGTGATGGATTAAAAAGAACTCTTTTGCACTAATTAAGGTTCTGGCATGGTTCCAACTCTGGGTAGATTGGTGCATATACATTTCACACCAGAGCTAGCTCTCTGTGAGATGGTGGAATCTTTTGAAATTAGTTTATAAAACATCTAGTAACGATTAGTATTATTTTATGCAAATTAGAATATGGAATAAAAATATGTGCATTAGCGAACCTTAATGATACCATAAATATATATGTGTGTGTGTGTGTATGTGTATATATATACACACACACATATATATGTATACACACTCGCATACCATCATTGACTAATGAGTAATTTTTGAACATCAAACCTTATCGATACCACAACAATATACATATACTCTTATAGTATCATTGACTAATGAGTAATTTTTTTAGAAAAGACATAAGTTCCACCTTGAAATTTTATCGAAAAGTCACTTACACGCTTAAACTATCATGATGACCTATTACAAACCTTTACGATTTAAAAGTGAATTTATTTACCCCTTAAAACTGACGTGGCAAAATTATACACCTTTACTATTTAAAAGTGAATTTATATATTGATTTAGAATTAGTTAAGCAAATTTATCAACCTTAATGATACCAATACAATATATGATACTGATTTTGCATAAGTTAAGAGAAAGTTATTAGCCTTAATGAATAGAGCATGGGCGGTAAAAGTTATCAGCCTTAATGAATAAGAGCCCCCAACATATTTTTAGACTGAAAAAGGTAATTCTACAATAGCGCAGATGGAATGAATCGGTGAAAGTTGTTGATGTGGATATCTTATATCATTCAGGGAAAGTAAATTGTTGTAGCGGATGCCCTCAATCATAATTATATGGGTAGTTTATCACCTTTGGGAGCTGAGAACCAGGAGATAGTGTAAGAACTCAATCAGCTAGTTGGTTTGGGGTTATATTATAAAACTCCAATGACACTAGAGTCACAGTTTAGGACTGGGTAATATCATCTCTATTTGTGGAGGTGAAGGCTTGACAAAGTGAAGATCCTAGCTTAGATCAGCTCAGAGGCAAGGCTTAGCAACAAAAGTAAAATAAAATTCACCTTTAATAGGGCAAGAGAGACAGTCTTCAGATTCAGAGATCAGTTATATGTTCTGAATACCACATGGCTTCTATTGCAAAATATGGGACATGCGAACCATTCTTGCTTCTTTGTTCACATAGAAACCATGAAAATGTGTCATTAAATTAAGCAGATATGTTGTCAATAGGGATAGGTAGAGCATCAGAAGCTTAGTTTTCCAACTCAGGAGATAATTATTCCATTGTGGAATTGGAAAGAGATTAATGTGAATTTTGTCACATGTTTTCCGCATTCGCGAAAGAAGATCAAATTCCATTTGGGTGATTATTCACAGGCTAATGAAATCAACCCATTTATGTTTAGTTTGGACTACCTTCTGGTGGAATATGTTTGGATGTACATTAGATAGTTATTTATACTTAGTTATGTCTCAGTATAGATTACTTCTAATTGATGGACACCTTTTATAGCACAACACAAAGATCCTTGTTGAAGGGTTTGGGGACTCAGGTTAATCTTAGTATGGATTTTCATCTTTAGATTGATCGCTAAGCCGAACGTATAATCTAAATGCTCAAGGACATGTTATGGGTATACGTGCTAGATTTTTGTGGAAACTGGTGTGATCACGTGCTACAGGTTGAGTTTTCTTATAATAACAACTTCCAAGCAAGTATTCAAATAGCTCCTTATGAAGCACTATATGGAAGAAGTGCAGGTCACCAATTTATTGGTTCAAGATCAGGGAAGTAGAGTTTCTTGGTCATTATCTAATCTAACAAGTTATGGAGAAGGTAAAGCTTGGTAGAGAACGGTTGTAGATAGCATAGAGTAGTCAAAAGTCTTATGCAAATGTTTGATTACGAGACTTAGGGTTTGATGTAGAAGATTGGTTTTTATTCAACGTATGGCCTATGAAGGGTTTCATGCGATTAGTCAATAAAGGAAAGTCGAGTCCAAGGAATTTAAGGCCATATAATATTATTCGGAGGATTGGTAGGGTGGCTTACGAGATTGATTTCACTTCAAAATATAAAGCAGTTCATCCCGTGTTCCATGTATCTAGTTAATAGAAATTCATCGAAAATGCATTGAATTATGCCCGTTGAGGATATTCTTGTTTCTACAGACTTGTTTTATGCTAAGGTGTTAGTGGTTATTTTGGTTTGGCAGGTAAGAAAGATTTGGACTGAAAAAGTGGTTTCTGTGAAAGTGTTATGGTGGAATAACAACGTTGAGGAAATAACTTGAGAAGCTGAGGAGGAAATAGGGAAGAATTACCTCCAACTATTGACAACTTAAGCTGAGTTGTTTTTCAATAATTGACAATTATTCCTATACACAAACTTAATTGGATTTTAAATACCTCAAAATTGCAGTTTATATGGATTGTCGCAAGCTAGATATACGAAGCCTTGTAATTAGATTTTTGAACTAGATTTAAGATTTGCGGACGTAACAAATATAGCCTTGCAAATAGCACAGTAGCAACAAAGAATACAACTAAGAGATTGTTCAAATCCATTCGCGGACGAATGTTATTAAGGAGGGGAGAATGTGAGACCTCGTGGTTCGTTCGCATAATATATGTATCATTGAATGAGTGTATGAGGCTTATATGACTTGGTGTATCATTTTAGGAGAATAGGGTTGAAATTGGGATGTAAAAAAAATCAAAGAATTAGACTAACATTATCGGTCAAGGATGCCCTTAAACAAGTTCGAGTTAAAGAATGTCTATTTTAACACCCCGTACGTTCACAATGGTTAAGGTAACCGGTACGTTTGGGGATAAGACAAAGAGTGCCTTATATACTAATAGGGATGTTTTATAAGGTAATATAGTCTCCCAATGATCGTAAGTTAAGTTTTGAAGTCAAGCAAGTTGAGAAATAAAAAGTTGGCAAAAGTTAGAGTAAGTTTCTTTGATAAATTTTCTGAAAATTGGGTTAAATGTCTCGGAGCCTTTTTCCCATTCTACGAAGCTTTAGAAGAAATCGAATATATGAAATCGAAAGTCTACAAGTCTAATTTCCAACGCAATAAATCATTTGTCTATACGACTTCAAAATTGAAAGATATTCATATTTTAATGAGACTGCATTAGCAGGCACGTGAAGGTAGGCCCTAGCCCATATGTCGGTTTAGCTTTATAAGACCAGATTTCCCTTCGTTTTATCTCATTATTTTCGACCAAAATAAGAATAAAATAGTCCTAAATCCTCACTAAAGGTTCCCCTATCATCCAAGAAAATATTTACAAGATTTCAACGTGGTTTCACCCTCGGAACGTTCATAGAGATTGTGTTATTTCTTTCCTCCTCATTGGTTGTGATTTGAAGGATTCTTCATGGTGAAGGAGTCTCATTTTTAATATGGTATTGTTGTTGTTTGGAGGTAATAATTCTCACCCTTCATTTTATTGAGTGAGTCCAAGTTATAGCTATGCTATATAAGCAAGAACACGAATAGATGGCTGGAAAAATCGTATTTGGATAGTTATGTGATGTTGGGCTATTTTGAAGTATTTTCTGAAATTGTTGTTGCTGGAATATTTTTGGAAGTGCTTTGTATGTGTGTGGTTCTCATTGATATGAGTCTGGAAGAGAAGAAGATGTACCTATGGATACTTAATTGTAACATAAATTAGTGTAACGTTGTTTCTATTATTGCGTAACAATTTTCAAATTGTTTCTTCTTGGTTCAACGTCTTACGTTTAAGGAGACTGTTTATTATTGTCAAGACATGTTAATGTACTTCAAGCTCCATCAAGTTTAAGTTTAGGTTATATCCTTTTAAGCTCTTATTGCATATGAAGAGAAAGACATGACTCCAAATGTAATTATTGGACGACCGTATAAGATGATTATTAGAAGTGGCGAGTTCAAGTTATTATGGTTATATTGAACAATTATATGACCGTATTATACATATTTTTTTATGGCTTTAATGGTTTGAGGACTCGTGGTTAGGATTTGGTTATGGTTATTTTGGGTTGGAAAAGAGGGGTGTGGCGATATGCCGAGTTTTAATTGTTGTGTAGGCATACTCTATTTGGTTGTTGTTGACTATTGCGTAGGCCTCCACTTGTAAATAGCTGCTGCACAAATGTATGTTATGTCATTAATTTAAGGTTGTAATTTGGAGAAATGAAGGTAATGAAGCATACATTTAAAAATGGTCTAGCGAGCTAATCACTCTGCTAGTGAGATCTAAATTGCTACTTTGACCCTGACGTGTTAATATTCTGCCCGTAATGGTTGTGTGACATGATTTTCTTTAGACTACATACTATAAGGAAAGGGTTACAATCCATAATGATACAACAAGACCCAAAATCGAGGTATGTTAAGGTTAAGCATTGTACTTCCTTTGATCACGAATTTTGAAATCCTAAATCGTCAAATATTATTTTACTACTCTATTACTAGAAAGACCTTTGGTGAAAGGCATTGATGTTGCAACTGGTGTATTTTTGTGACTCCATTATGTTGTTATTCCACTTGTTCGGTTAGATAGGGTATTTGGCGTCATTATGTCATTTTGTTTATTTTCTTGACTATAGGTCCTTGTGTACAGATTTTTATTATTCTTTAGGTGGAGTAACTTAAAAAGATTAGAGATGAACAATATGAATTTGAAATATGTCCTCCTTCCTTGCTAATTTACAATTTTGAAAACTTTAAAATAAAACGTGGATCTCCCAAACTCTTAAATATAAATCCTAGGTTTAAATTACTAAAGTACAGGTTTTTCTGAAATACTTTCTTTTACAAACCACTAAGGAAACATATAAAGATACTAAGTGAGGAACTTTAAGCTCTTTATGAACATCCTCAAGTTTAAGTTGCCTTTCTAAATCCAAGTTAAGAGTTCCAGCTTAATCTATAAGTATATAAGTTTCACGAGATATTTACATCTGATACGAAAGTGATTACGAGATTATGAGGACAAGAGTACCAATGAGCTAAGATTGGCAACATGATTCAAGTAACAAATGCATTACGGATCCATGACATTACATACTATGCATTCTACTTCTGAGCTATAATCGGAAGGTATGGGGCCTATTTCCTATATTTATATGTATGAGACACAGATTCCCACAAGTTGGCGAATATGATCCCAGTTTGCTACCGAAAGGAACCCCCATTGCTAGCACTTGGTTGTGTTATTACATGCATTTTCATATATATATATATATATATATATATATATATAATCACGACATACGATTATGCAAGCATACCATGCATATTTAATCTATATAAGGTTTGATGTCAGCCATGGCGGCTACCAGAGTTTCTGTTTTAGTTGGTATCTTTATTCCCATCTTTTTAATAACTATTTATTATTCTATTTTCTACCTTACATACCAGTACATTTTTATTTGTACTGACGTCCCGTTGCCTGGGACACTATTTTGTTTCGTGCATGCAGGTCCAGGTAGGGATTCTGATTAACCCCTCTGCTGGGATTCGGGGTTTAGCTATGAGTTGGTAAGCTCCACTTCTTCCTAGAGCTTTCATAGGATGTTACTTTTTTTGTACAATTTGGGTATAATCGGGACTTGTCCCGACCAGTGCTTATATCACTCATAGAGGCTATTATGGACACAATATTCTAGGTTTCTTTCTGCAGCTTCCAGTTTCCAGCCATTTAGGCTTGGTACGTATAGATATGTATGTATGTGTGTATATCTTAAGTGTAACCTTGTATGCTAGCTAGTACATTATTATCTTTGTCCTGTCTACCTTCGTCTATATGACTTATTGATATTTAGGTTATGACATTATGGGTCCAGTCATAGTATTTTAGATGTTATGTTGCCTGACCTTCTAAGCCCTCAATTGAGTTAGTTGGTATGCTTATGTGGCTTACTCAATTGCTTAAGGTGTTGAGTGCCAGTCACGCGTTTTTTAGTTTGGGGCGTGACACAGCCTCTCTCTATTCCTCCTTACAGAATAGCTCCAGCTGAGCTTAAGGAATTGAAAGAGCAGTTGAAAGACCTTCTAGATAAGGGCTTCATCAGACATAATATTTCTCCATGGGGTGCACCAGTGTTGTTCATAAAGAAGAAAGATGATTCTCTCAGAATGTGCATTGACTATAAGATATTGAACAAAGTAACAATCAAGAATAAGTATCCCATCCCCAGGATTGATGACTTGTTCGACCAACTTCAGGGTGCTAGTCATTTCTCTAAGATAGACCTCAGTTCAGGTTATCATCATCTTAGATTCAGAGACAGTGGCATTCCGAAGACAGCCTTCAAAACTCAGTATGGTCATTATGAATTTGTACTTATGTCATTTGGACTAACCAATGCTCCTGCAACTTTCATGGATTTGATGAATAGAGTGCTCAAGCAGTACTTGGACTTGTTCATTATTGTCTTTATTGAAGATATCCTCATTTACTCTAGGAATGAGGAAGAACATGCGAGTCATTTGAGAGCAGTTGTGCAAACTCTCAAAGATCGCCAGTTATTTACAAAATTTTACAAGTGTGAGTTTTGGTTACAATCAATTGCCTTCCTTAGGCATATTGTGTTTAGTGAAGGAATTCGAGTATATTCCTAGAAGATAGAAGCAGTGAAACAATGGCCTAGACCTACCTCTGGTACAGATATCATAAGTTTCTTAGGTCTAGCGGGCTATTACAGACGGTTCGTGGAAGGATTGTCATCCATAGCCTCACCATTAACTAGGTTGACTTAGAATATGGTCAAGTTTCGATGGTCAGATGATTGTGAGAAAAGCTTCGCAGAACTGAAAACTAGGTTGAGTACAACTCCTGTCTTGACTCTACCAGAGGGTTTAGATGGTTATGTGATCTATTGTGATGCATCCAGGGTCGGCCTAGGTTGTGTATTGATGTAGCGAGGTAAGGTTATAGCTTATGCTTCTAGACAGTTTAAGGTACATGAGAAGAATTATCCGACTCATGACCATAAGCTTGCAACAGTGGTGTTTGCACTCAAGATTTGGAGACACTACTTGTATGGTGTTCATGTAGATGTGTTCACATACCATAAGAGCCTCCAGTATGTATTCACCTAGAAAGAGTTGTATCTTCGCCAAAGAAGATAGCTTGAGTTCCTTAAAGATTATGATATGAGCGTGCATTACCATCCGGGTAAGGCGAATTTAGTAGCAGATACTCTTAGAAAATTATCTATGGGTAGTGTAGCACATGTTGAAGAAGAAATAAAAGTGCTAGCAAAGGATGTTCACAGACTTGCTTGCCTAGGATTTCGTCTTATGAGCATATCAGATGGTGGTGTAACGGTTCAGAATGGGGCAGAATCTTCTTTGGTAGTAGAGGTTAAGGAAAAGCAAGACAGCGATCCAATCTTGCTTGAACTTAAGGGTGCAGTCCACAATCAGAGAGTGGAGGTTTTCTCCCAAGGGGGAGATGGTGTGCTTCACTACCAGGGTCGATTATGTATTCCTATTGTGGGCGAGTTGCGACAGCATATCCTTGCAGAGGCCCATAACTCCAGATATTCTATCCATCCAGGCGCTACTAAGATGTACTGCGATATGCTGGAAGTCTATTGGTGGAATGGTATGAAAAGAGATATAGCAAACTTTGTGGCTAAGTTCCCCAATTGCTAGCAAGTCAAGGTAGAACATTAGAAACTAGGAGGCATGCCTTAAGAGATTGACATTCCTACTTGGAAGTGGGAAGTGATCAACATGAACTTCATCACAGGTTTACCTCATACTCGCAGATAACATGACTCCATTTGGGTGATTGTTGATAGGGTTACTAAGTCTTCTCGCTTTTTGGAGGTCAAGAATACAGATTCGGCAGAGGATTACGCCAAGATTTACATTAATGAGATTGTGAGGTTGCATGGGGTTCTTTTTTCTATCATCTCAAATAGAGGTCCTCAGTTTACCTCTCGTTTATGAAAGTCATTACAAAAGGGTCTTGGTACTCAGGTTAACCTTAGCAGAACATTTCATCCACAGACGGATGGTAAGGCAGAGCATACCATTCAGACCTTAGAGGACATGTTGAGAGCTTGTGTGATCAACTTCAAGTGTAGTTGGGACGATCACCTTTCTCTTATTGTGTTCGCCTACAACAATAGTTACCATTTCAGCATTCAATGGCCCCTTATGAGGCATTGTATGGGCTTAGATATAGATCTCTAGTTGGTTGGTTTGAAGTAGGTGAAGCAGCCTTGATAGGACCAGATTCAGTCATTGATGCTATGGAGAAAGTGTAACTCATTAGAGATAGACTTAAGATTGCCCAGAGTCGCCAGAAGTCTTATGCAGATGTGAGAAGAAGGGAACTAGAGTTCTAACTTGATGATTGGGCTTTCCTAAAAGTGTCACCTATGAAGGGGGTGATAAGATTTGGCAAGAAAGGGAAGCTTAGTCCCAGATATGTAGGCCCTTACCGGATCTTGAAAACGATTGGTAGTGTGGCTTATGCGTTACAGTTGCCAAGAGATTTGGCAGCAGTGCATCCAGTCTTTCACATTTCACTTTTGAAGAAGTATGTGGGTGATCCAGCATCCGTAGTGCCATTAGAGACTGTGGCTGTAAAAGATAGCCTTTCTTATGAGATGTACTAGTTCAAATTCTTTATCGTCAAGTTAGAAGGTTGAGAAACAAAGAAGTCGCTTCAGTCAAGTTTTGGTGGAGGAGTCAGTCCGTAGAGGGAGCCACTTGGGAAGCAGAAGAGGCCATGAAAGCCAAGTATCCTCACCTCTTTCCTTCTGATTTCACTCTAACTTGAGGTAATAGTTCCTCTTCAATTTTTCAGTCATTCATGCGTAAATTCAGTCTTAGAATCATGTTCCTTCAGTTTGTACTTGCATTTTCAGTGTATTTGCATATTTTTGGAACTCAGTTCAGTCAGAAATTCAGTTCTCAGTGTTTAGTGGTACGGATTGCAGCCCTTTCGCACTATTTCAGCGAGTTTAGTCTTCATTCGAAGATGAATGTTCCCAAGGGGGAGATAATGTAAAACCCCGTATCCTAGATAGACCAAACTATAGATTATGAGAAGTTGAAGGTGCAACGCAAGGTTGACATCCACGGACAGTAGTTCAGACCATGGCCCATGTTGGTGGTCTGTGGTTCACCACTGCAACCCCTCCCCCTTGCCCAGCTTAGAAAATTAGCTAAGTCTCGACCCACGGTCCGTAGGTGAGACCACGGTCTGTTGTCTGTGTCCATGGATCAAGACTCATTTACCCAGGCTCTGACAAGAACTGCGGTTGACCAGCACGGACTATTGTTCAATGCACGATCCATAGGTCCGACTGCAGATGAGGGTCAACAGCAGTTAGAGGAAGATTGTTGATTGGGTCAACTTAAAATGGTCATAAATCTTAGCACAAAATGAATTATGTGCCCTGTGAACTATGATATGATATATAATTGAATCCTCTTTCCAACGCCAGCAAGATTGTTAAAATCCGACCTTCGAGTGAAAAGTTATGTTCGGTTTAGTGAAGACTTGCCGGACAGACTTGATCGATAAACCCAAACGACGGCTAGTAGATCAAACGATGGACCGTCGTTCCTTCCGTAGGTCGCTTCAGTAGATTTTAAGTCAGGGTCTTTTTGGTCCTTTTCCTATTTCGTTGAACCCCTAAGCTACGTTCTTTAGACCCTAAATATGAGGTTTTAGTCAGTTTAATCCTAGAAATATAACTAGAACTTACCTAATTTAAATCATTAATATAAACTTAGAAAAATTATAAATCTAAGAGCAAAAAGAAGTGAAGAACCGTAGTTCAAGAACGCAACAAGTTTTCTTCAGTTCTAGCCGAGAAATCAAAGGATTTCTCCGTGAAATTCATCACCAGGTATGTGGGATTTCACTAGTGGGTTCCTTTCACCCATTAGGTCCCTATTCAGTCAGTTTCTTGATTCCTTTATTATAACTAGACCTAGGGTTTCTTGAATGTTAGAATTATTGAGTTCTTAGCTGTTAGAATGATCTAAATCAGATTAGTATGTTAATATTCGGTTTAATGCATGAATTCCAGAACCCTAGCTATATATTTCTTTTGTTCTTGAATTACACATGGTAGGTCAGATATTTCAGTTATTCAGTTATACATGCCTCAGTTATTAATTCATCAATATCAGTTTAATTATTGCATTCTCAGTTTGCATGTTCAGTTCAAGCTATCCAGTCACTTACAAAAATTCAATCATAATTTGTTAATTACTTCATCAATTGGAAGTAGCGTAATACCGAGTTGGACTACGGTTCAGCGTACCCAAATAGTCCCAGAACCACTAGCCATGTATGTTGTAAGTCCCCTCTGTGGGCATCATTTCAGTGATCACGCCAGCATGCATCTATACCTCTAGAAGGGTATATTGGGTCCTCTCGATAAGGCGTATACATCTGACTCCACATTGAGCTCATGTGGTTTTATTATCGGTTATTAGTAGCTACCACGGTTCAATCAGAACCTATTGCATTGACCATTTATCAGTATATCCATTATTCAGTTTTAACATGTTATAAATTGGTCACTACATTCAGTTATCTCAACATTCAGTATCTATATCATGTTCAGATTATGTCATTGCTTATTTGCTTTATTCAGTTATATATTATTTCAGTTGTATTCTATCCTGCATGCTCAATATCTTCTAAGTACTGACGCATACGTTGCGCTACATCTTCTCATGATGTAGGTTCAGGTTCTCAGCTTCCAGATCACGCTTAGATCAGTTCCCAATCTCCAGTTCAACAGAATCAGTGGTTAGTGCTTATTCTCCGAGGACAATAGTCATGAGTTTCCTTTCAGTAGTTTTAGTCCTTTACTTTCAGTTTTTGCTTGACTTAGCTACGGCCTGTCCCATCATTTCTAGTCAGTTAAAAGCTATTTTCAAACTTAGTTAGATTCAACTTAGTATTGAGTTAATATCATCTTTGTATTAAACTCATAAGTTGTCATCTATATTAGTTATAGTATATGGGTATTACCCATCTTTTCATTTTTATTTATGATTTAGCTTCCGCATCAGTTTCTTATCTTTAGTATGATCATAATAAGACCAGCAGGGTTAGCTTGGGATCACTTGTGGTCCTAGGTACAGTGTTCGCGTCTCAGCAGTTGTCTCGGGGTGTGACATAGGGTCCTCCTCAAGGACCCCTAGGGTGGTCCATGAGGAGTAGTACTTTGACGTTGGACCCCTAAACCCTTCAACTTTGACTTGGGACAACATACAACAACATGAAACTTCAACCCAAACTCAAACGCACACACGTTAAGCTCTAGTTTCAGTGGTTCATTTTTAGGGTCGTTGCATTATCCCCATTGAATGACACTTTAAACACATAAATGGGTAATAACTCAAGACTAGCAGCCCACAATCATGCAGGGAACATCAATATAAATGCACACCACTAGGAGGAAACATCAACTCCAGATCAATAGACTCAAAATAGAACAAGAAAGTAGGAACTACATCTACAAACTCCTTATGCATCAAAACTTCACATGTCTCATTACATTGGAGGAACTTCCTTCTCCAAATCACATCATGCTCATTACACGATCATTTTGTAACATTATGCAACTTTCCCATAAAAGCAACATCATGCAACTCTTTCAAGAACTCATTTAAGCATGCTCAACAAGTTAACTCATGAAATATTTAGGCAATTCATCATAGATGCATATCAACATGATGAACACAATTTGAAAACTCATTTTTCTCATATAAACAAGAATTCAAAATAGAACATGCACAATATAAGGAGACCATGGAAACACTCATATTCACACAAGAATCCAAAACATGAAACAAGCTACAACGGACTCTAAGTCTCAAGCTTGAATAAGAATAGAAGGAACGAGACAAGGATATCAACATCCTCAATAACCTTACTACTCAACATACCATTCCCCATTTAGGAGAAAATCCAACTAAGGCTATCATGAAACATAACATAGGAACCTCATCATAGTAACAAGGAACTACAACTTACCGGTACCTTCATTCGTATTAGCTCCCTTGTCCTTGTTAGCTTTAAGATCATAGAAACGGTTCCACTTTGGAGCATTGGGTTTTGAGCCACTAAGAGGAGCTTGTTTAGCCTCCCTACCTCTAGCCGTAAGAGTAGGATAATATTTCACTTGGTGATCATTGTTTCCACAACCATAGCACCCACTAGAACCGGCAAGACACTTCCCATGATGCTTTTTCCCACAATTGTGACAAGTAGATTTAGCAAATGGAGGTCCACTACCTGTCTCTTGGTTAACCTTTGGAGCACTTGAAGAATCTTGGTTTGGAGCTCTCTTCTTGAACCTAGGTTGACCTTGATCATCGAATCTACCCCTCTTCATATCCTTATTCACTCTCTTAAGTTTTGACTCCTTAATAGATTGAACATACAAAACAAGTCTAGAGACATTCATATCATCATGGAGCATCGTCGTACGACACCCTTCCTTAACTAGGTCAGATTCACCGGTAACAAACCTACTCATCTAATATCTAGGGTTAGACACCAAGGATGGAGCATACATAGACAATAGGGTAAACTTCAAGGAATACTCCTCCACATTCATAGTACCTTGCCTAAGGTTTATAAACTCCTCAACCTTAACCGCCCTCTTCTCACGAGGAAACTACTTATTAAAGAAAGCTCTCTTAAACTCCCCCCATTCTATAGGACCCGCTTCAACCGGCCTATTGGCTTTCCATTGAGTGAACCACACTTGGTCTAGTTCTTTCAATTGATAGGAAGCCAACTTCGCCTTCTCCCTAGAAGTTACTCCCATAGCATCTACTATCTTATAAAATTCATCCAAGAATTCTTGGAGATCTTCTCCCACTTTAGAGCCAAGAAAAGTAGGAGGATTAATTCCCACAAAGTCTCTCAATCTTGAGGCCACGGAACTCTCATTAGCATTCACCATAGGCCCCACATCTCTATTCACTTGAGCCATCATGGCTCGGGCTAGGGTTAGAAAAACCGACCTAATATCTTTATTAGTCATGTATGGGAGAACCACTGGAACTTTATTCTCTTGATTTCCTAGAGGAACTTGGTCACCTTGAAGACCTTCATCACCTTGGGGAGGAACTCCCTCGTTCACCATCTCTTCTTCCGCCCTTCTTGGGTTAGCCCTTGTATTGATTTCCTATTAATAAAATAGAAGGAATAGGAAATGGACACTTATAGAGCTAAACTCTAAGGCACGACTTCAAAAATATGAAAGAAGTGTAACTTTCTATCGTCCTATAGCCTGTCGCTCATAGATGTGTCGCAACTCACACTGATGAACCAGACTCTACTAGATGTGGCTTGTGAGACATTGATCTTAAAAACCATTTCCAAAATCTTATGCTCTAATACGAAGTTTGTCACGACCAAAGAGCACCCCCTAGTCGTAACACTGCGTACTAGATGTCGAAGAGGTCTAATACAAGCCTTTTAGCTCATTCACTGCATAGACAATAGAAAATAGTGCGGAATTAACAACTTTATTTAAAACCAAACTATTAAAAACTCATTTATAACGCAACGGAAAACTAAGTTTCACATGGCCATCTTAGACAAACATTAACAAGATAGGGTCATGACCCTTTACAATCGAAGTATAGACAAAAGTCTTAAAACATAAAAAACTTGAAACATAAAGTCCTTGTCCTCGATCTATGAGGACATACCCAATCTTGGAGGAAACTCTACTGAAGCACTTCAACTACTTGCTAGAATGAATCACTTACCGGGACTTACGCTTGTAGAAAAATAAGAGAAATATGGGTTAGCGCACAAAAATGTTTGAAGTATGATGACCATGCAAAAATTTCCTTAAAAGGGGACATTTTGTTGAAAGACATGCTTTTATGCCATTTTTTTTGTAAAACTTCATGAACATTGATACAAGGGGCATAATATAAGTCACAACCAACATAAAAAGTCACATATTTCACATTTAGTCAAAATCACATATAACCCTTTACCTTCACCTTGAGCCTTCACCTCAAGTAACTTTCAAGCTATACCTTGTGCAATGTATGGGTAGCATCCCATACCACCACCCACACTAAGGCACCACCTTAAGGCTACCAAAAGTGAGCATACCATTCATCCTTTACCCAATGATGCATTTAAGAGACATAAACATTACATGAGTCACATCATCACATTAAGGCCAACATCTAAGACAACTCTAAGTCATACTTGTGCAATGTGCAAGTAGCATCCCATACTACTACTCACACTAAGTACTCCTTTGAAGTCACCCTAGACAAGCCACATTCATATGCAATAGACATGACAAGAAAGTAAGTCATAATACAATCCAAGTATAGCAAGCATCTTTACATCTAAGCATTTATGCCAACATTCTTCATTAGGTTCATTTATGACACATTCATGCATTTAGAGGACTTTCATAAATTTAGTCATTAAGACTTATAGAACTCACTATAGCACCTTTAAAGCCTACTCGTGCAATGTATATATATCATCCCATACTACTACCTACACTTTGTAGGACTTATCAAGTAACTAGAGTGCATATCTCACATGATGGGAATAGGCATTAACCAACATAGACCTTGACAGCTAAATCATGGAAACCGGTATCTTGTAACCCCCACACCGTTGGATGTGTTCTACATGCCTAGGGTAGAACTAGTAAACATTTATGTAGGCACATAGTTATGGGATAAGAAAGATGTTCATTGGACTCTAGCCTAACATTGAGGAGAGCCACAATCTTAGCCATATCCACTCGGTGCTTAGCCTCCATTCCCATTGAGTAATTTCATTTACATTATTGTACTTGAGAAGGCCACCAAGCTTAGGCCTACTGACCCAAAGTACTTTTACCAAGAAGGGCAACCACCAATAGGCCTACCGTTTCAAGGTACATTAAGGATAGCTCATTTATCTTCCTAGAAAGGGCCACCACCATTAGGTCTACCATCTCTAGGTCCATCATTTCACACAAGAAGGAGGCCATCACCATTAGGTCTACTGCTTCAAGATTTAACATTCACATTGGATTCTAGACTCACTATGAAGGGCTACCAACTTTTGGTCTACTAGTTCAAGTCATAGTCTAAAATACCTCATTAGTCATTTATAGAAAGGCTATGATGAGTCCACAAATTGGACACATTTAGGTCTATATTTTAATAAAAATTGTGTCCTCAAATGCCTATTTTATCTCAATATCTGATGAAAACCCTTAAGTTTAAGGTATTTGAAGTTTCAAGGAAATCATGGACACTACGTTGCACAAAGGAACAAAAATCCTGAAAAGAACGAAGAAATAAAGGCCTGAGGATCGTCGAGTTCACTTGGTGAGTCGCTGAAGGGTCTTACTTCGCCTTTTGTTCTAGTGTGCTGAACCATGAAGGAAAGGATCAAGTTGGCGGAAAAAGGGAGCAGTCGGCGCATCGCGGAGAAGTTTTGCGAAGCAGTACCATATCGCCCAATGACCCAGAGCACGATGATAAATTACGCAAAAAGGTGAATCACTGAGTTGATCGGTGATTTCGACTAACGACATCGAATGATTCACTGCAGCACAAATCTGTGAAAACTATAAATACTAATTATAGTTGTAGTTTAAAGTGTCGAACAATTATTATAATTTTCATATAGAATAGTACTTTTTTATATTTTTACTCTATGTTTGAGAGGGTTTTGAAGACTTGAAGATCCAAAGGGTTTCATCTTCAAGATTTGGATTTGGGTCTCTTAGATTCTTCAATTTTGGCCCATATCAAGACTTAAATCTTCATACCCAGTTGAATGCCAGATTAATTTAGTATAAATTTCTATCTCTTATACATGTCTGGCTAAAAAACCCAATTCTTGGGGTGTGATTTAGCGAATATGGGTTAAGATAATTGTTGGGTCTTTCTTGTTGATAGTTTAATTGTAGTTTAATTGTGATTTATTTTAGTAATTGTGGATGAATTTAATGAATTTTTATTTGGAAATACAAGTTTATTTATGTGTTTTCGGCTCGAGAGAGAGGTCGTAAAACTAAAACTACTAAATTGATGGCCGGTGGGAGTGGGTTGACATGAGGTTCAGCTCGAGAGAGTGAATGCTAGTCTCATTCCCACACACTCAGCTTGAGAGAGTGAGTGTGTTAAGGCGTAGGCTGGTCTTCATGCGACATGTGCTTTTTCGAAAGGAACACATTTGAAATGGGGTAAGTTGCTCAACAGATAGCTTATCGCTCTTAAAGTTTACCCTAGTCACAAGTATTCTCTGAATCTTCTATCGAAAGCATGTACCTAATAATCTAGATTAACCCGTTTCCCATCACATCCCACGGTCCCCTCTCATTACTTAGAAATCTGATGTGAGGTCAAAATACATATTGTAAATCATTATTTGCCTCACATTTAATATTTATATGTGTCCTTTTTGAGTATGAATTTTATGGATTGTGCTAAATAGTATATTTTATTTGTAGGATTAAATTGGTGAACAAATGAAGAAGTTTGGAGCCAAAATGAATTAAAGATGGAAGGTTGAAGAAGGAAATCAAGCTGGCAGTTTAATGGATTAAGTTAAATTAAATAATATATTTATATATATAAGGAAATAGCAGCTTCAAATTGATGAATTTCAATTGTTATGTTTGTTGTACACGTGGCAAGTAGTGAAGCTGTCACAATTTTGAGGCGGCATACGTTTTCAGCAATACAGAAAAAAGAGATGGAAATTGCAGAATCACGCGTACAATGGAAAACCCAATTTAATTGGGTTTTGATTTTATAATTTGTCTTTCACGCAATTATTTTATGTAGGGTTTCTATATTTATAAATAGGGCATGGAGTTTATTTAGGAGAGGATTGATAGGAAATTATTTTTAGGGTTCTTTTCTTCTTCTTTTTCTTATTTAGGATTAGACTCTATTCCTTTATTCTAGTTCTTGACTTGGGAGATTAACTTGCAACTTTAGCAATTCTTAATTTCCTAAGATAGTTTTGAAGATTTTGTTGTTGCAATTCAAGTTGAATTTCTGGGTTTATTATTCTTCTTACGTAAGTTCATAATTCTTTCATCTAAAATAATGAATTGTGTTCATATGATTATGGGTAACTAAACTCCACAACTAGGGTTGGGGGAACCATGAACGATTAACAAAGTATGAACAATAACTAAGCAATTCTTGAATAGTGTTGTTGCATGCATTGATAATTCTTTCATTCGGAAGTCTTTTTAACGAGTGCACACATTAAAACTCGCCTTGTTGCTAGTTGCCGGACCAAGGAGGTAATCAACAAGAAAATATTTATTAACATAGATTTAGTGTGATACTATCTAATAGGCTAGTGTCGATTGGTGCGAAGTAATAACTAAGCCAAACATCGATGTGATGTCTAATATGAGGTAAAGGTAAGGGTTAGTAAGTTATACACACGTAGCCAAATCAAGGTGTGCGATGAAATTCTCTAGATGTCGTACCAAGGATTTAGAGATACCTAACTTATTACTTTGCATGTAGTACACTAGGAAAGGATTGCTATTACTAGGATTACTCCGTTATGAGTTTGTGGGGAACACGTATACCCTAGTTAATTCTCTCATCTTGATAACAACTGAAATTGACTTTTGTTTACTGATTACTTACTGACTTTTTACAATTTGTTTCACAAATCCCCCCACTTTTTAATTACTTGTTTCTGGAAGTAATTTGACTAGACGGACATAATTGTTGGTCAAAGTGAAGTCTAAACCATTTTCCTCGTGGGATGGACCCCAACCTCCAAGTTGGGTTCTTTAATTGATAACGATCGTTTATGCTTCTTTAGGGAGGTGTTATTTGAGGGTATCAAATTTTGGCGCCGCTGCCTGGGAATAAGGCTTTTAGATTAATTTTAACTACATTATTGAACTTTAGTCAAATATTTCCCGATTTTACATTTTTGTTTTTAGTTTTGTTTACTACAAGTGTCAACTATAGTGTATGCCAAGTACACGGAGTCAAGGAGAATTGTTGACCCCCTACGATCCTGAATTGAGAAAAACTTTGAGGAAAATGGCTAATCAAGGAGTACACAATAATACAATCGGAGAGGGTCAAGGAGATGGAATCTAAGTAACTAATGTGTCTGCATCATACCACGACATTAAATTAAGCGCTTAATGGGAGGCAACCTAATTAGTAGTGTAACTTCTTCTTTTATTTTATTAGTGTCACTTTTTTGGTCTTCTTTTTGCAGATAAGGGGAATTCTAAGTACTCAAAAAAAATGAAGCAAAGGAGCATTCTTGAGCTTAAGTGTGGGGTGCGTTCGATCCTTGATGAAAATAAAGAGAACATGCTACTAGCTAGGTCATGAGGCCTCAGGAATTTTTCCTAACCCTTGTTTGAAATTTTATTTGATGCTTTGGGGACATAGCATAATTTAAGTGTGGGGTGGAGGAATGAATTCCTAGTTTTTACTATTTTATTGAGTCTATTTTTTATAGGATGGGTTCCTTGGCTTTTGCTTTCGGTACTTTTCCTGAGGATAGTCCCTTTGAACCGAGTGTCTTTTATTTTTTAAGAATAATTTTTCTTTTAACTTTTATTTTTTTGAGAGAAAATAAAAGACCCTTTTGAGTGGTGTGATACTTGCTATTTAGGCCTATTTTTTTAGTAGTACTTCCTTTTGAATGCTTGATTAAATAAAAAAAATGCAAACTCTTTGACATTTATGTTCATGGTTGTGACTTTGTATATAGCTTATTTTATTTTGTAGTTTGTTATGATCTTGTCTCTCTTAGAAGTGGAATTGATCCATCTCGATTGATACTTGTGCCATGCGTGGTGAGAATTTGTTTATTCCATGTTTTGCATCAGTCTAGAACTTGCCTTGCATGTTATTAAAGCAAAATAAAAAGTGATGCTTTGTTTAGGAGATGATAATAGGCTTTCTTTGATTTATCTGATAAATTTTATCCTTTTCAGATATTTTATCAGTAGTTAGCCCTTTTGAGCATGTAGCCTTTTGTTGGTAGCCATATTTTACCCTTGACTATTTTATTGAATCCCTAGTTTTTCACCTTGCTTCTTTGATCATTATAGTATAGACTTATTCTAATTATCAATTTTGAGAAAAAGGGATGGTTGAGTGAAAAGGTAATCAAATATAGCTACAAAGTGCTTAAAAGTTCTCTGTAAAAAAATGTGACATGAAAAAAAGAGGTTACCTTGATGATGGCCCTGGTCCTTCAAAGGACATCGTGCACTTTAACTCGTGTAAAATACGTAAGTTGAGGGTGGCTATTAAGAAGGAAATTTTCTTTTAAAAAAAACCGTTGAAATATTTTTGAGATGATGAGAATTATTTGTGAAATAATTGTTGAAGAGAAAGCTGACAATAAAGAGAAGAAAATAATAGGTGATGAAGTCTAAATTGCAAAGTGCTTAAGGAAGTGTAAGTCACTATTATATAGTTTTCCAACCCATCTCCTAGCCTAAATTACAACTTGTTAAAGTCCTATTTGATTGTATTCAAGCATGCTTAATTAGTGGAGATCTACATAATAGGCAATCATATGCTTCTTTGTGCATACATGTGAATTTTCATTATCAGTGTGAGAGTGTTCTTTGATGCTAAGTCCTTAATTTATATTCAATCTTTTGATTGGAGTGTATGGACTATTTCTTGTTGTGAGGGCACTTGTTTCATGATAGATAGGTGATTTTATTAACTTTCTTTGATGAGAGTAGGTGAGCAAACTTACATTGATGAGTTCAAAGTCCTTCCTTGAGGTTAGGAGGTTAGAGATTTGTTGTTTATTTGGATATCTTGCATAATGATTGAGAAGTGTATTTGATATTTTGAAATTGGTCTATCGCCTAATTATTTGTATTAACCAAAGTAATGACATTGCTAGTATGATTTTTTGTGATGAGTTTTAATGTTTACTCGAGGACGAACAAAAGTTTAAGTGTGGGGTGTTGATGTGAGGTCAAAATACATATTTTAAATCATTATTTACCTCACATTTATTATTTATAGGTGTCCTTTTTGAGCATGAATTTTATGGATTGTGCTAAATAGTATATTTTATTTGTAGGATTAAATTGGTGAACAAATGAAGAAGTTTGGAGCTAAAACGAATTAAAGATAGAAGGTTGAAAATGAAAATCAAGCCGGCAGTTTAATGGACTAAATAAAATAAAATAATACATTTATATATATAAGGAAATGGCGGCTGCAAATTGATGAATTGTTATGTTTATTGTACACGTGGCAAATAGTGAAGCTGTCACAATTTTGAGGCGGTGTACATTTTCAGCAACACGAAAAAAAGAGATGGAAATTGCAGAATCACGCATACAGTGGAAAACCCAATTTAATTGGGTTTTGATTTCTTAATTTGTCTTCAACTCAATTATATTATTTAGGGTTTTTATATCTATAAATAAGGCATGGAGATTTATTTAGGAGAGGATTGATAGGAAATAATTTTACGGTTCTTTTCTTCTTCTTTTTCTTATTTAGGGTTAGACTTTATTACTTTTATTCTAGTTCTTGACTTGGGAGATTAACTTGCAACTTTAGCAATTCTTAATTTCCTAAGTTCGTTTTGAAGATTTTGTTGTTGCAACTCAAAATGAATTTCTGGATTTATTATTTTTCATACGCAAGTTCATAATTCTTTCATCTAAAATAATGAATTGTTTTCATATGATTATGGGTAGCTAAACTCTACAAGTAGGGTTGTGGGAATAATGAGCGATTAACAAAGTATGAATAGTAACTAAGCAATTCTTGAATAGTATTGTTGCATGCATTGATAATTCTTTCGTTTAGAAATTTTTTTAACGAGTGCACGCGTTAGAATTCACCTTGTTGCTACTTGCCGGACCAAGGAGGTAATCAACAAGAAAAGAATTATCAACATAGATTTAGTGTGATACTATATAATAGGCTAGTGTCGATTGGTGCGAAGTAATATATAAGACAAACATCGATGTGATGTCTAATATAAGGTAAATGTAAGGGTTAGTAAGTTATACACACGTAGCCGGACCAAGGTGCGGGGTGAAATTCTGTAGATGCCGGACCAAGGATTTAGAGATACCTAACTTATCACTTTGCATGCAGTACACTAGGAAAGGATTTCGATTACTAGGATTATTGCGTTATGAGCTTGTGGGGAACACGTATACCCTAGTTAATTCTCTCATCTTGGTTACAACTGAATTTGACTTTTATTTACTGACTTCTTACAATTTTTTTCACAAGTCCCCCCCCCCCTCCCTTTTAACTACTTGTTTCTGGAATTAATTTGACTAAACGAACATAATTTTTGGGTAAAGTGAAGTCTAAACCAATTTCCTCGTGGGATCGACCCCAACCTACAAGTTGGGTTCTTTACTTGATAAAAATCACTTATGATTCTTTAGGGAGGTGTAATTTGACCGTATCAAAATCCTTATTTATTTTGCTGTTTTTCCTTACTTGTGACAAAACCCCCCATTGTTAATGGACACTCTTCTGCCCCCCTTTAATTTACAATGTTTTTAATCGTTAATGTCTTTAGCTACGACTAGTTAGAACTAAATTGTATTGTTCTATTAATTCTCAAAACCACTCTCTTGGGAACCATCCCAACCCTTGGTTGGGTTACTAAGCTATTGTACTATCGTAGATACTTGCATCAAAAGTTGTGTCTTGATTACGCAAACATCAAAATGGCGTCGTTGCCGGGGAGTGGTGTTATTTGGGAATTCTTAGATTAGTAGAATTTTTGTTCTTATTAGTTGTAGTCTACTTACCTAATTTTAAGTTTTGTTTTAAGTGTTTGTGTGTTTCAAAAGACATATGAGTTTGAACGGTGAAAATAACTACGAAGCAGGCCATCCAGCGAGTTATGCTTTTCATTGACACGATATTAATGATATTAATAGTGTGTACAACCCTGCCCAAGTGGATAAGATGGCTGGGATTTACCTGTCACAAGTAAACGAAATTGCAACATTTGATGTTACTAGCACAACACTCTATCTCATACATTCAGGAGGTTTATATGGAGGGTTAGATCATGAAGATTCGTATGATCATATACGAAGCTTCATAGAAGTGTGCACCCCTCTGTCATTCAAGAATCTATCACAAGAGTTCGTACGCCTTCGCTTATTTCCATTATCATTAACCAGGGGAGCCACTAAGTGGTTCGTCGAGCTTCCAAAGAACTCCATCAAGCCATAGTACGAGCTGGTTACGACTTTTCATGAAAGATTCTTCTCTCCATCAAAGATGATGAAACTGAGAGACGACATTCAAAATTTTAATCAAAAGGAGGGCAAACCAATTCATGAATCATGGACTAGATTTAAGAGATTTTTGCGAAAATGTGCAACACATGGACTGCCGAGTGAGTTATTGCTCCAATATATTTGCCGTAGTCAAGATACAGTTATTAAAGGGATAGCTGATCAGCTGGTGCAAGGAGGAATAATGTTACAATAATTTGAAGTAGCCTCATTCCTCCTAGATGGAATGACTAGAGTAAATCAAGCATGTTACACAAAAGATGACCAAGTTTCCCCACTGTGCTTCAGATTAACGCAAGAACAACTCGATAAAGATAGGAAGAGGGACGAAAAAATCAAAAAGATGTTGTCTCAAATGGAAATGATACACGAGCACATGAAGGGGACGTATGGAGTATTTCGAGTTGAGAAGGGTTCTTCTTCTGGTTACTCAAGACCGAGGGAGAATCAAGGTTGGAACTCCAAAAGATTTGAGGGGGGGTTCTTCACCCGGTTACTTAAAACCAGGGGAGAATCAAGGTTGGAACTCCACAAGATATGATGAGGGTTTCCACCCACGCTATCAACAGCGAGGCGAAAATCAAGGTTAGAAATATTATAGGAATGAAGAACCAAGGAGATATTGCCACGATTCGGCTAAGCAAGATGACTATGAGGAAGACCACACTCAATTGAATGAAAGAAAAAAATCAAAAGGGAGTGCAAGTAGTCCTCGGGTAAATGATCTATTGTCATGCATACTTGATAAAATTAAGGGCTATAATGATTTGCTGAAAAGGGATGAGAAATAACTTTTCATCATTAAACAGGAAAGTTAATTATCATGCTGATGCCATCAAAACGCTAGTAGGTCAATTGAGTCTATTATAAGCTCAATTAACATCCAGGACACTAATGGAAGATAATGAAAGAGGGTTGGCTGTAGTTACCCATAGGGGAAAGATAGCAAAAAAGAGAATGTGCTAGAGGATGATGACCCTCAAATGCATGAAGAGAACCAGGGTATATAGGAACGAGAATTGCCTATTCCAAAAAACATTGCCAAAGAACCACAAGAGGATGCAAAGCAACATGTTCAATTTCCAAAAGTCAAACACCCTTTACCCAAAATACCTCCACCATTTCCTCAACGTTTGAAAAAGAAGAATAAAGATGAGAAGTTCAAAAAATTATTGTCAATATTCAAGAACTTATCAATTAACCTTCCTCTGGTGGAAGCATTGTTGGAAATGCCGGGATACGCCAAATTCATGAAATAGCTAGTTACAAAGAAAAGGAGCTTGAACTATGAAATGATTGAGTTGCCCCATAATTGAAGTGCAATTATGACAAATGAGTCAATCACTAAGAGAGAAGAACCTGGGACATTCACAGTCCCGTGTATAATTGTCATGCTCCAATTCGCTAAAGCTTTGTGTGATTTAGGAGCAAGCATTAACTTGATGCCCTATGCAATAATATACAAGCAACTTGGTATGGGTGAACCAAAGGCTACCACAATGAGACTCCTTATGGCTGATCGATTAATCAAGCACCCAGCGGGGATATTCTATGACATATTGGTTCATCTTTTTGGCTGATTTTGTGATTCTAGATTGTGAGATCGATGCTGAAATCCCCATTATTTGGGAAGGCCATTCTTAGCTACCTAGAGAGCATTGGTGGATGTCGAAAGCGGGAAATTGAAGTACCATGTGAGCGATGATGAGGTGACCTTCAATAACTATAAATCCATGAAGCAACCATGTAATATCCATGTGGTGTCTAGTGAGGATGTTATAGATGAGGTAGCGGCAAGTGTAAGCCATTTAATGCACAAGAATGAACCCCTTGAATTTGTACTTTCCAATTATGATGAATCTAAAGTTCAAGGTTATGAGGTAGTGGTAGCTGCTTTATCAAGGTTAGGAGTATATTCAAGGAATCTAATCAAGTTGGATATAGACCTAAAAAATAGAGAAAGTCCTCCTACAAAGCCATTAATAGAAGAACCACCAAATCTAGAGTTAAAAGCCTTACCCTCTCATCTCAAATATGCCTTCTTAGGAGCCAATAATACTTTACTAGTGATTATCGCAGCCAATTTGCTTGAAAAACCGGTGATATTGCACATTGAAGTACTGCAGAAGCATATAAAAGCTATTAGATGGACAATACCCAATATAGTAGGAATTCCTCCTGGCATCTGTACTCACAAGATTCGGCTGGACAGTGAATGTAAACCTAGTGTAGAGCATTAACGAAGATTGAACCCTCCAATGCAAGAGGTGGTGAAAAAGGACATCATTAAGTGGCTAGATGTGGGAGTGATTTACCCTATTGCAGATAGTAAGTGGGTAAGTCCAGTGCAATGTGTACCAAAAAAAAGAGGTATAAGCGTAGTCCCAAATGCAAAAGGAGAACTTGTGCCGACAAGACCAGTGACTGGGTGGAGAGTATGCATGGACTATCGTAAGCTTAACTCATGGACTGAGAAAGACCATTTTCCAATGCATTTTATGGACACACACACACACTCTACATGTATAGCTATGAATATGATGTGTTATGGTATCTATTGAAAGGTGAACTCTTATATGCACCCTTACATCTTATTATGCATGTAGAGTGTATGATTAGCAAGGTATGAATATGTGTCGTATAAAGGTGTTTATGTGAAAGGCTTTCTCACATATGTACACACACACATGAATGAATGAATAAGGTTTATGATAATCTAGTGAAAGTGAGTCTCTTGAAAGGATTCCTCAATTATTCTCTAAACTAAACTATGTTATGAATATGGTATGATTATGTGAAAGGTCATTTCCACGGTACAAACGCCATAAAATTCTCCATAAAGCTACAAGTTTAAGAATTCAAGCATTTAAGTTCAAGAATGATCAAGATCAAGACTATCAAGTTCAAGAACAAGCTCGAAGCCCTTGAATTCAAGCAAAAGTCAAGACCAAGATAAAGTTCAAAGTTCAAATTCATCAAAGATTCAAGATCAAGCTTTAAAGCCCTTGAATCATATTTGAAAAGGCGAATTCAGAGGAATCATAGAGATTGTAACACTCGCACTTTGAAATAATAAATACGATTGTTGCTATAATTTTCCATTCTTGATTATTGTTTTCTCGACATGAATTTTATTGTCTACAACGTAATCTTCGACAAGGTAGTAAAGACATTTCCAAAAAAATAAAAAGGCATTTGTAGTACTGTTAATGTTTGCAAATTATGTTAAATGTACTATAACTCACTTTAATCAACAACTTAAAATAATTTATGAAAAATAAAAGCATTTATCAAAGAAACTTTTATTGAAGCTCAAAATTAAATATGTATTGCATTAATTGGTATAGAAAGAGTAACATACATTGCGTCTGTACTGTAAAAAAAATGTTAAAAAAAATGGTTTACTCTTTGAGTTTCATAAATTGAAAAGGAGGAAGTAAAGACATTCCAATAATTAAAAATTCTTTCTCAATAATTTATGTATTTGTAATTGACGTTAAAAATACAAAATTTGATTTTTTAGACTTAATAACAAATAAATATTTAATTAACTTTAAAAAATTTATTTGTATCATAAATCAAAATAAAAATAAAAATATATATTGGGCTTGTATTGCCAAGGGATTCATACAAGGAGGAAGTTCACGCGATGCAAAGTGAGTTAAACAGTGGGCACATTCCAAATCCATGTCCTTTTTTCTATCTTGAAATATAATAAAATGAAAAAAACCCTAGAAAATAGCTTTCCAATTAATTACATCATAAATAAAAACGCCGCTCCAGATACCTGTTCATCTTTCTCGGCTAGCAAACTCCCACCGTCCATCGTCCACCGTCCACCGTCCAACAGTCGATAGTCCACAGTCCACAGTCCATATACACGCTGAGACGAGGCACATATTAGCAGAAATTTCGTCATTTTGTGTTTCAAATTATTCCAACTCCATTGTAGCAAATGCTCCAAATCGCGTGGACGCCTTTTGTCTGATTACAACAGGTGTTCATCTCCATCGTCTCTTTTACCTTACTGGGAAAATACCTATTGTTATTGTTTGGGTGTAATCAATTATTCGCTAACAATACTGTATCTAGAATTTATCTTTACACTCAATATAGACTGAAAAAACATAGCAAGGCTGACATTTGTACATATGGTTTTAGTACAAACTTACCTATTTCAAAAACATTAGCTATGTCAAGTTATCAAACAAGTGCTATTTTTCATTTATCTTTAGATTACATTTAACTCTATTACTATGCAACTGCAATAAATTAATAAGATACCATTAGTAAGGATTCATGATAATCTCATAACATATTTACATAATATGAAAACATTAAATGAGTGTGACAAATGTGCACCACTATAAATGGAGATATTAGTTATGCATAGATTGTTATCCATAAAATGAAGGGGTTGTTATGTGGTTGCTAATATAAAACATTTGATGAGCGTGGTGTCCGGGCTAACTTTTGTACACCTCGACTAATTTCACGAGTTACCTACCACCTCCCATAAGCAACAAGTACCAGGTAACTTTGTCCACCAAGTCTAGGACAAATGAGAAGAATGACCTAAGTGTTTTTTGTAATTTTCAACCTCAGACCTCATTGGTTTCAACCTCTTTATTGACCACAAGGCCACACCTTTGGGTGCATGTGGTCATTAACAATTTTAACAATTGTTATACATGAATTACTTATTTTAGTGGAGTGGTTTTGCATTTAAGTAGTTAATACCTACATTGCTAATTTAGTAATTGAGTTTACACAAAATAGGAACCATAAAATGAGTAAGTTGAATTTGAGAAAGTACACTCCAAGGACACCCAAGGATATGGAATTAAACACTTATTTTGATAATGCTAACAGTGATATTTATAGAACAGTTTGTAGCATCACATTAGTGCTATAGGGAATGACACACTAAAGTGTAATGCATGAAAGATGACTGTTTTGGCCTTTTCAATCTATAAACTTAGAAGTTTCTGTCTAAATTTCATGGCTACTAATTAATATTTGATATTTTTCACAGGTAATTGTGATCGTTGTGGAGATATGATCTCAGTGCGAAAATGTGTTATTAATTTTGAAGGCAATGAGGTCTTAGAAGCATCAAAAATGAGAAATTTAACAGGTGGAGAAACTGAAACCATTCTTCCAAATCAATTGGAAGTTATTTTTTGTCAAGATTTAAATGGAAGTTTGGATGGGGTTGGCTCATCATATGTTTGTGATTATACTTGTCATAATGATGGAAGATTTGGGGAGGTGTCAAAACTTTGTACAAGAGACTAAGATGGGATATCCGGTTTGAATGCTGATCAAGCTGCTACAACACTAGGGGAGTTGCTATTTGTTCATTTTGTATATTTCACTAATTTTGAAGGTGTGCATCTGATTATACCTTGCTTTAACTTTTTTATCAACTTCAGAGAAGTGCTAAGTGCGAAAGTGTAAGACCTTGGAGGATATGTACACTGCTTAGTATAACTTTAACGAGGAATATGATGAAAGAGACCGAGAACCATGAGAAAAGCAAATAGAAGTTCTACAGTGGTTATGTGTCAATTGTACCATGATCAATGTCGAGGATGTTAACAATTGTGAAGTAAGTTGTTTATTCTCTTTGTGCTCGTTTAGCATGCCCAGTCCCCTTCTTTTATCGAAGCTAAATTAATTTGGAAATTTTTACTTATTGTTGACAATATATATTCCATGGTTTATTAATAGAATACTGCCTATTCAGGTATGCGAAGAAAATAGTGAATCTGGGATATTTAGGCATGGATTTTTTTGCATCTCCATGTCAGCCTGTAGAAGATGTCAACCAAGACGAGTTGTTGTAACAAGAAATCTGATGGTTGGTAGTAATTTTACATAACAGGACATGATATTTGCGCTTTTGATTGATTAATAAATGGCTTTTTTGTGCAATGAACTTCATCTTGTATAGTTGAAGTTTTATCCCGTTATGCGAAATATGCCAATATCGGTGTGGATAACCGTCAATCGATCATGTTAATTGTGACATTAGTTTACTGGTGCAAGGCATAATGTTTTGGAAGTTGAAGTCCATTATGTATCTGATATCTTATGGTTGAGCCCTCACCTTTTGTTTTGTCTCCTACTTAATGTGGTACCCCTGTTTCTTGGTTCCATTTGGTTTACCCCCTTTTCAGATAACCCATGACAGCTAGAAAATGTCAAATATTTGGATATGTAGAATGGACGTCCAAAATCTAATAGTTAGCTTATATAATATAATCTCATAGTTAGGAGTCATTGTTTTGAAATGCTTTCGGAGGTGACTAGTTGTTTATATTGCTTCAATTATAAAGGTTGGTTAGAAAGACCGAGAAAGATGTTAGAGTGCATTAGAAAAAACTAATGTATGCATAACTAATGCAGGTATATCTAATGCAAGCATTACTAATACACTCTACTCATTATTATTCTTATACCCCATATGGAACGACCCTTTATATTTTTGTTCGTAGGTTCCTTTTCTTTGTACAACTCTCGTATACAACAAGTTGACCTTGATTTATCAATGAAACTTTTTGCTTGATTAAAAAAATAAAAAATAAAGAAACAAATTACATAATGGTAATAGTTCGACAGGTTGTGTTATGACCCATTATTTGTCATTTTTTTATCCAACCCATCACTATCCAATAATTTTTTTTGGTTGGATTGGACACTAACCCATTTAATTGATTCAATCCATTTTGACCGGCCAAATTTAGTCGAAATTAACAATTTGCCAGTTTAGCTAACCAGTAGTTTCATACATTTTTAAGCTCAACGTCCATTATGGTAGAGATAATTTTTTAAGTGGAGATTGTAATGCATGTATTGCTTATGAGGTAAATTAATAATAAAGAAATTGTTATTCAGTGATTAATAGTTTTGAGATTGTCATTCATTATTTAATTAATTACTTTGAAAGAATATTTTTGTCTTTAAATAGATACTATCTACATTGCTCAAGCACATATTCTTACTCCACATTCTAATAAACATAAAATAATACTAACCGTTAATGGATGTTTTATATTATCATTACAAAAGATTCCGCCATCTTATAGAGAGCTAGCTCAGGTGTAACATGTATATGCACCAATATCCCTAGAGTTGGAACCATGACAAAACCTTAATGAGTGCAAGAGTGTTCTATTTGATCCATCACTTTCATTGTTGACTAGTTTAGAAAAGTCTTCAATTGATTTACTAATTTAGACAACTCATAATATCATTAATATTAAAGATGAAACAAACAAAAAACACTTACTTAATTTCATAAGAATTCCAAAACCTTTTATTTTGTGATCTAAACCATCGTATAAATGGATCACTGAAGATTAACGACAATTTACTTAATAACAAAGACAAGAATTGATCATATTAAAAGATTTGATCACATATTAAGTCTTCTCCAAGCATAACTCCAATTTCAAGAACTCTAATTACCAACTCCATCATAAATATGAGTTCAACAACTCTCCTCCTTTTGTGGCTCAGGGGAGACATTTAAATCAAACTTGAAATGCTTGATCAAAGTAGCACTTTTTGTTTCTTCTAAAACTTCCCCTACCCGCAACTTTATTGCCAGTTTTTGCTCCTCCATGTGTTTATCTGGAGGTATTTCTGAGCCGGGGTGCATAACCTTATAAATTAGTATTCGTTTGTTTTCTTTCTCGTTCCATGGTTCTAAATCTTTATGGAGTTCTTCCAATGTCTCAAAGCCATTTGATTTGCTCTCCACATAATCACGTTGACAATTCTCTACTTTCATTTTGAAAAAATTATCAATTATTTCTTCTATACTTGTGGAAAACACATGATTTTCCACAAGTATAGAAGAGATAATTGATAATTTTTTCAAAGTGAAAGTAGAGGATCGCCAACATGATTATGCTTAGGGCAAATCAAATGGCTTTGAGGCACTGGAGATCTTTATAAAGAATTACAAACATTTAATGAGAAAAATGAATACTAATGTAAAAGATTATACACCCTGGTTGAGAAACACCTCATGATAAATTCATGGAGGAGTAGAAGCTGGCCATTAAGTTCCAAGTGGAGAATGATAAAGAAGAAATAAGGAGGTGCTATTTTGGTCGAAAATCTAAAATTTGATTTAATTGTTGTCTTTGAGCTTGAAGAGGAGAGCTCTTCAGCTTATAATTAACATTGATTTGGTAGTTGGTGTTCTTGAAATTGGAGGATACCTTACCAATGATCGAATTCTAATATGGTCAATCTTTGTTTTATTATTAACTCATCGATTTATATGAACTGTTATACATGAATTACTTATTTTAGTGGAGCGGTTTTGCATTTAAATAGTTAATACCTACATTGTTAATTTAGTAATTGAGTTTACACAAAATAGGAGCCAGAAAAGGAATAAGTCGAATTTGAGTCAAAGGGCACCTGAGGGTGTGGAATTAAACACAAACGTATTCAACACTTATTTTGAGAAAGGTAACAGTGATATTTAAAGAACACTTTATAGCATCACATTAGTGTTGTTGGGAATGACACACTAAAGTGTAATACAGGAACGATGACAGCTTTGGCCTTTCTAGTCTGTATAATTAGATGTTTCTGTCTAAACATCATGGCTACTAATTAGTATTTGATATTTTTCACAGGTGATTGTGATTGTTGTGGAGATATGATCCAGTGGAAAAATGTGTTATAAATTTTGAAGGCAATAAGGTCTTAGAAGAATCTAAAATGAGTAATTTAACTGTCTGAAAAACTGAAACCAATCTTCCAAATCAATTGGAAGTTATTTTTTGTCAAGATTTAAATCGAAGTTTGGATGGGATTAGCTCAGTAGATGTTTGTTATTATACTTGTCATAATGATGGGCGATTTGGGGAGGTGTCCCAACTTTGTATAAGAGACTAAGATGGGATCGCCAGTTTGAACGCTAATCAAGCTACTACAGCACTGAGGGAGCTGCTATTTGTTCATTTTGTATATTTCACTAATTTTGAAGGTGGCCATATGATTATACCTTGCTGTAATTTTTTTATCAACCTAAGAGAAGCGTTAAGTATGAAAGTGTAAGATCTTTGAGGATATGTGCAATGCTTAGTATAATGTAACGAGGATTATGATGACAGTGACCAAGAACTATCACAAAAGAAAATAGAAGTTCTGCAGTGATTATGTGTCAATTGTACCATGATCAATGTCGAGGATGTTGGCAATTGCAAATTAAGTTCTTTATCTTTTAGGCTATTCTCTTTGTGCTCATTTAGCATACCCAGACCCCTTCTGTTTTCTAAGCTAAATTATATCGGAAGCTTTCACTTATTGCTGACATTATATATTCCATGGTTTATTAATAGAATATTACCTATTCAAGTATGTGGAGAACACAGTGAATCAGGGATACTCAAGCATGGATTTTTTTGCATCTCAGTATCTATGTCATCCCCTGAGCCTACACCCCAGACGTGGCTGACACTCAAGAACCATTGTTGGCCCCAAGCAAACCATTTGCCTAGCTTACTTACTCATCGGAAGACTTAAAAGCATAATACAAGGATTGAATGCATCTCTACTCAATTGTTTAACAAAATTCTTAGAACGTTTAAACGTCAAATATTCTACTTGGCCAAAGTGACAACTCAAGTCTTAACATATAAAATAATAATGTAAAGAAAACTGACTACTAACTATCTATGAAGCCTCTAAAACAAAGAGGGGTGTAAGGATAGGACCCCCGATCATCCTAACAACTGAAAACTAAAAAGCAATGTAAGAAGGAGCTCTCCGGAAGTCAAGGAGGCTCACCAATTGACTCTGAGTGCTCAACCCAATTAACAAGGCGCTGGATGTTGATCCTGGTTACCTGTGTCTGCATCATAAGATGATGCAGGCCAATTGGCATCAGTACATTGCATGTACGAGTATGCGAGTTGGAATACTAAACATAACATAGGCTTGAAAAGAATCTGAAAGGAACGCTTACCTTGGCTTTACTCAACTCATGAACAACTTAACTCAATATAAAGCAATAAAACACATGCAATATATAGAAAACTTTTAAACAAGTAGAAAACAACTCAGTTCATTAAAGAAATGCAATAACAAACTGAAATGTACTCATATAATAAAGTAATATAGTTTATGTGGGAGTTTCTCTAACCGACAAGCATCACTATGAGCCTAAATGGTGATATAACGTCTTACCCACATTGCTAGAACTGCCATATACTTTGTCGTCATATATAACTCCTTAACTAAGTGGATCCAATAGTCTATGCTAAAAAACACTTAGGGCCTGTTTGGAAGGACACCCTGGTAATTAGATTTTAGTATAATTGGTGTAATTAAACTGTCTTGTCCTGTTTGGAAGGACAACTAATTATTTGGTCAACAGGTAATTGGTGTAATTGGCAGGGGGTAATTACACTCTACAATTCACAGGCAAAGGCTGTGAATTGCTAGTAATTACGTGGTGTAATTACCACCTGACTACTTTTTAGTTAGTTTTTTTTTTTTTTTTTTAACTTTTTTTACTTCTATTATTTAAGTTCTCTTTAATTTTTATTATTCTAAAAATTTGCAAAAGTTTATTTTTTATTTTATATTATCATATTTTATTTTCTTCTTGTTCTCAACCTTACTTTACGTGATTCTATGTAATTTTCTTGTATTATCTATTTCTTTATGCCATGCTTATTTTCTCATTAGCATAATTTTATTAGTATTCTAATTTTTAAATTAAAATAGAATTTATTGTTAAGTAAGGTTCTAGACTTACGTTTTCTTTATTAAGAAAAATAAAAATAAACCATCTTTATTGCTATGTTGAAATTTGTTATAAGAGTATTATGTTAAAAAAAAAATTAATTTATAACTTATGTTATATTTTCAGTTTGATTTGTTTTAGTAATATTGAATTTACATTGCACGTGATTTTTAATTAGACTTGATAGATTATATTTTTATCAAACATTTAATAATTTATAACTTTTTATTTATATATTATTCTTTTTATCAAACATGCATTTCACGATATTCATAGAAACTTCATACTTTCAGTTGTTACGATCAATTCAATTGAAATATATTAATTTAAAAAAATATAAATCAATTATTTTTTCATAATATTTGTTACAGAAAATATGTTTATTAATTAATGTATTTTCAAAAAAGAATATATATCTTAAATATTTAATTTAATGTCATTTATAAAGTTTCTTATTTGTCTACTATAAATTTTAAATAATTAATTTTTATTTTTAAAATTTATTATAATTTTATGATTGCAATTGTGCATCCAAACAGAACATGTGTAATTACAGTGTAATTACACTATGGCAACCAAACAGGTCAGAGTAATTACTAGATAGTGTAATTACTAGGCTGGTAATTACTACCCTAGTAATTACACCAATTCTAATTACCAAGTGGCTTTCCAAACAGACCCTTAAGGAGTCATTTAAAAAGTATGATCCTTTACTACCAATGATGGATACATGGTGTATGGAGACTTGAGTTAATATAAACTCGCATCCCCATATCGGTGCTCAATACTACTCAAAAAAATATACTTAGCTCATATGTTTTGAATCAAAACTTATTTCTTTAGTTTGAGATAATTACTCAAAACTTTAGGTTAAAAGCTCTCTTGGAAATCGGTGTTTCCCTTTCTTGTTCAAATGTGCAAACATTTTAAACTGTTGGGAATACTTAGTTCCCTTATATCTTATGGATAAATGAACTCAACTCTTTACTCTTTTCTTAACTCGAAACTTAAGTCTTAAAACAAAGTTAAAACATTTGTGGAAGACTTTTGAAGACTTTATAAACTTCTCTTGACTTGCTTCTTAATTTCTAGACTTGATTCTTAACTTTCCTTGAATTGAATTATGGATTCAAGGTTCATGATCTCATGTTTATGGATGATTTCATGATGTTCATATTTACCTGAGAGTGTTGGAATCAACTAGAAAACATAGGTACATTGCTAAGGAACTAGTACAGAAAGTTGGGGAACAAATGGGAAGAACTGGCATCCCCGGCGCTCTGAGAGGCGCGGGGCGCCAGAGAGAAAACTTCAGAGCCTAACCTAGGGTGCACTGGCTGGCGCAACGCCCCAAGGGTGAAAGCTCAGAGAACTCTTTTGGGGTGCGCTTGCTGGCGCCGAGCCCTACCCATTTACCCAGACGTTTGACAATTTTTCTTGCTCGTTTTTCAACTCTAAACCCTCTAAACCCCATTGGTTCTTTCTCCAAACAATTAGAATAGACTAAACCCCCAATATATGAAAGATTCAACTCAAATTCACACCTAAATAGATGAACCAATCTCAAGAATTTCAACAACAAGAACTCATAAGATTTCAAACGAATTTCATCAAGAACTCATAGGATTTACTTTCAAATCAATGTAACTTTACTGAATTGAATCATGATTGGTGCATGGGTGAACTAACATAATGCTCTGTGATCTCACATACCTCATAGGGATCACACCTTGAAGAAATCCACAAGCTAAATCCTTATGAACGATGATCTTGGTTCTTTTCTCCTTTCTTCTGCTCTTGCGTTCTTTCTCAAAAAAAACCTAACTCTATTTCTCTAAAGCATAAACAGAATTCTATTATTTTAGACCTTAAAAATATTTCCAAAAAATAATTAATTAAATTCTCTATGGAAAAGACCAAACTACCCTTCTAAAATTCGGATTGGACTTTCTTATTCGAACAGCCCAACTTCCAATGGACATATCTCACTCATACAAAATCAGAATCACGCAAACTCAGCTTTGTTGCAAAGATTATTCAAAGATATTTCCTACGATATCTAGAAACACACATAACTCATCTTGAGCTAGGAGTTATGTTTGTTTGAGGTTGACCAAAACTCAACTTAACATCCTTCACAAATTTTCCAGATTTCAATATTCTTTCAAAAAATCTATTTCAAATTTTTAACTCTTCCTAGTTCTTTTGAATAGAGAGATGTTACAATATCTCCCCCTTGGGAACATTCTTCCTTGTATGAGACTACTGTTACTGGGCTAAGGGTGTAACATCAATCATTCAGTTCAATGACCCATAAAGCAAATGCGAAAACAACATGTCAACTTATAAATAAATACCTAGAAAAGGATTAGTACCTTAATTTGAAATTTCTCCGTATTCGAAGATATGTGGATATATTTTCTTCATGTCCTCCTCAGATTCCCAAGTAGTTTCCTCAATAAACTATTCCTCCAAAGAAATTGTTTGATGCTGCCTCTTTTGTTCTCAACTTGCGTACTTGGTGATCTAGAATCTGAACAGGAATCTCCTCATAAGACAAGCTATCCTTGATCCCAATGAAGGATTGCCCATGCATTTCTTCAACATGGAGATGTGAAATACCGGATGAACCGCGGCTAACACTTGTGGTAGCTCCAACTCATAAGCTATATTACCTACCCTTTTTTATATTCTGTAGGGTCCAATATACCGGGGACTAACCTTCCCCTTCTTACCAAATCTCATAACACCTTTCATGGGTGAAACTCTTAAATACACCCAATCATCTACTTCAAACTCTAACTCCCTTCTCCTAACATCAATGTAGGATTTCTTACGACTGTGTGCCATTTTCAATTTCTCTTAAATCACTTTCACCTTCTCCATAGCATAATGAACTAAATCTGGTCCTATCCCTCTTCACCAACTTCAAACCATCCAATAGGAGATCTACATCTTCTCCCATAAAGAGCTTCATAAGGAGCCATTTGGATGCTAGAGTGGTAATTATTGTTGTAAGTAAATTCAATAAGGGGAAGGTGATTATCCTAATTACCTTTGAAATCAATCACATATGCCCTCAACATGTATTCTAAGGTCTGAATGGTGTGCTATGCTTGCCCATATATTTGAGGATGAAAGGTTGTTCTTAAGTTCACCTTTGAACCCAAGCCTTTTTGGAATGACTTCCAAAACTGTGTAGTAAATTGCGCACCTCTGTCTGAAATAATGGAACTAGCACCCCATAAAGTCTAACTACCCCTTGAAGATATAACTTGGCGTAGTCCTCTGTTGTATGGGTAGTCTTTATTGGCAAAAAATGAACTGATTTTGTCATTCTATCAACAATCACCCAAATAGAATCATGTTGCCTGCGAGACCTTGGTAAACCTATGATGAAGTCCATGTTTAACATCTCCCACTTCCATTCCAAAAGTTCTATATTCTGAGCCAAATCACCGAGACATTGATCCTCTACTTTAACTTGTTGGCAATTCGTACACTCAACAACAAAATATGCAATGCCTTTCTTCATACTACTCCACCAATAAACTTCTCACTTCTCTCAAGTTACAATACATCTTTGTGAAACCCGGATTAATGGAATATCTAGAGCTATGAGCTTCCTCCATGATCCTTTATTGGAGTTCATCCACCCTGGTACACATAACCTACCTTGATACCTCAATACACTATCTCCCCCTTGTTCAAAAGCCAATACTTTTTTATTATGAATATTTGTCTTCAATTCAAGCAAAATAGGGTCTTGATCCTACTTTTCTTTCACTTCCGACACTAAAGATGATTCAACCCCATTCATCACCACTACTCTTCCTTTTGTGGAATCCATTAGTCGAACTCCCAACCATGCAAGTCTATGTACATTTCTTGCTAGCTCTTTCTTATCTTCCTCAAAATGGGAGGTACTACCCATAAACAACCTGCTCAAGGCATCAACAACAATGTTAGCCTTACCTTGGTGGTAAAGAATACTCATGTCATAATCCTTGAGTAATTCTAACCACCTCCTTTGTCTGAGATTAAACTCTTTTTGAGTAAACACATACTGAAGACTCTTGTGATCAGTGAACACATCCACATGAATACTATAAAGATAATGGCGCCATATTTTCAAAGCAAATACTACGGCAACAAACTCTAGATCATGGGTTGGGTAGTTCAGAACTTTTAACTGCCTGGAGGCATAAGCTACAACCTTGCCATTCTACATTAACACACAACCCAAACAAACTCTAGGCACATCACAATAAACAACAAAGCCTTGTGTGCCTTCTGGTAATGTCAATACTGGGGCAGTAGTCAACATCTTTTTCAATTCCTAAAAGCTTTTCTCACAAGCTTCAAACCATTGAAATTTCATTATTTTTTGAGTTAACTTGGTCAAAGGGGATGAAATAGATGAGAACCCCTCTATGAACCTTCTATAACAGCTAGCCAAACCTAGGAAATTCCTAATATCAGTTACAAATGTGGATCTAGGCCAATTCTACACTGCCTCTATTTCCTGAGTATCAACTTTAATTCCCTCTCTAGACACACTGTGGCATAAGAATGTCATAGACTCAAGCCAAAACTCACACTTAGAGAACTCTGTATACAACTCTCTATTCTTTAGAGTTTGGAGAACTATTCTGAAGTGACTAGCATGATCTTCTTCATTCCTTGAATAGATTAGTATGTCACCAATGAATAGCATAAAAACATATTTAAATAAGGTTTGAATACTCTATTCATAAGGTCCAAAAATGCAGAAGCTACATTAGTTAAACCAAAGGACATAACTAGAAACTCATAATGACCATAACAGGTCTTGAATGTTGTCTTTGGAATATCACATTCCCTTACCCTCAACTGATGGTAGCCTAATTTGAGGTCTATCTTAGAGAAACAAGTAGCACCCTGAAGTTGATCGAAGAGATCATTAATTGTCGAAAGAGGGTACTTATTCTTAATGGTAACCTTGTTCAACTGGCGGTAGTCTATACACATCCTAAGGGAACCATCTTTCTTTCTCACAAATAAGACCGGAGATCCCCAAGGTGAGACAGTTGGTCGAATGAAACCCTTATCTAGGAGATCTATCAACTGCCCTTTTAGCTCTTTCAACTCTATTGGTACCATTCTATATGGAGGGATAGATATAAGATGAGTATCTAAAAGACTATCTATACCGAATTATATCTCTCCCTCAGGAAAGACTCCAGGTAGATCATCTGGAAAAACTTTTAGAAACTCACCCACAACTGGAACTGACTCAATAGGAGGTGTCTCAATGCTAGAGTCATTAACTCGGACTAAGTGATAAACACAACCCTATGAAACTAACTTTCTTGCCTTAAGGTACCAAATAAAATGACCCTTAGGCAATGCAGAACTACTTTTCCACTCTAAGACTGGCTCATTTTGAAACTGTAACTTGACAACTGGAGTTCTACAATCAACTGAGGCATAACAAGCATGAAGCCAGTCTATACCTAGAATGACATCAAAATCTACCATGTCTAATTCGACTAAATTAGCCAGCCAGAATAGACTCCCCAACATATGTTGAAACACAAAAGGGTTCACAGAGTTTCTCAGGAAGAAAATCAAAATTATTTGCAACATAAGAAGTCACAAAAGATAAACTTGATCCTGGGTTTAGCAACGCATAAACATCAAGAGTAAAGACTTTGATCATACTAGTGACAACATTTGGAGAATGCTCTTACACTTGACGACTAGTGATCGCATAAAGGTGCTTGCTCCTCCGCCAGTACCGAAACTAGATCCTCCAGGTGCAGCCTTGTCTGGTGGAGCAACTGATGAAGATTGGGTTCTATTGCCATGATTCCCACTACGTTGCCAATTCGTAGGGCACTCTTTCATGAAGTGACCCTCTTGTCCATACTTGAAACAACCTGTAGAGCTATTCCGACACTTACTTGGGTAATTCCTTCCACACTTAGCACATGCAGGAGCCTAGTTATCTCATTGTGCCACACTACCCTCAGACTATGCATGTCTAGTTTTGAAGTGCTGTGAATTCTGACTATTGTACTCACCTTTGTTTCTAGGTGCAGGTGCACTAGCAGATGATGGAGCAGGTCCCTTTTGTTTTGGTTGGAAAGAAAACTGGTTCACGTTATTTCTTTGCTCATTCCCTGTTTTTGATTTCTTGTTTCGAAACTCCTCCCTATCCCTCAACTTCTCTTCCTCAACGCGCTCCACATAGACCATCAACCTTGTTGTATCCATGTCACCAATTAACATTGCAACCTTACCTTTCTTACTCGACATATGAGATAGCCCAGCAACAAATAAACTCATTCTACTCCTCATATCCGCAAGCATCTCCAGAGAATAATGGGATAGTTGGGTGAACTTCAACCCATACTCATGAACACTAGTGAATCTTTCTTAAGAATGAGAAACTTTCGTACCATGTCCTCTCTTAGTTATCGAGGAAAGAAATTCCCCAAGAAGGCCTCCTCAAAACAAACCCAACTTGCATATGGTGCTTCCTCAGCTCTACCCTTCTTCCACTGGTCAAACCAAGTCCTAACAACATTGTTCAGCTGATATGCAGCTAGTTCTACTCGTTCAGCATTGGAAACGTGCATGACCTCAATTATCTTTTGCAATTCCGCAATAAAACTCTCTGGATCCTTTTTAGTGATTGAACTAATGAAACTTGTAGGATTCATCCTCAAGAATTCTTGAATACTCGAAGTATCAGTCAGTTCCTGTCTCGCTGCTCTTTGCAGCCCAACTTGGTTAGTCACAGCTTGTCTTACCATTCAAATGTCTTCCCTGAACTCAGCATTGGTAACTTCTCCTTGGGGTTGCACTTTAGGTGCATTGGGTACCCCTTGCTCCTCAACATTACGCCTAGCAGGACGACCTATGAAAGCTCTTCATGGAGGCATGATTAACTTAAAAACATGCACAGACATGAATTAGAAAGAGACTTTAGAGAGACAAAGTCTATCGCACAAAATGAGTGTGAAAGAAGTGAGATAATTTCCTAAGTGTCGCAGCTTCATAATTATAGATGTGGCGCACTTCACACCGATAACTAGGACTCTACAAAAATGGCTTCATAGACTCCCTAGGACTCTTTGACTATGTACTCTGATAAAAAGCTTGTCACGTCTCGAGCCTACATCCTGGGTGGGACTGGCACTCGAGAACCATTGCTGGCCCCAAGCGAACCCTTTGCCTGGCTTACTTACTCAGTGGAAGACTTAAAAGCATTAATACAAGGATTCAATTCATCCCTAATCAATTGTTTAATAGAATAACTTAGAACTCTTAAAAGTCCAACATTCAACTTGGCCAAAGTGGCAACTCAAGTCTCAACATAAGAAATAATAATGTAAAGACAACTGAACTACTAACGGTCTATAAAGCCTCTGAAACAATGAGGGATGTCGGGACAAAACCCTCGATCATCCTAATAACTGAAATACTAGAAAGAAATGTAAAATAGAGCCATCTGTAAAGCAATGAGGCTCACCAGTAGACTCTGAGGCGTTGGATGCTGATCCCTGGTTACCTGTGTCTGCATCATTAAAAGTTACAGGCCAAATGACATCAGTACATTGAATGTACGAGTATGCGAGGGGAATACTAAACATAACATAAGCTTGAAAGGAATCTAAAAGAAACACTTACCTTGGCTTTACTCAACTCATGAGCAACCTAACTAAAATGCAAAATATGCAACAATAAATAGGGTGGAGTTGTACAAAGCATTTAAAACAGTAGGTAGCAATTCAATTTGTTGAAGAACTGCAATAACAAATCAATTTACTCATATAATAAAGTAATATAGTTTCTGTGGGAGTTTCTCTAACTGACAACAACCACTATGCACTTAAGTGGTGATACAACTTCTTGCCCCCGCTGCCAAAACTGTCCTATACTTTTCTTTCATTAGAATGCCTTAACTAAGTGGATCCACTAGGCTATGCTAAAAACCACTAAGGAGTCATCTATAAAGTATGATCCTTTTCTTCCCATGATGGTTATATGGTTTATGGAGACTTGAGTTATTATGAACTCGCATCCCCATATTCGTGCTCAATAATACTCCAAAAAATATACTTAGCTTATATGGTTTTAAAATAAAACTCTTTCTTTGGTTTGAGATAATTACTCAAAACTTAGCTTAAAAGCTTTCTTGGAAATCGGTGTTTTCTTTCTTGCTCAAATTTAAAAACATTTTAACTCTTGGGAATACTTAGTTCCCATATAATCTTTGAAGAAATGAACTCTTACTCTTATTCTTTAGTTAACTAAAATCTAAAGTCTGGAAACGAAGATAAAACGTTTGTAAAAGACATGAAAAACTCTTATGAACTTCTCTTGACTTGATTCTTGACTTCTTAGCTTGACTCTTAACTTTCCTTCAATTAAATTATGGATTAATGGTTCATGATCTCATGGTTATGGCCAATTTCATGATGTTTAGACTTACCTTAGAATGTTGGAATCAACTAGGAGATATAGGTACCTTACTAAGGAACTAGTACATAAAGAAGGGGGAAGAATGGGAAGAACTAGCGTCCCTGGCACACTGAGAGGCGCAGGGCACCAGCCTTAAGACTTTAGAGGTTGGGGTGGGACGCACTAGTTGGTGCGGCGCCCCAGAGCCCATACTTCAAAGCCCCACTTGAGGCGCTCTGGCTGGGGTGGCGCCCCTCCCCCCTGCCTAGGTGAATTCCGACTTTTCTCCTCCATTTTTCAACTCTTAATCCCCTATTATAAATTAGTTCTTTCCCCAAACACTTAGAATCGACTATTCCCTCAATATATACAAGATTCAACTGGAAATCACATCTAAATATATGAATCAACCTCAAGAAACTTCAACAACAAGAACCCACAAGATTTCAAGTGAATTAACATAAAAAACTCATAGGATTTGCTTTCAAAATAATACAACTTCGCTGAATTGAATCATGTTTGGTGCATGGGTGAACTAACCTAGCACTATGTGATCTCACATACCTCATAGGGATCACCCCTTGACGAAATCCACACGCAGTCTTCCAAGAAATCGACGAATCTTGAAATTTCTTCTCCTTTCTCCTTTTTTCTCTTTTCTCCAAGCTGTAGCGTGAATTTCCAATTGAATAAACTGATTTAATTCTGATTAGACCCCAAATAAAATCCTAAAAATGAATTAAAATAATTGGGCAAGGAAAACACTAAAATACCCTTCCAAAATTTGGTTTTAGACTTTCCTTATTTGAACAACCCAGCTTTAAATGGGCATATCTCACTTATATGAACTTAGAATCGTGCAAACTTGGCGGCATTGGAAAGATAATTCCAAGATTTTTCCTACGGAGTCTAGAAGCACACCTAACTCATCCTGAGCTAGGAGTTATGATCATTTCAAGTTGACCCAAAACTCAAACTTACCATAACATTACAAATTTCCAGATTTTTCATTCTTTCCTAAAATGACTATTTCCAATTCTAACTCTTTCTAGCTCTTTCAAATGGCAAGCTAAAAAGGAGGATGATGATACTCAAATATAGAATTCAAGGTTTCAAGCGATTGGAAAGTGAGCCAATCCACAAAACGTGGCTGAGGTGAACCAATCCACTAACCAATGCATAGACTTCCAAGCAACGTGCTACTCCAATACTTCTATAGAAGTCTTGACTCAGTAAATAAAGGGGTAGCTGATCAATTGATTCGAGGAGGAATAATGTTGCAATCGTTTGAGGTAGCTTCGTCCCTCCTTGATGACATGACCAAAATAACTCAACTTCCAAACTTATTTTATTGAAGTGATGCCTTGAATAAAGAAGGCTTGGTGAACATGTTAATGAAGTGTTGCCTCAAAAAATTTCCTTCATTCCTGGCCACTTCCTCATACTGCATAGCTAAATGAGCCTTTACCAACCGTTCATCATCATTTAAGGGTATGCTTTCTTGCAAGGTCTCCAAAGTCCCTATTTGATCTAGGATGTGGCTTTCTCTTGCCTTCCAGTTCACCTTGTGCTCTTTGCTCCATTCTTTGAGTTTAGCCTTTAACATGCTTAATTTTGTTGCCAGAATATAGTCAGGGGTACAAGATATGATAAAAGAACACCACCATTCTTGAACTTTTCCTTTTAAGACTTCCACATTAAGCCACCACTTTTCAAACGTAAAGTAAGGCTTCTTGAAATTACCATCTCCGCTAGTCAAAAGACTGGGTTTGTGGTCAGACCCAAGGTTAGGAAGAGAGCTTTGCCTTATCTGAGTGAACATTTCATCCCAAGGAAAAGAATACAAAAACCTGTCTATTTTAGAAGCATTCCTGTTATTTGCCCTTCCTCTCAAAGTATAGGGTCCCCCGAACAAAAGAGGGTCTATAAGTTCCAGCTCATTAATGCAACTGGAAAAACTAGACATTGCTCTAGATAGGTTAACATAATTAGTTTCCTCATATGAAAATCTTATTGTGTTGAAATCTCCACAAACCACCCAAAGCCCTTCACACAAACTCCTCATTGTTATTAGTTTTTCCCATAAATGTCTTATTTCATTCCTATAACAAGATGCATAGACAGTTGTGATAAACCAGTCTAAATCATGATTAATCCCACACAATTTGCAAGTAATCATCTAGCTTCCATTCTCTACTTCCGCCCCCCTCCAAGCCCTTTTGTCCCACATGTTAATGATTCCTCCCTTAGTCCCTAAAACTTTCATCCATACTCCTCCATCCATCTATTCCCACCCAATGTTGAATATAGTTTCCCACTGTCCCATTTAGTTTTGTCTCAACCAAAACTATAATGTCTATGTATGAAATGACTTCATGCATGGTATGCCTTATTTGATTGTAGAACTCGAGTAGTTAAGTTTGAGTTTCCTAATGAACCAGTCATAGAGTGGAGGAGTAGTTTAGTAGTGCCTAAGGGTCATTTCATTTAGTACCTTAAGGCAAGAAATTTAGTTTACAAGGGGTGCATCTATCACTTAGTCTGAGTTAATGACTCTAGTGTTGAGTCACCACCTATTCAATTTGTTCTTGTTGTGAGTGAGTTTCCAGAGGTCTTTCTAGATGATCTTTCCGAAGTCTCTCTTATGAAATCTAATACATTTTACTCCTTTTATCTCTTTCCAAAGATCTGTTTTTTCTTATTTAAAATAACAACTATATTTTGTAGCAACTCTTTCTCTACGAGCAAAGCCCGTACTACATCATTATCTTCAATAGGAACTTCATTTGGGAAAGTTGGGCATGCAACCCCGAATTTATCCCTACAAATGTTAACACGCTAACGCTAACTAGCGATTAACTCAGCTATAATTTTCCAATAAAACTAAGTGAAGAGACCAAGAGCATCTAAAACTATGTTGCCAATAAAACTAAAGTGACGAGAGCAAGAGAATCTAGAACAAGACATGTGAAATTGCATAAGAGTTACAATCTTTTGAAGGATAATTACTTCCATCCAGCAGTCTTGATTCTTTTTTAAAAGGTTATAACAGAAATTACGCTCAACCATTTCAACCTTATTAGGAGGAGCAACATACACTTATATACCAAACAGATTTGAAAGGAGGATAAGAAAACTGAAGGTCTAATTTGCATTATTTGTAGTACATGATTTGTTTAATTTTCTCTAATTGAAAGTCATTAAGTTAACACACTATTGTTTATAAGGTAAAAGTAAATATTTGAAAACACACTGCTGAGAGTACTTGATTAAAATGCTCATCTGCTGAAAAAGAATGGTCTAGTCTAGCCATATAAACTCATCTCAGGCCAAAAAAAAGTTGACTGAATATATACCAAACACATAAAGCTAAAATTTTACTTAGCACTTAAATTTAAGCAAATCCACGGGATTAAAAAAAAAAGGAGCTGCAACGGGAAATGTTGGCTTGAGAAAATTGAGGTGGGGGTGGGGCTAGGGGTGGAGCTGAGAAATAAGGTGATAGTTATTTTCCTCCTCAAAGATCTGACTTAAATAATATAATTTACAAAACTACATTCCCGTGGGTTTATTCTCTTTGATCATCTCTTCACATGCTAACAGCAACCACATCTCTGTCTTTTCCCTGTCCACCTCGTTAGACATATGAAACACAACTAACTGCAACAAACAATTGGAAGCAAAAAAAAATACCTTCGATGGAGATATTGTCACGCCCCGAGCCTACACCCTGGGCGGGACCGGCACCTAGAGACCATTTCTGGCCCCAAGCGAACCCTTGGCCTGGCTTTCTTAACTCAGCGAAAACCTAACTCAATGCAATGCAATATTACAAAACAACTTAACTTATAAAATATGGCCATAAAGGCAACTCGAATCTCAAAATAGAATATTTACATATATACATAGATGAGAGACTCAAAACTAACTGACTGACTGTCTGTCTATGAAGCCTCTAAAATACTGAGATGGATGTTGGGACAGACCCCGCAACATCCTAATAAAACAAAAACTAAGAACACAAAATAATTGAGTCCTTCGGAATGCAAAGAGGCTCACCACTGACTCTGGAGTGCTCAGCTGGATCAACGACGTGCAGGATGCTGATCCGGGGTATGATCCTTTTCTACCCATGGTGGCTAACATGGTTCTATGGGGGTTGTGGGTTCTTTGAACGCCCCCACCCGGTGCTCGATACTACTCCCAAAAAATGTACTGGCTCTTATGTTTTAAAACATATTTATTCCCGCTGATATGAGATAATTACTCAAAACTAGCCCGAAGGCTTTTTTGGAAATCTCGATTTCCAACCTTATTTAAATGTAAAGACATTTCTTTAAAACTTCTTTTGGGAATACATAGTTCCTAATAACCTTGAGAAATGAACTCAACTTTAAACTCTTTACTTTACTTGAACTCTTGGCTTGATGTGAAACTCTTAACTTAACATGAAACTCTTAACTTTTGACTTGACTTGAAACTCAATACTTTTGACTTACTTCACTTCTAAGCTTAACTCTTAACACCACTTGACTTCTAACTTTACTTGACTTGGAACTAACTCTCCTTGAATTGGATTATGAACTCAAGGGAAATGATTTGTGTTTGGAAGGACCCCATGATGATTAGGAATAATTTAGGACAGCTAGACTTAAGGAAAATTTCAAAATTTAATTCTGAAAACAGAACAGATTCTGTTCACAGAGGGAACAAATCTGTGACGCAGGCTTGCTTCAGGCAAGCTGCCCAACTTTTCTCCTTCATGTTGCCAACTCTAAACCCTCTCAACCTCAAAGGTTCTTTTCCCCAAACACTTGGGGTCATAAACCCCCAACATACAGTGGATTCCACTAAAAACGCAACCAGATCCTGTCCCAAATCAGCAAGACTTCAACAACACAACCAACAACTTCAACAACCAAAATAAGTTTTTCTTTGGAATTAAAAACGAGTTGGTGTGTGGGGGTATGAACCAACCAACACTAAGGATCATAAAATCCTTCAATATACAATAGATTACAACTCAAATACACAACCCAATCATGTCCCACAACCAACAATAACTTCAACAACACAACTAACAACATCAACAACAACTAACAACTTCAACAACAATTCCAATCTTTTCTCAAATCATAAAAACGAGCTTGGTGTGTGGGGGGAAAGGATCACCCAACACTAAGAACTCACATACCTTGATAGGGATCACCCCCGACGATATCCACGACGAAAACTTAGTTGATCTCCTCTTTCTCCTCTTCTTCTCCTCTTCTTCTCTTCTTCTTCTCTTCTTCTTCTCTCAAGCCCTAGCTCTTAATCTTTTTAAAATGAGATAAAAATGATCCAACAATCAGCTTAACACACAATATAACCCCAAAAGATAGACTAGGGAAAAGACCAAAATGCCCTTAAACTTTCCGGACGGATTCCCTGCCAACTGCCCAACTTTCAAAGGACATAACTCGCTCATACAAACTCGGAATCGAGTAAACTCGGTGGCGTTGGAAAGATCATTCCACAAGCTTCATAACCATAACTGGAACTACTCCTAAATCATCCTTAGCTAGGAGTTATGACTGCTCAAAGTTGGCCAAAAATCACTGATTTCCCACACAGCCAAATTTTTCCAGATTTTTGAACTTAGCCAATTTCCAGATTGTGAATTTTTTTCCAAAAGTGACTACTTCCAATTTCAAGCTTCTTCATATTCATTTTAAATTGTCGTATGTTATAGATATTCCCGCATTCCACTGCATTTTAGATTAGACTACAAGCGCAAGTGATCAATGCACTGATTTTAAATGCATGGGTAATCGAAAAGGATATGAATTCCATGAAAAGCCACATAAATGTTTTAGTGAAGCAAGATATAAGAAGTCACAACAATGTGGAAGGACCTTACTTTACATTCACTTTCTACAACAACAAACAAACAAGCAACATACCCAGTGTAATCTCACAAGTGAGGTCTGGGGAGGGTAGAATGTAGGCAGACCTTTCCTCTACCTTGGGAGATAGAGAGGTTGTTTCGGATAGACCCTCAGCTCAAGGAAAAATGAAAATTTATCAATAACCGAACTCGTGATTTATTATCATCCTCCCCTTTTCTCTTCTCCAGTTTCTACTCTACTTCGACTCCTTGGTAATTAAAAACACAAATAGCATACTGGGTTTATAGCATGAAAATATGCAGAATGTTTAATAAAGTAGATCTTATCTAGAAGAACTCACATTAGATGAACACCACACATTTAAGGGAAAGAACATGAAACTTGAATCAATTGATATCCTCATTCATCATATATCTTCAGTCTAAATTTAAGTTGCAAAATCTTTTGGAAATGCTTCTGAAGATATGACATAAGAAACTTTTCTTTAGTTGCAAATAAAAGAAGGGGTGTGTATGTCCGACTACTAAATATGTTAGTGAATGAGACTAACAATAAGGTTAAAGTGATCTGGACGTGTAATCATGAGGGCACAGAGTTTTTCTTTCCTGGACTTAATATAAACCAAAAGTGCAGAATGTACAACTTGAAGCAATAGAGAAAGGATAGATTGGTGCACATAAAAGTCACAACTACTGGAAGATTTTAATTAACAATATCATTTAGCAATAGTAGTTTCAATTTGCAACAAACATCACCTGGACTAATGTTAAAGAGTTGAAAGGACATCAACAGATTTTCTTTGGTTTCAAACTAAAAAAGATAGAAAACACACTACTTATTGCTAATTTTTTTGTAGTTGAAATTTAAATATGTTAGCGAATCTAATAACTTTCTTTAGTTGGCAAGCATAAATTTAAAATTATGGCACTGATTTCAAAGAAGATGCAGACTGAAGACGTTTAGAGAATTTTTTTTGCATATGGACAGGTTGGGTATTAGTTTTCTTTCTGTTGTACAGTAATTTTATTAGTAAATTGAGAGAGTGTAAGAAAGGAAAAGTCGGTAAGATTGTGAAACTATCCCTAAAAATGCATAGGCCTTGTGTAAATTCCATCCAAAATGACAAGGTATGATTTAACCCCTGTTCCAACTCCTTTAGATAGACAGCGCCTGGAGGCTTAACCAATTCTTGGTTCTAAGAGGCTTAACCAATTCTTGATTCTAAGAGGCTTAACTAATTCTTGGTTCTAAGGAAATGTCAAAGTTTAATAACAAACAAATCTATGATTGTAGATTTTACAACCGGGAAATGAAGCATCTCCCAAGTTAGCCAGTGCAAAGTAGTTGCAGCAAGGGGAGAAATACCAACTATAAGGTCAAAATTAATGCACCAGTAACGGTAATAGCGATGATGAAGATAAATACCTGTTGTAATCAGACCAAAGGCGTTGGCGTGATTTGGAACACTTGCTGCAATGAACTTGGAATGTTTCTGAAACACAAAACGAAGAAATTTCTTGTGATTAGGAGTTGTACAACTGCAAATTTGTGTCGAGAGAGGGTTTGTTCGGTGAGGAAGATGAACAACATATATATAGTATGTTGTAGTATTATATTCTTTTTCACTAATTACCTGATATTAAACCAAGTTATGTGCATAAACACATTTATATTAGCCTCAAAAAAATAAATCATTAATGTCTTATTTAAAATTTCGTAGTCTCTCAAGTCTCAATCTGTTTATAAATGGTTGGCTTTTTTTCACTTAATTATGTATAGCATATAATTTTAATGCAGAATGGATGTTTCTTTTCTTTTTACATTGAAATATTATTTGCATTTAATATACACAAGGGTATAGAATACAACTCCAAAACTTGACTCTGTTATTTATTGTGTTGTGTATGAGACGTGAGACGATGAGGACCGATTTGGATCTAAAAGAATCAAATAATAGATTCGAAAAAAGGTTCAAGGTGTTAAGATCCTTGCTTTATATATAAGGTAAATAACTTAAAAAAATAAAAAATTAGCAAGTAATGAAACACTAGCATAGTTTTAAATATGTAATTGAAAATTTCACCATAGTTTAGTTGTGTTTCCTTTGTGAAAACACAATACTGAAAAAAAAAACATACCAAACTAAAAAGGTCGTAATTCTCATCTACTATTAAATTAAAAATCTATTTCCTTTGTGAAAACACAATACTGAAAAAAATAAAATACCAAACTAAAAAGGTCGTAATTCTCATCTACTATTAAATTAAAAATCTATTCATGTATGTTATTGGTGTTACAAAAGTGGCTTGTATATGTCCTTCCTCTTTAACCCCATCCATTTCAACTTTTTTTTCATCACTATCCAAATTCCTATGGTGTTTTTGGTTTTCATGGAAAATACTTTCTTCAAAAATAAGTGAATTTCTTACTTAGTTATCAAGAATGAAGGCACCAATTTGTATAGGTTCCTCTTTGAAAATTCAAAGAACAAGGTGTTGGATATCTTTTCTTCAGAGGAAAAGAATTAAGTTGTCAGCCTGGGTATACTTTCAGTCTAGAATTAGAGGATAACTTCGTTAAGTGATCCTGAATGAATGGTCAAAATGTGGTACATGAACTAATTAGAAGGAGAGAGTAAGTGGTTTATAGGCGCCCAAACTGCATAATCAAGCATCAATGGTGGAAATCTGCACCATTTATACTCCATTTCTCAATAAGATACTTGTCCTCACTATTTTTATAATAACAAACACATCGGTAGGTACACTTTGACAACCATGTTTTTTGCTCTCAGGCGGCATCACACAACAACAACGGGAGTCTGCACAAGTAATCTCCAAATTATCTGCACATAGTACACAAACAACAGTAATCCATCTCTTAATATAATCAATGAATTGCATTCTGTAAAGCAAGATCTTCCATAAATAATTCATGAATCCAGGGGATTATATAGATTTGTAATTGGCAAGGAAAAACCAAATAGAGCATATCGGAGAATCATATTGTCTTTTGTTGCCAATAAGCTTCCCCATAGACATCTATAGCTACACGATAAGGAGAATCTGATAATTTTGTCTAGTATTTGGTAATATTCACTCTTAAAATTTGATAAGTTGTGTACTAGATTTGACATCAAATATCCTACTACTAGAATCCCGATCACCTAACCAAGCTTAATTTACCCGATAAGTATAAACACAGGGGGAACTGAACAATCATGTAATATTCAACAACATTCTCAGGTGGATACTACATGTTATTTTCAATTCTTCTGCAAGTATTTTTCCCTAATCACTCTTTTAAATTAATGCCTCTTAAAATACATCTCGAGTTTTGATAATGATAAAATTTAAAATGAATTTTTAAAAAATAAATATTTATTCACAAGAAAAGAAAGACCCTTGATTTTATTTTTTTTGAAAAGGTATTAGTTCCATTTCACTAGCAGTGTATTTTCCCCCCTACACCATGCCTTTATTTATTCCCCTTTCAAATGGGATTGAAGATTGATAAAGTGAGAGAGTTTCAATGGCAACGCAGCAGGGAAAAAAGACTTTTAGTTTAGTGAAATAGAGCACAATCATTGAAAGGAAGGAAGAGGAAAGTCTACTTGGGCTTAATAGAGAGATCTCATTGTAGCTCAAGAAAGATTAGAATGAACGGCACAAGGAGATTAGTTCCGGCTACTTCGAACTTTGGCCTTTTAACACAGAATGTGGTGGTGATGTTAGAAAGCTATCGTTTTGGCACGAGAACTGGCTCAGTCATTCCTCTTCAAGAGACCGACTCTGTAACAACCCATTAGGTCGTTTTGAGTGCTAGAGATTCTTATTTCATAAATGACTTTAGATATATTCTAAATGAGTTGAACTATTCGTAACTACAATTGTATAATTAATGAGGTAATTTTAATAATTTATTTATTTGGTGGTTAAATAAAATAACATTAAAATTATTAGTGGACCACTTTTATAATTAATCATGTATAATAATTAGGGTAGTAAATAATCTATAGAAAAGAAAAGAGAAAAAAGGAGAAGCTTATCAGGAGAGGAAAAGATAGAGAAAGTTTTGATACCCGAGAAGGTTGGAGCAAATGATCTAAGATATTTCACACCCATTATTCTAATCTCCAGGGTGTACAAAATCATAGCAAATGTGTTGGCTGAGAGATTAAAGAAGGTAATAAGAAGATTTGTAAAGAACCAACACATGGCTTTCATCAAAGGGAGACAAATAAAGGATGCTGCTCTTATTGCTAGTGAATGCAATAACACCAGGATTAGAGGAGATGTGCCTGGAGTTATGTACAAATTAGATATTGCAAAGACCTTTAACCACTTGAACTGGAGTTTCTTATGGAACACTCTTTGGTAAATGGGATTCGGGAGAAGGTGGATTGAGTGGATAGAATTTTGTATCAAAACTACCAGGTTCTCCATTCTGATAAATGGAGAACCTGTAGATTTTTTTCAAGCTAAGAGAGGTCAGAGAAAAGGGGATCCGTTGTCCCCTTTCTTGTTTATCATAGCTATGGAAGGGCTAGGCAGTCTGATGAGAAGGGCTGCAACAAACAACTGAATAAAAGTCTTCAAAATTAAGAACACGAACAATGAAATCATGGAGCTGACTCACTTAATATATGATGATGACACTGTGGTTTTCTGTGAAGCTGAAGAAGAACAAATTTGCTACGTAAGGGTGAAACTGGTGATCTATGAAGCTTGCTCTGGGTTGACTGGATGAAAAACAATATTTTTCCAGTCAAATAGGTGCAGCAACTTGAGTCTCTGGCAGATATTTTGAGGTGCCGGATAGTGGAGTTGCCCACAATTTATTTGGGAATGCCATTGGGTGCTAATCACAAAGTTGTGAATATATGGGATGGAATAATAGAGAAAACAAAAAAAAGTCTGGCTCTTTGGAAATCACAATACCTTTCCTTGGGACGTATAGTTGTTTTGATCAATGTAGTACTAGATTCTCTTCCAACATATGTAATGTCTTTATTTCCCATCCCCGGTGAGGTGGTGAAAATCATAGACAAGTTGAGGAGGGATTTCTTATGGCAAGGAAGCAAGATTGAGAAAAGTTTCAACGTGGTAAAATGGAGAGCAGTTCAGCAAAGCAAGAGTTTTAGAGGTCTAGGAGTAAGGAACCTAAAGCTGCATAAGAAGAGTTTACTTATCAAATGGCTATGGCGATTTACTCAAGAAAATCTCTCCTTGTGGAGGGAGATTATCCTTCACAAGTATGGTTTGGAGTGGCATTGGTGCACTAATAAAGTGACTAATACATATGGGGTTGGCGTTTGGAAATCTATCAGGAATCTATGGATAACACTCAAGCTAAAAACTAAAGTTAGATTTGGTAGGGGAGACCACATACTTTTTTTCAGAAGAGGACTGGAGTGGTCATGGCACACTTCACTCCCTTTTTCCTGGACTGTTCTCAATAAGCTTGAATATTGGATGCATTATACAAGAAATGTGGTCCCCTCAAGGATGGAACCTGACTTTCAGAAGACCCCTAAATGATTGGGAAATACCATGTGTAGTAGATTTTCTAAAACTAATAGGAAACTTCCTGGGCACTAATACAGATTCAGAAAAACACATTTAGAGGCACCACAATGATGGAATTTTCACTGTTAACGAGTATACAAAAGGGGACCGAGTGTTGCCGCAGCGTGTCAACTCGGCCTTGGAATACTATATGGAAGAGTGTGGCTCCTAATAAAGTGAAATGCTTCACTTGGCTAGTAGCTAGGAAAGCATGCTTGACACATGAGGCATTGCAAAAAAAATAAATGGATCCATCATAGCATCTAGATGCCTCCTCTGGAAGGAGGTGCTACAAATCAACAAACATCTTTTCATGCATTGCAAAGTAATGACACAACTTTGGGCTATGTTCACTTTTATTGTTGGAATCAACTGGAAAATGCCTGAACATAGTGCATACTTGCTTAGCTATTGGATCAGAAGAGGAGGAAGCAAAAGCCAAAAAGATGGTGGAGGACAGTCCCAGCCTGCATCTGGTGGAGGACAGTCCCAGCCTGCATCTGGTGGACAATTAGGAAGGAGGGGAACCAAAAGATCTTTGAAGGAAAAGAATCCTCTATTTTGTAGATTAAGTGGAAAGTTATTACTTCACTAGGTTTTTGGTGTAAAGAACAGAGTATGGAAGAGGAAATCTAACTAGTGGATTTTATAGGCTCTTTGTAAGTATGTCTCTTTTATTTTTTGGTAAACTTTTTGGAGGTGGCTAGCATAGCCTTAATGCTAAATGAATACAATTTACCAATTTTTCTTTTTAAAAAAAAAGATTACACCATCTCATAGAGCGCTAGCTTAGGTGTAGCATGTATATGCATCAATCTTCCTAGAGTTGGAACCATGCCAGAACCTTAATGAGTGCATGAGTGTTCTCTTTGACACATCACTTTCATTGTTTATTAGTTAGAAAAGGCTTCAATTGATTTACTAATTTAGACAACTCATAATTTCATAAATATTAACGATGAAACGAACAAAAAAACTTACTTAATTTCATAAGAACTCCAAAATCTTCTATCTTGTGATCTAAACAATCGGATAAATGCATGACTAAAGATTAACAACAACTTACTTAATAACAAAGACAAGAATTTATCATATTAAAAGATTAGATCATTGGTTAAGTCTTCTCCAAGCATAACTCCAATTTCAACAATTCGAATTACTAACTCCATGATAATTATGAGTTCAAGAACTCTCCTCCTTTTCTGGTACATGGGCAACATTTAAATCAAACTTGAAATGCTTGATCAAAGTAACATTTTTTGTTTCTTCTAGAACCTTCCCTACCCGCAACTTTGTTGCTCGCTTTTGCTCCTCCATGTGTTTATCTGGAGGTCTTTCTGAGGCAGGGTAAATAACCTTATAAATTAGTATTCGTTTGTTTTCTTTCTCATTCCGTGCTTCTAAATCTTTATGGAGATCTTCCAATGCCTCAAAGCCATTTGATTTGCCCTCAACATAATCACGTTGAGAATTCTCTAATTTCATTTTGAAAAAAATATCAATTACTTCTTCAATACTTATGGAAAACACATGGTTTCCCATAAGTATGGAATAGATAATTGATAATTTTTTCAAAGTGAAAGTAGAGGATCGCCAACATGATTATGCTTAGGGCAAATTAAATGGCTTTGAGGCACTAAAGATCTTTGTAAAGAATTACAAACATTTAAGGAGAAAAACGAATGCTAATGTATAAGATTATACACCGTGGCTCAGAAATAGCCCATGATAAATAGATGGAGGAGTAGAAGGTAGCCATTAAGTTGCAGGTGGAGAATGATAAAGAAGAAATAAGGAGGTGCTATTTTGGTCGAGCATCTCAGAATTGATTTAATTGTTGTCTTTGAGCCAGAAGAGGAGAGCTATTCAGCTTATAATTAACATTGATTTGGTAGTTTGTGTTCTTTAAATTGGAGGATATATTACCAATGATCGAATCTTCTAATTTGGTCAATCTTTGTTTTTATTATTAACTCATCCATTTATATGAATTGTTATACATGAATTACTTATTTTAGTGGAGTGATTTTGCTTTTAAGTAGTTAATACCTATATTGTTAATTTAGTAATTGAGTTTACACAAAATAGGATACAGAAAAGGAATAAGTCGAATTTGTGAAAGTACATTCCAAGGGCACCCAAGGGTGTGGAATTAAATGCAAGCGTATTAAACACTTATTTTGATAAAGGTAACAATGATATTTATAAAACACTTTGTAGCATCACATTAGTGCTATACGGAATGACACACTAAAGTGTAATATAGGAAAGATGACTGCTTTGGCCTTTGCAGTCTGTAAAATTAGAAGTTTCTTTCTAACTTCATGGCTACTAATTAGTATTTGATATTTGTCATAGGTGATTGTAATAGTTCTGGAGATATGATCTCAGTGCAAAAATATTTGATTAATTTTGAAGGCAATTAGGTCTCATAAGCATCTAATAAGAACAAATTAACAGGTGGAAAAACTGAAACTAGTCTTCCAAAAATTGGACGTTATTTTTTGTCAAGATTTAAATGGAAGTTTGGATAGGGTTTGCTTAGCAGATTTTTGTGATTATACTTGTCATATTGATGGATGATTTCGGGAGGTGTCAAAACTTTGTACAAGAGACTAAAATGGATCTACGATTTGAACGCTGATCAAGCTACTACAGTACTGAGGGAACTGCTATTTATTCATGTTGTATATTTCCCTGATTTTTATGGTGTGCATCTGATTATACCTTGGTGTAAATTTTTTATCAACCTCTGAGAAATGCTAAGTGCAAAAGTGTAAGACTTTAGAGGATATGTACAATTCTTAGTATAATTTTAACGAGGATTATGATGATACTGACCAACAACCATCACAAAAGCAAATAAAAGTTTTGCAGTGGTTATGTGTCAATTATACCATGATCAATGTCGAGGACGTTGGCAATTGTGAAGTAAGTTGTTTATCTTTTCAGCAATTCTCTTTTTGCTCGTTTATCATGCCCAGTCCCTTTTCTGTTTTCCAAGCTAAATTAGTTTGGAAGTTTTCACTTATTGTTGACATTATATTGTCCATGGTTTATTAATAGAATACTACCTATTCAGGTATGCGGACAACACACTGAATCAGGGATACTCAGGTATGGATTTTTTTGCATCTCAGTAGCTGCTTATGGAAGATGTCAACCAAGACGAGTTGCTGGAAGAAGAAATCTGAAGGTTGGTAGTAGTTTTACATAACATGACATTAAATTTGCGCTTTCGATTGATTAATAAATGACTTTTTCGTGCAATGAACTTCATCTTGTATAGTTGAAGTTATCGCGTTATGTAAAATATGTCAATATGAAATACTTCCCTTGCCCATAGAATAGTCACAAGCAATATGGGTATAGATGACCGTCAATTGATCATGTTAGTTGTCACATTAGTTTACTGGTGCAAGGCTTAATGTTAATTTTGAACGTTGAAGTACATTATGTATCTAGTATATTATGGTTGAGCCCTCACCTTTTTTGTTTTCTCCTGCCCAATGTAGTACCCCTGTTTCTTGGTTACAATTGGTTTACCCCCTATTCAGATAACCCATGACAGCTAGAAAAGGTCAAATATCTGGATATGTAGAATGGACGTCAAAAATCTAAGAGTTAGCTTATATAATATAATCTCATAGTCAGAGGTCATTGTTTTGAAATTCATCCGGAGGTGACTAGTTGTTTATCTTATTTCAAAAAATAAAGGTTGGTTAGTAAGACTGAGAAAAATGTTAGAGTGCATTAGACAAAAAATAATGCAAGCATTACTAATACACTCTACTCATCATTATTCTTATACCCCATATCAAACGACCCTTTATATTTTTGTTTGTAGGTTCCTTTTTTTGGTATAACTCTTGTATACAACAAGTTGACCTTGATTTATCAATGAAACTTTTTGGTTGATTTAAAAAATAAAAAACAAACAAACAAATTACATAATGGTAATAGCCGAGCAGGTTGTGTTATGATGCATTATTTATCATATTTTTATCCAATCCATCACATTCTAATAAATTTTTTGGTTGGATTGGACACTGAACCATTTAATTGATTCAATCCATTTTGACCGGCAAAATTTAGTCCAAATTAACAATTTGCCAATTTAGCTAACCAATAGTTTCATACATTTGCAAGCTCAACATCCACTATGGTAGAGATAAATTTTTATGTGGACATTTTAATGCATGGATTGGTTATGAGATAAATTAATAATAAAGAGATTGCTATTCAGTGATTAACAGTTTAGAGATTGTTACACATTAATTAATTAATTACTTTGAATGAATGTTTTTGTCTTTAAATAGTTACTATCTACATTACTAATGCACATTTTCTTATTCCACATTCTAATCAACATTAAAGAATACTAACCGTTAATGGATGTTTTATATTTTCATTACAAAAGATTCCACCATCTCATAGAGAGCTAGCTCACATGTACATGTATATGCACCAATCTCCCTAGAGTTGGAACCATGCCAGAACCTTAATGAGTGCATGAGTGTTCTCTTTGATCCATCACTTTCATTGTTCTCTAGTTTAGAAAAGGCTTCAATTGATTTACTAATTTAGACAACTCAGAATATTATAAATATTAAAGATGCAACTAACAAAAAAACTTAATTTCATAAGAACTCCAAAACCTTCTATTTTGTGCTCTAAACCTTCGTATAAATAGATGATTGAAGATTAACGACAATTGACTTAATAACAAAGACAAGAATTGATCATTTTAAAAGATTCGATGAATGATTAAGTCTTTTCCAAGCATAACTCCAATTTCAAGAACTCAAATTACCAACTCCATGATAATTTTGAGTTCAAGCACTCTCCTTTTTTTTTTTGGATTATTCTACAACTTCCCCTACCCGCAACTTTATTGCCAGCCTTTCTCTCCTCCATGTGTTTATCTGGAGCTATTTTTGAGCCGGGGTGCATAACCTTATAAATTAGTATTCTTTTGTTTTCTTTTTCGTTCCATGCTTCTAACTCTTTATGGAGATCTTCCAATGCCTCAAAGCCATTTGACTTTCCCTAAACATAATCACGTTGATGATTCTCTAGTTTCATTTTGAAAAAATTATCAATTATTTCTTCTATACTTGTGGAAAACACATGGTTTTCCACAAGTATAGAAGAAATAATTGATAAATTTTTCAAAGTGAAAGTAGAGGATTGCCAACATGATTATGATTAGGGCAAATCAAATGGCTTTGAGGCACTGAAGATCTTTGTAAAGAATTACAAACATTTAATGAGAATAACAAATATTAATGTATAAGATTATACACCCTTGCTCATAAAAACCTCATGATAAATACATAAAGGAGTAGAAGCTGGCCATTAAGTTGCAGGTGGAGAATGATAAAGAAGAAATAAGGAGGTGCTATTTTAGCCAAGCTTCTCAAATTTGATTTAGTTGTTGTCTTTGAGCCAGAAGTGGAGAGCTTTAAAGATTATAATTATCATCGATTTGGCAATTGATGTTTTTGAAATTGGAGGATACCTTACCAATCATTGGATCTTCTAATTTTTTCCATCTTTCTTTTTATTTTCAACTCATCCATTTATACGAGATTTTATACCACAAAATAGGAGGTTATGAAGTTCTTTTGGTTTTAAGTCAATTTTTTTTGGTATAACTATTGTATACGACAAGTTGACCTTTGTTTTAGAATGGAACTCTTTGCTTGAATGAACAAATTAAATAATGGTAAGAGTTCGACGGCTTGTGTTATGACCCATTTTTTATCATATTTATATCTAACCCATATAAATTCAACATTTTTTTGGGTTTGATTGGACAATGGCTCATTTATTGATTCAATCCATTTTAACCTGCCAAATTCTGTCCAATTTCCCAGGTTGGCTAACCAGTAGTTTCGTACATTTGCAACATCAACGTCCACTATGGTAGAGACATTGGTATGTGGAAATTGTAATGCATTGATTGTTTATGAAATAAATTAATAATGAAGGGATCGTTATTTGGTAATTAATAGTTTAGAAATTGTTATACATTAATTAATTACTTTGGAAGAATATTTTTGTGTTTAAATAGTTATTATCTACATTGCTAATTTACATATTTTTATTCCACATTCTAATGAACATAAAATAATACTAATTGTTAATGGATGCTTTATAAACTCATATTACAACAGATTCCATTATCACACGGAGAGCTAGCTTTGGTGTTAAGTGTAATGAACCAATCTCCCTACAGTTTGAACATTGAAGAACATTAATGAGTGTTCTGTTTGATCCATCACTTCCACATTATACACTAGTTTAGTAAGAGGCTTCATTAATTTACTAATCTAGACAAAACAAAACATCTTTAAATACTAAAGAGGAAACAAACAAAAGTCTGTCTTAAATATATAAGTACTCCATAACATGTGACTTAATAACAAAGAAAAGAATGTATTATCTTAGAAAGCTCGATCACTGGTAAAGTCTTCTCCAAGTGTAACTCCATTTTCAAGAACTCTAATTACCAACTTCAAAATAATTATCAGTTCAAGAACTCTCATACTCTTCCATCTTAGGGGAAAAATTTAAATCAGACTTGGGATGCTCGGTCATAATAACATTTTTTTTTCTGTTGTAAGTTTCTAAACCTGCAACTTTATTGTCAACTTCTGGCCCTCCATGTGTTTATTTGGAGATATTTTTGAACCAAGATTCATAATCTTAAATGTTGGTATTTACTTTTATTCTTTTTCGTTTGGTCCTTTTAATTCTTTACGAAGATCTTCAAATGCCTCTAAGCCATTTGATTTTCTCTAAGTATAATCGCGTTGGCGATCCTCTAGTTTCATTTTGAAAAAATTATCAATTATTTCTTGTATATTTGTGGAACCATAGGAAAATGATTTTCCACTTGGTGAAAAGAGCATATCACCAACTTCCACTCCAGTTTGAGTTGCAATCTTATTTGCTTGTGGAATACAATATTTTATTCTTTTTGAGAAACTAACATTGCGTGCTTACTTAGACTCTTATCAACTTTATTTTAGTCTTTGCTTATCGCTTTTTTTTCATGTTTTCCATCGTAAAAGAAAATAAGATATTTTTTGTTGAATAAGTCGTGAGCAATTCTAAAAAAAAACAACTTTTTTTAATTATTTGATTCTGCAATAAAAAATAGGACTAGAAATAGGACAACAAAATACCTTGTTCCGTAATGTATATAAACTTGCAAATCGGGCTAGAACAGATATTGGCGTTATGGTCTTTTCACTAAGTAGAAAACCACGTTCCTATGGTTCCACAACTAAAGAGAAAATTATTGAATTTTAAAAGAAGTGAAAGTAGAGCATCACCATCGTGATTATGCGTAGGGAAAATCAAATGACTTTTGAGGTATTGAAAGATCTCCGTAAAGAATTACAATCATTAGACGAGCAAGAAAAATATAAATACTAATGTATAAAATTATACACCATACCTCACAAATACCTTAGATGAACACATGGAGGAGCAGAAGCTGACAACTAAGTTTCAGGTGGAGATAGTTAAAGTTTAAATAAGAAGTATTATTCTAGAATGCATTTTATTTTTAATACACAAAATCAAATATTGCATAAAAATTATCTTAGCATAACTAATTCAAACGTTACTAATACACTTTATTCATCATTATTCTTATACATCCTATCAAACGATCTCTTATATATTTTTTTGTAGGTTCTCCATTTTTGGTATAACTCTTGTATATGATGAGTTGACCTTTGTTTTATTAATAAAACTGTTTGCTTGATTAAAGAATAAACAATCAAATTAAATAATGGTAGGAGTTGGGCAGGTTTTGTTATAACCCAATTTTTTATCATATTTTTATCTAACCCATTTTAATGGAGGATGCTGAAGAACAAGGCAGAAAGAGATGGAATTGACCAAAGGGCGGATCACCGAGTGGATCGGCAAGCCCGACTTACTTCGCTGAGTGACTCTTCGCAACATATTTTTGGCGACTATAAATACATTTTTGAACATTTAGTTTAGTATCTAATTTTATCATATTTTCACTGCATTTAATTTTCATTTTTTGAATTGTAATTATTCTGAATAAAGAGACAAATATTCCTTAGCTTTGAAGAATTGAAGTTTCTCACTTTTGAGAAATAGGAAGTGGGTCTTTGAGATTCTTCGACTTGGACCATTGTAAAGATGAAATTAATCTTATCCAGTTGATGGAAACTCAATTTGGTAACGATGTTTATCATTTTATAATGTCTAGATAAAACCCCAATTCTTGGGATGTGATTATGCGTTCATTTAGTTTATGGGTAATACTAATTGTTAGTTTAAATGATTTTTAGAAGTGAGTTCAATCAATACTTGTGGTTTAATTTAAGAATTGTAGTTGCAAATGCAGTTCTACCCTTGTGTTTTTGGCTTGCTCGAGAGAATGGTTTTAAAACTAAGATTTTTTATTGATGGTTTGTGGGTATTGGGTTGACATGGGTTCAGCTGGAGAGTGTGAATCCTAAACCCAATTCCACACATTCAGCTTGAGAGAGTGAATGGACTAAGGTGTGGGATGTTCTTATTTTGCTTGCTTGTCGATGTTCTAGAGAAATCGACTTGATTTGGGGTAAATTGTTCGAGAGAAAATTTGCCTCCTCTATAGTCTAGCTTACTCACTAATATCTAGCAAATTTCGAATAGTTGCAATTACCCATTTGTCTATATTAGCCTATAATCGAATCACATCCCAAGAACCCGTCTCATTATTATTGTTTCGTGATTGCTTACTACTACTGTAGTTGATAATTTCAAACCAAAACCCCCCATTTGACATTCATCTCACCTCCTGACTTGAGTTATGTTTTTATTCGATAATGTGTATTCTTATGATTGATTTGACCAAATTCACACTTTCCTATTGAATCTTAAACACGTACCACTCCCTGTGGGATTCGACCTCAACTCATTTACTTGGGTTTTATACGAACTAACGCTCGTTGACACTTAGAATTGGATGAAGTTTCCTTGAAACATTAATCAAAATGGCGCCGCTGCCGAGGAGTGGTGTTGTTTAAGACTCTTTTGGTGAAGTTGAATTTTGTTCTTCTTAGTCATAGTTGAACTTATTTTTAGTTTTGGTTTTTGTGTTGGTTGCTTACAACAGAAGAAATGAGCACATCTTGTAGCAACGGTAACCCAATAGACCACCTTCCTTTGAGATTTATGATTTTTAGGGATAACATACTCACTTTCAACCAATTGGAGAGTGAGTCAATCCATGAGTTGTGGCCAAGATTTAAGGCACTATTGAAGCAGTGCCCAGCTCATGGAATTCTAGATAAGATGCTACATGAATGCTTCTATAGAGTCCTTGGTCCTTAGAACAAAGGAGTGGCTGACCAAATTTCTCTAGGTGGTCTCCCACCAGAAGAAAGATTGATCGCTTTCGGTAACCCAGGGCTCTATTGCGTGTGCTCGAGGTAGAAGTTTTTTTTTAGAAAGATGTGAATGGGAAAAAATTCCAAAACCGGTAGCGAATGCTTTTGAAAAGATTACGACTACCCTTTGCAATAGCAGCCCAACTCTTTGATCACATGGCCAAGACCAACACGGAGGCAGAGAAGGACCAGGTCTTGGCCGCATTATTGACTCAGTTGGATCTCTTGGCCAGAAAGATCATGGCACTGGAAGTACCGTACCAAAAGAAAGATAGGTACATTCCCCCTCATAAGCATAGAAAGTCCAAGGAGCACGAGGGTGGACAAGTAGAGGAGACATTCTCACTCATTCTCCACAAAGTAGAACAACACGCTATAGTGTTGAAAGAGATAAAAGAGAATGTCTCACTGCTGAATCAGATGTCTGCCTCTCATTCTATGTCGATTTAGCTACTGGAGACCCAAATCAATCATGTGTTATTTCATCTTTACCCCAACAGTGAAGGTTGAGTGGGGAATTGTGTCTTGCCACGATGTTAACTAAGGCGCTTCTTGGGAGGCAACCCAAGTTTTACCACTTTCCTTTTGTTTTAGAGCTAATTGTGTGTTGATTGTGAAGGTTAAAGTGTAGAATATGTTTGAAAAGTGCAGGTTGGCGAGTAAAATGTCCACTCAGCGAGCCACAGTTGGACCACTATCGGGCACAAGAAATTCTAAGGTAAAAGTCTATAAAACTTGGCAGACCCATGGATAAGTCGGCAAGTCGCCCAACAGGTTGGTGACCCCGACTTTGTCCACCGTTTGGACCCCCATATTAACTGGTGGTCTTGTAAAACTACGTGAGGTAAGTGACCATTTGGCGTGTCGCTGAGTGGTTCAACAAGGAAAATTAATGTTGCCAAATGGGTGGGAACTGGACAGTTTTTAAAGGCCAAAGGTTCAAAAGTTCAAACTCTTTCACATTTCCTCACTTTATAACTTTCAAAAGATCACACCTGCATTATACTTTTCTATATTTTTGTGTTTTTACCATTTCCTAGTCGCCAATCTTGTGTTTAGAATTGGAATTCTTTGCCGCCTACCTTTTCAAATCATTTATTCGTCATTAAAGGTTGGTTTTTCGAACAAAACTTGTACTTAACGGTTTTACTCATTTGCAATTATTTTATACTTAGTGATGTGTACTGGGCCTCTCTTAATTTATATGTTTGTGCTTGTATGCCTGTGTTTAATTTCGAAATATTGCTTAAATTGCCTATATTGTTGATTTCCCGATTTTAGTGCTTTAAATTTGATTGAAATTTTTGAGTTGTGTTCAATTGTTGTTGGGTTTATTCGGGTGAAGGCTGAGTAACCCACACTTGTGCCAAATGACGTGCTTTGCCCAATGATGGAGTGGTTGACATCATTCTTAAGGGCTAAAGTCGTCAAATGGCCAAATTTGGCTAAATCGGGAGAAGTCTGAGTGCACTGAGGGCATGGGTGTTATCAGTCTAATTCTAATTGAATAAGTGTATGCTTTGATTTTTTTTTTCAGGACTGCAGGGTTGATTTTGGAAGTCGGGGTATAAAGTAGGCACATTAGGCAGTTTGGCGAGCTGGGTTGAGTTCGCTGAACTACTCGGCGGTTTGTCGAATCCCCCTTGATAACCTTTAAATTCTTTGTTTTTGATGTTTTTGGTTCAGTAACTTTCAGCAAGAATCCTGAGTTTGTTGAGTGCACTCGCTGACTCGTCGAAGGTCTTCTCTAATCACCTTGTTGCATCCCTAACCCTTAAAATACACTGTAACATTCAGCGGGCTTGTCTTTACTTGTCGAATGCTTTTGGAGAATCATCGAAAGGACCCTCCCATCACCGACATGCCAATATTTCTGGAAAATTTTAAGCCAGTTCTTTCTGCGAGCTCGATCTGGCTTGCAAATCTATTTCGCGACTCGCCGACCGGTTTGGCGAGTCTGTATGCAACTTTTTTTCTACAATTTTTCTTGAACCGTACCTAACTTTCTATGATGCTTTTGCAGTCATGGCTAGAATCAACCTCGACATGCCACCCCGTAAAAGAGCATGAGGCATAATGATCAATGAAAGGGTAACAAATACCCCTAAAAAGGGAAAGACAACACCTCCTAAGAGAGGCAAGGGGAAGGGCAAGAAGCCCATGTCTGATGTTGCGGAGCACAAATTTGGCAGCGAGGAAGAGTCCTTTGACTCCCAAGCTGCATTCTCTCAGCTGGATGATGATGAGCCTCTAGAGTCCCAGCGGGTAGAGATCCGTGCTAAGTGTCGTCTAGATTCATCGAGAGCATAAAAGGCCAACCCTCCTATAGCTGGTACAGTGCCAGCTCCGGTACCAACTGTGGCTCCTATGCCAGTAGTACAATGTCCTCTTCCTCGGCTACTCAATAGATTAAGAGCTGAGGGACTGAGGACAATTTTAGAGGAGAAGCTATTATCCATAGAGGGCTTAAGGGCAAGGGTGTGTATTTAAACGCAAACGTATTAAACACTTATTTTGATAAAGGTAACAATGATATTTATAGAACACTTTATAGCATCACAATACTACTATAGGGAATGACACAATAAAGTGTAATACAGGAAAGATGACTGCTTTGGCCTTTGCAGTTTGTAAAATTAGAAGTTACTATCTAAACTTCATGGCTACTAATTAGAATTTGATATTTCTCATAGGTGATTGTGATCGTTCTGGAGATATTATCTCAGTGCAAAAATTTATTATTAATTTTGAAGGCAATGTGGTCTCAGAAGCATCTAAAATGAGCAATTTAACTAGTGGAAAAAGAGAAACCAATCTTCCAAATCAATTGGAAGTTATTTTTTGTCAAGATTTAAATGGAAGTTTGGAAGGGGTTGGCTCAACAGATGTTTGTGATTATACTTGTCATAATAATGGACGATTTGGGAAGGTGTCACAGCTTTGTACAAGAGACTAAGATGGGATCTCCGGTTTGAACACTAACCAAGCTGCTACAACACTGAGGGAGATCTTATTTGTTCATTTTGTATATTTCACTGATTTTGAAGGTGGGCATCTGATTATACCTTTCTCTAACTTTTTCATCAACCTCAAAGAAGTTCTAAGTGTGAAAGTGTAAGACCTTGGAGGATATGTACATTTCCTAGTATAATTTTAATGAGGATCATGATAATAGTGACCGAGAACCATCAGAAAAGCAAATAAAAGTTTTGCAGATGTTATGTGTCAATTGTACCATGATTAATGTCGAGGATGTTTGCAATTGTGAAGTTGTTTCTCTTTTTGGCTATTCTCTTTGTGCTCGTTTAGCATGCCCAATTCCCTTCTATTTTCTATGCTAAATTAATTTGGAAATTTTCACTTATTGTTGATATTACATATTCCATGGTTTGTTAATAGAATACTGCCTATTTGGGTATGTGGAGAACACAGTGAATCTGGGATACTCAGGCATGGATTTTTTTGCATTTCAGTATCTGTCCGTAGAAGATGTCAACCAAGATGAGTTGCTGTAACAAGAAATTTGGAGGTTGGTAGTAATTTTACGTAATAAGACATTATATTTGCGCTTTTGATTGATTAATAAATGACTTTTTCATGCAATGAACTTCATCTTGTATAGTTGAAGTTTTATCCCATTATGTGAAATCTGCCAATATGAAAGACTTCCCTTACCCCTAGAATAGTCACAAGGAATATCGGTGTGGATGCCCGTCAATTGATCATGCTAGTTGTGACATTAGTTTACTTGTGCAAGACATAATGTTTTGGAAGTGGAAGTCCATTATGTATCTACTATCTTATGGTTGAGCCCTCACCTTTTTGTGTTGTCTCCTGCCCAATGTGGTACCCCTGTTTCTTGGCTCCATTTGGTTTATCCCCTTTTCAGATAACCCATTACATCTAGAAAAGGTCAAATATTTGGATATGTAGAATGGACGTCCAAAGTCTAAGAGTTAGCTTATATAATATAATCTCTTAGTCAGTAGTCATTGTTTTGAAATGCTTCTGGAGGTGACTAGTTGTTTATCTTATTTCAATTATAAAGGTTGGTTAGTAAGACTGAGAAAGATGTTAGAGTGCATTAGAAAAATATAATGTAAGCATATATAATGCAAACATTACTAATACGCTCTACTCATCATTGTTCTTATACCCCATATCAAACAACCCTTTATATTTTTGTTTGTAGGTTCCATTAATTGGTGTATCTCTTGTATATGACAAGATGACCTTGATTTATCAATGAAACTTTTTTCTTGATTAAAAAAAATTAAAAATAAACAGATAAATTACATAATGGTAATAGTTGGGCAGGTTGTGTTCTCACCCATTATTTAACATATTTTTATCCAACCCATTACAATCCAGTAAATTTTTTGGTTGGATTGGACACTGACCCATTTAATTTATTCAATCCATTTTGACTGGCCAAATTTAGTCCAAATTAATAATTTACCGGTTTAGCTAACCAGTAGTTTCATACATTTGCAAGCTCAACATCCACTATTGTAGAGATAATTTTTTATGTGGAGATTGTAATGTTTGGATTGCTTATGAGGTAAATTAATAGTAAAGAGATTGTTATTCAATGATTAATAATTTAGAGATTGTTATACATTAATTAATTAATTAATTACTTTGAAAGAATGTTTTTTTCTTTAAATAGTTACTATCAACATTGCTAATGCACATATTCTTATTCCACATTCTAATCAATATAGAATAATACTAATCGTTAATGGATGTTTTATATTATCATCACAAAAGATTTCACCATCTCATAGAGAGCTAGCTAAGGTGTAACATGTATATGCACCAATCTCCCCAGAGTTGGAACCATGATAGAACCTTAATGAGTGCATAAGTGTTCTCTTGGTTCCATCACTTTCATTGTTCACTAGTTTAGAAAAGGCTTCAATTGATTTACTAATTTAGACAACTCATAGTATCATAAATACTAAAGATGAAACAAACAAAAAACCTTACTTAATTTCATAGGAACTCCAAAACCGTCTTTTTTGTGATCTAAACCAGCGTATAAATCGATGACTGAAAATTAACGACAACTGACTTAATAACAAAGACAAGAAATGATCATATTAAAAGATTTAATCACTGGTTAAATCTTTTCCAAGCAAAACTACAATTTCAAGAGCTCCATGATAATTATGAGTTCAAGAACTCTCCTCCGTTTCTGGCTTAGGAGCAACATTTAAATTAAACTTGAAATGCTTGACCAAAGTAGCTTTTTTTGTGTCTTCTAGAACCTCCCCTACCTGCAATTTTATTGCCAGCTTTTGCTCCTCCATGTGTTTATCATGAGGTATTTCTGAGCCGGTGGTTCTTAGCCTTATAAATTAGTATTCATTTGTTTTCTTTCTCATTCCATGCTTCTAAATCTTTATGGAGATCTTCCAATGCCTCAAAGCAATTTGATTTGCCCTCAACATAATCACGTTGAGAATTCTCTAGTTTCAGTTTGAAAAAAATATCAATTACTTCTTCAATACTTATGGAAAACACATGGTTTCCCATAAGTATGGAATAGATAATTGATAATTTTTTCAAAGTGAAAGTAGAGGATCGCCAACATGATTATGCATAGGGAAAATCAAATGGCTTTGAGACACTGAAGATCTTTGTAAAGAGTTACAAATATTTAATGAGATAAATGAATACTAATGTATGAGATTATACACCCCGGATCAAAAATACCTCTAAATACATGGAGGAGTAGAAGTTGACCATTAAGTTGCAGGTGGAGAATGATAAGGAAGAAATAAGGAGGTGCTATTTTGGTCTATAATATCAAATTTGATTTATTTATTGTCTTTGAGCTAGAAGAGGTTAGCTCTTCAGCTTATAATTAACATTGATGTGGTAGTTGGTGTTCTTGAAATTTGAGGATACCTTACCAATGATCGAATCTTCTAATTTAGTCAATCTTTGTTTTTTATTATTAACTCATCTATTTATACGAATTGTTATACATAAATTACTTATTCTAGTGGAGTGGTTTTGTAACATCTTGCTAATTAAAAGAACTAGAACGAGTTAGAATTGGAAATAGTCAGTTTAGGAAAGAATGAAAATCTTTAAAATTTGCTAAGTTATATTAAGTTTGGTTTTTGGTCAACTTCAAACAACCATAACTGCTAGCTGAATGAGTTAGGTGTGTTTCCAAATATCGTAGGAAAGATCTTGAAAAATATTTCCAACGCCGCCGAGTTCGTATAAGTGAGATCTGGCCGTTTGAAGTTGGGCTGTTCAAATAAGGAAAGTCTAAAATCGGATTCTGGAAGGGTATTTTAGTCTTTTCCTTACCTAATTATTTTAATTTGTTTTGAGGAGTTTAATTGGGGTAAAATCAAATTTTAGTCAGTTTAGAAAAGTTGAAGTTCACGCTAAAACTTGGAGAAAAGAGAAAGGGGGAGAAAGGAAAACAAAGATTAAGATTTCATTATCTTCGTAAGGAATTAATTGCGGGTTTCATCAAGGATTTGATCCTACAAGGTATGTGAGAATTTCATAACGTTGGGTTTGTTCACCCACATGCCAAGGATGTTTGATTCAGTGTGCATTCATTCTAAAAAGATTGCAATTAGAATGTCTTGGTAGCTGTTCTTGAATTGCTTTGGTTCTTGAACATGAGTTGAGATTTAGGAGTTTCTTGATATTAAAGTATTGTTTCATTGAGTTGTTTGAGTTAGATTTTGTGTATATTATTCTGGGTATTGGATTCTAAAGTGAATTTGAGAAAAGGAATCGGAATTAATCTATTTAAGATCAGAAAATGAGACCAAAAGTTTGTCAGTTATTGCCTGAGAGGAAGGCTGGTGTGACACGCCCCCGTAGCACCAAAGGAATTGGCACGGCATGCCTGTAGTGTTCCAGAAGGAGCCTCAGTCAAGTGAAGCTGGAGCGGCACTCCAGGGACGCGCCCGCATCAGTGATTTTCACCAATTGTTCATCGTTTAGCCTGTTTAAGTCCTTCTAAAGGGTGATAATACTTTCTATTGATTCTAACTACTCCAAATGACTTCTAAACACCTAAAAATCATCCAGAAACATGAATCATAAACTTGAATTCATAATTCAATTGAAGGAAAGTTAAGAGTCAAGTCTAGCAGTTAAGAAGCAAGTCAAGATGAGTTCATAAAGTTTTCAAAAGTCTGTCGCAAGCGTTTTAGCTTTGTTTTAAGACTTAAAGTTCAAGATGAGTAAAAAGTAAAGATTGAAGTTATTTCTTCAAAGAAGTATATGGGGACTATGTATTCCCAATTTTTTTTTAAATGTTTTCACATTTGAGCAAAAAAGGGAACATCGATTCCAATAGATCTTTTAAGCTAAGTTTTGAGTAATTATCTCAAACCAAAGACAGAAGTTTATTTTAAAAACATATTAGTTAAGTATATTTTGGGAGTAGTATTGAGCACCGATATAGGGATACGAGTTCATATTAACTCCAGTCTCCATAAACCATGTAACCATCATGGGTAGTAAATGATCATACTTTTTAGATGAATCCTTAAGTGTGCTTTTAGCATAGACTAGTGGATCCACTTAGTTAAGGCGTTCTATATGACGTCAAAGTATAAGACAGTTCTGGCAGCGTGGGCAAGACGTTGTATCACCACTTAGGCTCATAGAGCTGGTTGTCGGTTAGAGAATCTCCCAAAGAAACTATATTACTTTGATATATCAGTAAAGTTAAGTTTGTTATTACATTTTCTTTAACGAACTAAGTTGTTTTCCACTCTTTTCAAAAAAATTCTATATATTGCATATGCTTTACTGCTTTATATTGAGTTAAGTCATTCATTAGCTGAGTAAAGCCAGGGTAAGTGTTCCTTTCAGATTCTTTTCAAGCCTATGTTATGTTTAGCATTCCAACTCGTATACTCGTACATTCAATGTACTGATGGCATTTGGCCTGTATCATTTTATGATGCAAACACAGGTAATAAGGATCAACATCAAGCTCCTCATTGATCCAATGGAGCACTCAGAGTCTAGTGGTGAGCCTCATTGCTTTATGGAGGATCACTTTTATTGATTTCACTATTTTAGTTCATTATGATATCGTGAGTCTTGTCCCGACATCCATCTTAGTTTTAGAGGCTTCATAGATAAACAATTAGTAGTTCAGTTGTATTTACATTATCATTTCTTATGTTAAGACTTGAGTTGCCATTTTGGCCAAGTTGAATGTTTGACCTTTAAACATTCTTAGTTCCATTATTAAACAGTTGAGTAAAGCGCATTTGATCATTGAAATAATGCTTAGAGTCTTCCGCTAAATAAGTAAGCTAGGCCAGAGTTCGCTTAGGGCCAACAATGGTTCTCGAGTGCCAGTCATGCCCAAGTTATAGGCTTGGGGCGTGACAAGCATGGTATCAGAGCACAAATTTCAAGAGTCCTATTGATTCTATGAAGTCGTGTCTATAGAGTCCTAGTTATCGGTGTGAAGTGCACCACATCTATAATTTGGAGGCTGCAACAGTTAGAAAAAATTCTCACTTCTTTCACACTTATTTTGTGAGTTATAGTTTGATCTCAAAAAAGTTTCTTTCTAATTCGTGCTTATGCATGTTTTCAGATAATCATGCCTCCACGAAGAGCTGTCATAGGTCGTTCTGCTAGGTGTAATGCTGACAAGCAAGAGTTACCAAATACACCTGAAGTGCAACCTCCAGGGTAGGTCACTAACGCTGAGTTTAGAAAAGCAATAAAGATGCTAAGTCAAGTTGTGACCAACCAAGTTGGGAAGCAAAGAGGAGCTAGACAGGAAGTGACTGATAGTTCGAGGATATGAGAGTTCTTGAGGATGAGTCCTCCAAGTTTCACTGGTTCAAGTACTACTGAGGATCCAGAGAATTTTATTGAGGAGCTGAAGAAGGTATTTGAGGTTATGCATGTTGTCAATACTGAGCTAGTTGAACTAATTGCATACCAACTGAGGAATGTTGGTAGAACTTGGTTTGACCAATAGAAAGAGGGTAGAGCTAACGATGCACCACCTGTAAGTTGGGCTTGTTTTGAGTAGGCCTTCTTGGGGTGTTTCTTTCCCCAAGAACTGAAAGAGGCTATGGTACAAGAATTTCTTACCCTTAAGCAAGATTCCTTTAGTGTTCATGAGTATAGGTTGAAGTTCACCCAACTATCCCGCTATGCTTCAGAGATGATTGTGGATATGAGGAGCTGAATGAGACTTTTTATTGCTTGGTTGTCCCGTGTATCAAGCAAAGAGGGCAGAGCAGCGATGCTAATTGGGGACATGGATATATCGAGGTTGATGGTATATGTGCAACAGGTTGAGGAAGAGAAACTAAGGGATAGGGAGGAGTTTAGAAACAAGAATGCTAAGATAGGAAGTGAATCCAGACAGCATAAAAGTAATGTGAATCGTTCATGTTTTCACCAAAATCGAAAGGGACTTGCTTCATTATTTGCTAGTGCACCAGCACCCAAAAACAAAAGTGAGTATAATGGCCAGAATTCCCAACACTTCAGAGCTAGACCTGCACAATCTCAAGGTAGTGTGGCACAAGAAGGTAACTAGGCTCCTGCATGTGCTAGGTGTGGTAGAACCCACCCAGGTAAGCGTCCTGATGTCCAGTCAAGTTGTTTCAAGTGTGGGCAAGAGGGTCACTTCATGAAAGAGTGCCCTAAGAACCGACAAGGTAGTGGAAGTAAGGGAAATATAGCCCAATGTTCATCAATTTCTCCACCAGACAGGGCTGCACCTAGAAGAGCTACTTCCGGTACTGGAGGAGGAACAAACCGTCTTTATGCGATCACTAGTTGTCAAGAGCAAGAAAACTTTGTAGATGTTGTCATTGGTATGATCAAAGTCTTTACTTTTGATGTTTATGTTTTGCTAGACCCAGGAGCTAGTTTATCTTTTGTAACCCATTATCTTGCAAATTAGTTTGATGTTCTTCCTGAGAAACTCTGTGAACCCTTTTGTATTACTACATATGTTGGGGAGTCTATTCTAGTTGAGTGAGTTTATCATGATTGTGTCAGTTCCATCAATTACATAGACACCATGGCTGATTTAATTGAGTGAGACATGGTAAATTTTGATGTCATTCTAGGCATGGACTGGCTTTATTCCTGTTACGCATCAATAGATTGTAGAGCTCAAGTTGTCAAGTTCCAGATTCCTAATGAGCCAGAATTAGAGTGGAAAAGTAGTTCAGTAATGCCTAAGGGTCGTTTCATTTCTTACCTTAAGGAAAGGAAGTTAGTTTCTAAGGGGTGTGTCTATCACTTAGTCCGGGTTAATGACTCTAGTGTTGAGATACCTCTTATCCAGTCAGTTTCAGTAGTAAAAGTGTTTCCAAAAGTCTTTCTAGATGATCTACTCGGAGTCCCTCTTGAGAGAGAAATAGACTTCATTATAGACATTCTTCCTGATACTCTTCCTATCTCTATTCTGCCATATAGAATGGCACTAGAAGAGATGAAAGAGCTTAAAGAACAGTTGAAAGATCTCTTTGATAAAGGCTTTATTTGACCAAGTGTCTCACCTTGGGTCGCTCCGGTCTTATTTGTGAGAAAGAAAGATGGTTCCTTTGGATGTATATAGAATACCATTAGTTGAACAGGTTTACAATCAAGAACAAATATCCTTTCCCAAGGATTTATGATCTTTTCGATCAACTTTAGGGTGCTACTTGTTTCTCTAAGATAGACCTCAAATCAGGTTACCACCAGTTAAGAGTAAGGGAATGTGATATTCCAAAGACAACTTTCAGAACCCGTTATGGTCATTATGAATTTTTTGTCATGTCCTTTGGTTTGACCAATGCGCCATCAGCATTCATGGACCTTATGAATAGATTATTCAAATCTTATTTAGATTTGTTTGTTATCGCTTTCATTGATGACATAATAATCTATTCGAGGAATGAAAAAGATCATGCTAGTCATCTCAAAATAGTTCTCCAGACTTTAAAAGTTAGAGAGTTATATGCCAAGTTCTCTAAGTGTGAGTTTTGGCTTGAGTCTGTTGCATTCTTAGACTACATTGTGTCTAGAGAGGGAATTAAAGTTGATACTCAGAAAATTAAGGCAGTGCAAAATTGGCCTAGACCCACATCTCAAACAGATATTAGGAATTTCTTTGGTTTGGCTGGCTATTATAGAAGGTTTGTAGAAGGGTTCTCGTCTATTTTATCCCCTTTGACCTAGTTAATACAGAAGACAGTGAAGTTTCAATGGTCTGAAGCTTGTGAGAAAAGCTTTCAGGAATTAAAGAAGAGGTTGACTACTGCCCTAGTTTTGACATACTAGAAGGTACACAAGGTTTTATGGTGCATTGTGATGGATCTAGAGTTGGTTTGGGTTGTGTGTTAATGTAAAATGACAAGGTTTTAGCTTATGCCTCCAGATAGTTGAAAATTCATGAGAAGAATTACCCAACCCATGACTTAGAGTTGGCTGAAGTAGTATTTTCTTTGAAGATATGGCATCATTATTTATATGGTTTTCATGTAGATGTATTCACTGATCACAAGAGTGTTCAGTATGTGTTTACTCAGAAAGAGCTTAATCTCAGACAAAGGAGGTGGTTAGAATTACTCAAGGATTATGACATGAGTATTTTGTATCACCCTGGTAGGGCTAATGTTGTTGCTCATGCTTTAAGCATGTTCTCTATGAGTAGTACCGCCCATGTTGAGGAAGAAAAGAGAGTTAGCAAAAGATGAGCATAGACTTGCATGCCTAGGAATTCAACTAGTGGATTCCACAGAAAGAGGGGTAGTGGTGATGAATGGGGTTGAATCATCATTAGTGTCAGAAGTAAAAGAAAAGCAAGACCAAGATCCTATTTGGCTTAAATTGAAGGAAAATGTTCATAAGCAATAAGCAATGTCTTTTGAACAAGGGGGAGATGGTGCATTAAGGTATCAAGGTAGATTTTGTGTACCAAGGATGGATGAACTCCAAGAGATGATCATGGAGAAAGCTCATAGCTCCATATATTTCATCCATCCGAGTTCCACAATGATGTTAGGAGAAAGGAGTTAGAGTTTGAAGTAGATGATTGGGTATATCTTAAAGTTTCACCCATGAAGGGTGTTATGAGATTTGGTAAGAAGGGGAAGCTTAGTCCCCGATATATTGGTCCACACATAACATCAAAAAGGGTTGGTAATGTAGCTTACGTCTACCACAAGAGTTAGCAACGGTTCATTCAGTATTTCACATCTCCATGTTGAAGAAGTGCATGGGAAATCCTTCATTGATCATACCAACTGAAGATATTGGGATCATGGATAGTTTATCTTATGAAGAGATTCCGGTACAGATTCTAGATCGCCAAGTTTGAAAGTTGATGACTACAGAAGTAGAATCGGTCGAAGTTCTTTTGAGATATCAGTTCGTTGAGGAAGCTACTTGCGAAGCTGATGAGGATATAAAGAAAATATATCCACAACTCTTCGAATCCAGAGAAATTCCAGATCAAGGTACTAATTCTATTCTTAGTACTCTTTAATTTATAAGTTAGTATGTTGTATTTCCATTGCTTGTTGGGTGTTTGAGTTGAATGTTAGATGTTACACCCTTAGCTTGGTAAAATTATTCTCATTTGAGCACGAATATTCCCAAGAGGGAGATATTGTAACATCTCGCTAATTAAAAGAACTAGAAAGAGTTAGAATTGGAAATAGTCATTTCAGGAAAGAATGAAATTCTGGAAAATTTATTAACTTATGTTAAGTTTGGTTTTTGGTCAACTTTAAATGACCAAAACTCCTAGCTCAGAATGAGTTAGGTGTGTTTCCAGATATTGTAGGAAATATCTTGGAATAATATTTCCAACGCTGTTGATTTTTCACGATTCCGAGTTTGTATGAGTGAAATATAGCTGTTTGAAGTTGGGATGTTCAAATAAGGAGATTCTAAAACCGGATTTTGGAAGGGTATTTTAGTCTTTTCCTTACTTAATTATTTTAATTCATTTTTTGGAGTTTGACTGAGGTAAAATAAGATTTTAGTCAGTCTACAAAAATTGAAGTTCTATCATGACCCGATTTCTCGAGTCATGATGGCACCTACTATACCCTACTAGTAAGTAAGCCAACTCGTAACCCAGAACATCAAGCAATGAGCGTAATGGCAGAAACTAATGAAAATAATAATAAAAAATGGACAACAAGGCGTAAGCAAACCAAAATAAATATAAACAGAAATCCCGTCCAGAACCTAGAAGTCACTAGTACAGAGCTATCTAATAAAAAGTACAAGTCCCAATAGTGGACCACAACAAAGCGTGTCTCAAAAGCAACAAGATTAGCTAAAACAAAAAAAAGGAGACAAAACAAACCCAAAATGTCAAGTCCTCACCCTTGTCTCCGTGTCACAGCTGCAAAAGAAGGCTGGAACTTTTCTCCGCTGGTAACTAGTACTGGGACCTGCATCACAAAATAGTTGTAGAGTGTAGCATGACTACCAAAACAATATGAACTTAGTAGGCATCAAAGGCCGACTGAGCAAAAAGGGTAAAAAGAATAAGAAAGGATAGAATCTAGAAATAGAGAGGTCAAAGAGGATATAAAAACAAAGCACACAAGCATACCATAAATAAACTAAGTACAACTAAACTAAACCTAATTGGACTCTCATAAGATCAGAAGATACACTCGTGTGTAAGTTTAAATAAAACTTGAACGAACCCCCATAAGCCAGACAGGTACACATAATAGCTAAACCTATTGAGAAAGAAGAAAACTGGGCTTCCAACCTAAAGTAACCAAGATAATCCATTAGACTCTACCCAACCAGCAGTACACTCCCAGCCCAGCTAGAAAGAGTGACCCCGGGGGCCACCCAACCATACAGTCCACTCCTAGCCCAGCTATGCAACACTCCATAAATGGCAGGTTGAACTAGAGCCTAAACGTAAGGATGAACATCTTGAATATGAGCTATAGGGGTCAAGGCCATGAGGCAAGTGCCATGGCCAAGTAACCAAGCCAAAGCCAAAAGGCCAAGGCTACCCTTAGCCATTAGCTTCTGCCCCAACCTTCTTGAGAAGGACCACGAGTCGTGGTCCTCACCACAACTTATGAAGGTGGGCATGGTCTTACCTTGGCCATGAAAGTTTGGCCAACAAATTTCCTAACTACTACCCCAACTTCACGACCATCACCATGGTCTATGGTCTTGACCACGACCAAGAGAGGCTCTCATAAAGTTGCCTTAGGCAAATAGACAAATGGCCCCAAATGGCAAAGTCCCTGCCTCAACTTCACGGGCATGACCATGTGTCGTGGTCCACTTGGGCTATTGAAAGTTTGGGACAAAAATGAAGGCCACTACCTCACCTTCACGGGTAAGGACCACGGGTCGTGGTCCTTACCACAACTCATGAAGGTGGCCTTGGTGCCTGGGCATGAGTTTTAAGTGGGGGTTAAACAAGTCTTTTCCTATTTTAGTCCAACTAAGTTGGGGTGTTTTGGGTATTTGAGGGGGTGGTTTATATATTTTTTTATAGAAAAATTAACCCATTTTCAAGTCATAAACTCAAACACCCAAATATTTCCCCAAAATCCTCTCCTGTCAATATTTCTCTCTCTAGAAATTCCTCCATTGAAGAACACCAAGAACTTAAAGGTTAGGGCTCAAGAATAAATCTTCTCAACTCTAAATCGTGGGTAAAACTTCAATTAAGGTATCTAGACCTTGATTCATGGAATACTCTTCTCCATGAAGCACTTCAAACGCTAACTTCGAAAGTGGTATATTATTCAAAAACTAGGGTTTCTATTCTAGCTATGGGTTCTTCCTAAAAATGATTTTATTATGTTATTTGCATTATATTATGCATGATTTGATCTTTGATGGTGATTTTTATTGTAAATTTGCCTATGAACCCATGTGTTACCCTATGACCCCAATTTCATGAATTGTGATAGGTTTATTGATGCAAGGTGAAGAATATGAATTGTATTTATGTTGAGGTTGTTATTGAATCTTGTTTTATTAATGCTTAAAGTAGTATTTTCTAAGTGTGATTGTGAGACTTCGTTCATGACCCTTGAAGGGGGTAAATTGTGAAAGTTTGTTCATGAATGATTGAAGCTATATATGAACTTATAATTTACTTGAAAGGTAAAGATCTTATCATCATTGGGTAAATTGAGGTACTTTGGAAAGGTCAATTCTTCCTTTACCCTATACATATATTCATGTATGACTTGTATAAGATGGTGATAACATTGTTGTTTGATTTAAAGGATAATTCTCATGAAAAACACTATGAATGTAATGTGAAAGTTCTACTTATATGTTAATGACGATTCTAAGGTTGAAAGTAGATTCGCACCCTTAATGAATATATGAGCTATTTTGATTAATTGTATTGAACGAAGGGCAAAGTATTCCCTCATACATATAAATACAATTCAAGATGTAATTATGTATAATTTGGGAAATAATGGTTTGCACCGAGGGGATATGGACAATGAGGTAAAGGCCCTTCCGCTAATGCAAGAGGATGGGTCATTCATGTGAACTCATGAGATGGATGCCCCTCCGTTAATGCAATAGGGCGGGTTTGTATAAGAAATCTTCCTACCTAAAACTATGTGCCCACATAGGACTTAGCTAGTGATCCTCCTTATTTCTATATATTTAGTTCTACCTTAGGAAAGTAGGACACCTTCTTTCGGTATGGGTTTATATGGCACCGGATTCCTTGTAGCTCACATGGTCTATGTCGGTTATGGAAAATTTTCCCTATATAATAAAGTTATTGAATGAGACATGAACTATACTATGACTTCTTAGTGAGCTTACATAGTAGGAGTGGGGGTATGGGATTGTAACGACCCTCAAAATAAAGTAGGATAAAGTAGAGCCTCACATGGGTTTTATGCATTTATAACTTGTTAAAATAATGAAGAATATCCTTTTTAGTCATCTTTAAAGAGTTTGGAAGTCAAACGTCATGGGATGACCAAGATGTTCGAAAATTAGTCTTTTACGTATTGGTGTGTTCTAGTATGTTGTTCATGTTTTTATGTGTTGTTTGGATTCTAAAATCAGTGGAGGTGACCCTAGTGTCTTAATAAATGTTTTTAGGGTCAAAAAGTTTGGATACGACTCACCGGGGCTACCCTAAGGGTCCTCGAGGAGGACCCCAACCTTGGCCAAGCAAGCTGCCAAGGCAGCTTGAAGTTGTGCTTGGAGGGAGCATGTCCGCGTCACGGACTAGCTCCACCAAGGGCCAAAATTTTGGTTCGTGTCACAGACATGTCGCGGACAAGTCGCGAACTCTACTATCAAAAATTTAATTTCAGAAAACTTGTGGGAACACTTCCGCATTGCGAACTTGTATCCCGACAAAATCTGTGAAAATGAAACTCAAGTTTGACATGTTTAAAAAGGTCTAACTAAGTGAGGGATAGTTTGGGTACTTTGGGGAATTATTATAAACAGTTATTCTACCTATTTTAGGGTATTTTAAGTTGGTTAAAATCCCAAAACCTAAAATTAGACCCCCATTCTTCAAATTGACCCTTCCCTCTCAAAATAGATTCTCTCAAAAACTCCATTGAAAATACCTTGATGAAGCTCAAGCTAGAAGATGGGTTTTCAACTGATTTCTTCTTCAATTTCATGGGCCTTCAATAATTAAGGTATGGTGCCTATTGATTCTTGAATAACCTCTTATTCGAGGAGTTCTATCAAAGATTTTTAAAAGTGATTCAAAGACAAAAATTCCCAATTTTCAATCTAAACAAGGATTACTTGTCAAACGATTTTATAAATCATTCTATTGATGAATTAATGTGGAATTAATGTTTTTAAGACAATTTTCAAAGGAATTCTTGAAGAACCCATGATCCCCAAATTCTCAAAAATTGGCCTATGATGTGGGTTTTTGTGATATGATCTCTATTGGTGAAATTATGTTTAGATTAGATTGTATTGATGTTTCTTATGATTATATATACTTATTGATGTTGAATTATTGGTATATTAATGAGTTGAGGATTATGGCCTTATGGGCAAAGTTATGGGTTGATCCCTTTGTTTATGGAGTTGTACATAGACTATGTTTATGGTATTGAATTACATTGTTGATTCCTATTCCTACCTATGTCAATTGATTATGAATTGTTGAGGATTGATCCATGGCGATCATGGCTTGGAGAATTGGTAAGTTGACCTAACTTCTAGTCTATAGTATGAGAATTTATGTTGTGTGGTTTGATCCACTTATGGTGGAGATGTTCACTTCTTGTCTATCTTTGCATTTTGAGATCATGTCCTTGAAGGCAATAGATGTGAAGTGAATTGATGATTATGATGCATATGTTTATGAAGTTATGCTATGAAGGTTATGTATGAAATCCTCGATGCTAGCATGACGTTTAAAGTGTGTTGATGATGAGGAGTATAATGTGAATGATAATGTTAGGGATAAGGTGTGGTCTACATGATTGATTATGTTAGGTACTAGTGTGGAATGACTCCTACCTATATGACCCTTATATGAATGTTTGATCATATATATGTTAGGAGTACCTATTCAATTTTGAATGTGTCCTTTGTCTCCTATGATGAAGTGTGGGTGTGTGGTCTAGAATCCCTAAGGGCGTTATATGTGAATTGCTCATGAATTGGGGACATTGTGAATGTGTTGTAATCCCTTTAAGGGAAGAACACTCAATATCAATGTTGTTGCTAATATGTCACTATGAGGACCAATATGCACACACACACTCTACATGTATAGCTATGAATATGATGTGTTATGGTGTCTATTGAAAAGTGAACTCTTATATGTAGCCTTACATCTTATTATGCATGCAAAGTGTATGATTAGCAAGGTATGAATATGTGTTGTATAAAGGTGTTTATGTGAAAGGCTTTCTCACATATATACACACACACATGAATAAATGAATAAGGTTTATGATAATCTAGTGAAAGTGAGTCTCTTGAAAGGTTTACTCAATTGTACTCTAAACTAGACTATGTTATGAATATGGTATAATTATGTGAAAGGTCATTCTCACATAATGTAGGTTCTGTGATGAAAGGTCATTCTCATCTTAGAAACCTTTGAGCTATATGGTATGAGGGATTAAGTCCCTAAAACCTATTTTATGAACTAAAGTTAAAAAAAAAAAAGGCTTCAAGATGTTTAAAAAGGGAGTTGGAGCTTAGCTCCGAGTGAACATGAAAAATGAGAGTGGGGGCTTCACGTTTAGCAAGTCCGTCTTCCCACAAGAGAACCTTTACGATTAGCATGTCCGGGTTCCCAACATAGATGTTGTCTCATGAGATGGAAACCTCCACGCTTAGTAAATCAAGGTTGTTTTAGTAGCAATCTCTTTGTTCCATAACTACGTACCCCCGTAGGTGTTAGCTTAGTGGATCCAGTAGATAGCTATTATGTATGTAGGTCCTACTTTGGCAAGTAGTACCCTCTCTTTTCAGTGTGGGAGTAGAACACCGGATTCCATGTAGCTCACATGGTCTATGTCGGTTATGGAAATGTCTTCCAAAAGTTAAGAAATGCACTAAGATAAGAATATGAACTCTAGTCATGATTTCTTGAAGAGTTACTTAGTGTAGGTAGGACTATGGACCCTGCTTATGCATTGCACATGTGTACTCTAAGGGAGGTTATGATTAGGCTCTTTATGTAATGAAGACTATGGTCTATGTATGTTAATATGAAAGCATGCTAAGGTTGAATTTACTTATGTCAAGACATGAAATATGATTATCCATGTGAATTACACTTATGACTTCTTAATGGGTTTGCTTAGTATATGTGGGGGTATGGGACTCCATGTGTACATTGCACAAGTGAGCTTGTGAAGGGGTTGTGATGGTGGTTTACCTATGATATGAACTAAATGGGTTATGACTAATGATGTAGTAAAGGAATAAGTCCTTATATGATGTTATGAAGTATGTTGGTCTTATGTCTAATGTTAAATGAAGATATTATGACTTGTTGAATATGATGTGCCTAGTCTATGTTGGCTTCCTAGGAACACTTGGTGTGAGTAGTATTATGGGATGCTACTTGCACATTGCTCTAGTGTGACTTGGAGATTGTCTTAGGTGATGGTTCCTATGTGAAGACTATGTCTTATGGTGTACTTATGATTCTATGAACATATGTGGTTGGATTGATGAAGGCTATATGTAAGTTCACCTTTGGTAACCTTAAGGCAATACATTGCACCAAGTATTCACTAAGGGTTGCTTGAGGAAAGGAGTTAAGATAAAGAGAAAGTTAATGTATTGTGTGCATTGGATGTGCCTAAAATGCTATAAGTGGCTTTATGTGCTATTATGAATGGTTTCCGTGTGTATGATGATGTATGTGGTTTATATTGTGCCTATGTACTAAATGTTGTTGAAGTTTCTCTAAAAAGGCATGATGCATAGTTTCCAACCAAATCTCCTTTTAAGAGCATGTTTTGCATGGTTATCATACTTAGTGCATTCTTGTACTAACACCATTCCTCTTCATTTTTTTACACTAGGTGATGGTGACTAAAGGGCCTTTCCTAGAATTGATGAGCTTGGCTTACTATTTCCATGTTCGGGTGTGTCCTTAAAGATTCAAGGACCTTTATGTTAAAGAGTTTCCTTAAGTTCTATGTACTAGATAGTAGTTTCTTTTGTATTGTAAGGGTTGTGTCCCTCTTGTGTTGTAGTCATGTTTTAAGATGTCTACCTTGAGACATAGTACTCCAATTTTTGTATTAAAGGTTTAATGAGGTGACTTTTATGTCTTGTGTTATATTATGAAAAAGCTTTAAATTTTTTGCTATTTTTCTATAATAAATGCTATGACGAATGCTAAGGGCTTGTATAAGACGTCCGAGAGGTCGAATACTTCGGTAACGACTAGGGAGTGCTCTCGGGTAGTTTCAGGGGCTTCATTCCCACATTTCACAAGTAGACTTAGTAGGATCCTGTAGGATGGTTCTTTTATGTTATGATGAGATTTAATGTTTGCATGTATGTTGAATGGATAGTTGATATGAATGGCTCTCCCTATGTTCAAATAATTTACATGACTAGTTCTTTATTGATGACTATTGATTATGATGAGTCTAAAGGTGATATGTATGAGTAAGGTAGTTCCAAGGGAGTACTTGTTATGGTTGGTATTATGGGATGCCAACCATACATTGCATAAGTGTTCCTTAAGGGTTGCTAAGGTATTGATGTTACTATGTTGTGAATATAAATATGATTATGACTTGTCTTTGACATTGAAAATGTATGTTGGTTTCCAAACTTCGTAAATGCATTCTTTTCAAATAAAATGTCATTTTTATCATGTTTCAAGGATTTTATGCATGTTTCCATAATTAGTACATATTATGTGCTAACCCCTTCTTCCTTCTACATCTTAATGAGTGTAGATTCCAACTAGGTGACTTTCACTCTCCTTTGAAGAAGATTTGGTTTGCTTATCTCCAAGTTGTGGTGAGTCCTCAAGTTCAAGGATGGGATTTCCTATTTCTTAGTTTCATTTGTACCTCGTATATTAAGACAATTATTGATGTAAAGGGCTATGTCCCAAAGCTTTATATTCCTATGTTTAGATAGTAAAGTAGATAAAGTCTAGATGCCCTATTACTTTCCTTTATGAAAAGTGAATTTGGCTTCAATTGTAAAGTTTTAAATTTTTCCACATTATTTTCTATGTCTTATGTAGTGATGATGCTAGAGGCTTGTATGAGATCCCTTTGGGGTCAAATACGTCGTGTTATGTCTAGGGGCTAGCCTTGGGTCGTGACAAACTTGATATCAGAGCATAAGGTTTTGGGAATAATATTTAGGTTGATGTCTCATGAACCACGTTTAGTAGAGTCTTGTTCATGGGTGTGAAGTGCACCACACTTATGAATGAGAGGCTATTAAATGTTTTGGAACTTTCATTTCTTTGACTACTCTTTAGTTGTACTTTGGAGTCCTAACTCTATGAAGTCCTTTCTGCTAACTTTTTGCTTGTGATTATAGGCAATGAATACAAGAAAGGATAATGCAAGAAGGGCACAAGAGGAGAATGCCAATGAGGAGGTTTCCCCTTAAGCTCCTCAAGACCCACAAGCTCCCAATGATGAAGAGGTCATGACTAATGGTGAGATAAGGGCGATTTTCCAAACTTTAACTCAACTCATTACGGTTCAAGCTCAAACCGTCACAACTTAAGCACAAACTCTAACGGCTTAAGCCAATCGAGAAGTTAGCCCCCGGGTAGAGCCCAATATGAGTACCATAGCCTCACAATTGAGAGATTTTACTTGGATGAACCCTCCTATGTTCTAGCATTCCAAAATGAATGAAGACCCACAAGATTTTTTGGAGGAGGTCTATAAGATAGTGGAGACTTGGGGGTCACTTTTATTGAGAAAGCCGAGTTGGCCGGGTATCAATTGAAAGACGTGGCCCAAGTATGGTACACGCAATAGAAGGACAATAGGCCTATAAGGGTGGGTCCCATAAGTTGGGAGGTATTCAAGAAAGCCTTCCTTGATAGATTTTTCCCTTGTGAGAAGAGGGAAGCCAAAGTTGAGGATTTCATCAACTTCGCCAAGGAGGTATGAGTGTCCAAGAATATTCCTTCAAATTCACTAAGTTGTCCAAATATGCCCCCACTTTGGTTTCCAAACCAAGGGATGAAATGAGTCGCTTTGTCACCGGTGTGTCCGATGCTATTGAAGAAGAGTGCCTTGCGAAAATGCTCCATGACAACATGGATACCTCAAGGTTTATGGTTTATGCTCAACAAGTGAGGAGTCAAGGCTTAGGAAGAATAGTAGAGATGTAAAAAGGGCAAGGCCTGAGGATGGAAATTCTACTAAGAATAAGTTTGAAGCTCAAAGTGGACCAAGGTTTAAGAAGAGGTTGTCCAATCAAAGTTCCTCCAATGCTCCAAAGCCTATCAAAGATAGGGTGTCTAACCCTAAGACTCAAGGAGGCAATAGGGGTAGCACTTATGTTGAAAGAACTAGTTGTGCAAAGTGTGGTAAGAAGCATGAAGGGAAATGTCTTGCCGGTATAGGTGTGTGCTCTGGATGTGGCAAAAGTGGACACCAATTAAAAGATTGTCCAACTCTTACGACCAAGGGAAAAGAGGGTAACCAATCTACACCAAGTGGTTCTAATGCCAATGATCCCAAGAAGAATCGTTCTATGCTTTCCAATCTTGAAGTGATCATGAGGAGTCCCCGGACGTTGTTACCGGTATGTTGCAAGTATTTTCAATTAATGTTTATGCATTATTAGACCATAGTGCCACTTTATCTTTTGTTACCCCTTTCGTGGCTTTGAAATTTGAAGTGTCTCCCGAAGAGTTAAAAGAACCTTTTTTGTGTCTACCCCGGTAGGTGATTCCTTATAGCTAACAGAGTGTATAGGATATGTCCTATCTCCTTGTCTCATAGAGTCACTTTGGTTGATTTGATAGAGGTTTTGGAAGTCTTTCTCAATGACTTGCCCAGAATTCCTCCCGAACGGGAAATTGACTTTGGCATTGATATTTTACTGGATACTCAACCCATATCAATTCCCCCTTACCGGATGGCTCCGCCCGAATTAAAAGAATGGAAGGCACATCTCAAAGATTTGCTAGACAAGGGTTTTGTTTAACCAAGCATATCTCTATGGGGTGCTCCGGTATTATTTCTGGGAAAAAAAAATGGGTCCCTTAGGATGTGTATTAATTACCGCCAATTGAACAAGGTCACTATAAATAATGAGTACCCTCTCCTTAGAATTGATAATTTGTTTGACCAACTCCAAGGGGAAGTTACTTTTTGAAGATGGACCTAAGGTCGGGCTACCACAAACTTAGGGTGAGAGAGGTTGACATTCCTTAAATAGATTTTCAAACAATATATGGTCACTATGAATTCCTAGTCATGTCTTTTGGTCTAACAAATGCCCCGACGACATTCATGGACCTAATGAATAGGGTATTTAGGCAATATCTTTATTCGTTTGTGATCATCTTTATGGATGATATTTTGATCTATTCAAAGAGTGAGGGTGATCATATGAAGCATTTGAGGATAGTATTGCAAGTCCTTAAAGACCACCAATTATATGCTAAGTTTAGTAAGTGTGAGTTTTGGCTAAGGTCAGTTGATTTTCTTGGCGATGTTGTGTCGGGTAAGGGTATTGATATTGATCCTAAGAAAACGGATATGGTAAAGATTTGGCCTAGATCCATGTCTCCTACTGATATTCAAAACTTTTTGGGTTTGGCCAGTTATTATAGGAGTTTTGTTGAGGGATTTTCCTCTATCCCTTCTCTTTTGACGATTCTAACCCAAAAAAAGGCTAAATTTGAGTGGTCGGAGGCTTGTGAGAGAAGCTTCCAAGAATTGAAAGATAGGCTTACCCCTGCTCCGGTGTTGACCTTACTAGAGGGTACAAATGGGCTTGTGGTATATTGTGATGCTTCTCGAGTGGTCTTGGGATGTGTCCTTATGCAACATGGTAAAGTGATTGCTTATGCTTCAAGGAAACTCAAGGTTCATGAGAAGAACTACCTGACTCATGACCTTGAACTAGCGGAGGTTGTATTTGCTTTGAAAATATAGAGACATTACTTATATAGGGTTCATGTAGATGTGTTTACCGACCACAAGAGTTTTCAATATGTGTTTAGCCAAAGAGATTTGAATCTTCGACAAACAAAGTAGTTAGAATTATTGAAGGATTATGACATGAGTGTCCTATTCCACCCCGGAAAAGCTAATGTGGTTGTAGATGCCCTAAGTAGATTTTCCATGGGTAGTGTGGCTCATGTAGAAGATGAGAAGAAGGAATTGGTTCGTGATGTGCATAGGTTAGCCCGATGAGGTGTCCAACTAGTGGATTCCACCAAGGGTGGAGTTATGGTTCATCATAGTTTCGAATCATCCTTTGTAGTTGACGTGAAGTCTAAACAACACCTTGATCATAATTTGATGCATATAAAGAATCGGTTCTCAACAAGTCCGTAGAGGTTTTCTCCCAAGGGGGAGATGGGGTGCTTAGGTACCAAGGTAGATTGTGTGGTCCATATGTTGATGGTTTGAGGGAGAAAATTCTAGAAGAGACTCATGGTTCACAATATTTTATTCATCCGGGAGCCACCAAGATGTACCGTGACCTACGGGAAGTCTATTGGTGGAATGCTATGAAGAAGGATATAGCGGGTTTTGTGTCCAAATGTCCGAATTGTCAAAAAGTTAAGGCCAAACATCTAAAACTGGGAGGTTTGCTCCAAGGTATAAATATTCCCACTTGGAAGTGGGAAGAGGTGAATATGGAATTTGTTGTGGGTTTGACTTATACTCAGAGGCAACATGACTCTATTTGGGTCATTGTTGCTAGGATGAATAAATAAGCCCATTTCATTCCCGTCAAGGTTACCTTTTCGACGAAAGATTATGATAAGTTGTGTATCAAGGAGGTAGTGAAGTTGCATGGGGTTCCTTTGTCAATCATATTGGACCGGGGTGCTCAATTTACTTCACATTTTTGGAAGGCGTTTCAACAAGGACATGGTACCAATGTTAAACTTAGTATCGCTTTCCACTCTTAAACATATGATCAAGCCAAATGCACAATTCAAACCTTATAGGACATGTTGGGGGGGTGTGATTGCAAGGGTAATTGGGACGATCATCTTCCTTTGATAGAATTTGCCTACAATAATAGTTACAACTCTAGCATTGTCGTGGCTCCGTCTGAAGCACTATATGGAAGAAGGTGTAGATCTCCGATTGGGTGGTTTGAAGTAGGTGAATTTACTCTAATTGGTCCCGAACTAGTTTATGATGCCATTGAAAAAGTTCAACTCATTGGAGAGGGGTTGAAGACGACCTAAAGTTGGCAAAAGTCCTATGTCAACAATATAAGAAGGGATTTTGAATTAGAGGTAGGTGATTGGGTCTACTTCAAAATCTCACCCATGAAAGGTGTGATGAGGTTTGGCAAGAAGGGAAACTTAGTCCCTAGTGTGTGGGCCCATATCAAATCTTGAAACGTGTAGGGAAAGTTGCATATGAATTGGACTTGCCAAGTGAGTTGGCTCCGGTTCACCTGGTGTTTCATGTTTCCATGCTTAAGAAGGGAATTGGTGATCCGGTATCCATCCTTCCTTTAAAGAATTTAGGACTTAATGAGAACCTTTCTTATGAAGAAGTCCCGGTTGAGATTTTGGACCGGCAAGTTAGGAAGTTAAGGAACAAATAGGTCATTTTCGTTAAGGTCTTGTGGAGGAATCACTTAGTTGAGGGTGCTACACAGGAGAAGGAGGCCGACATGAAGTCCCACTATCCTCATCTTTTATCTTCTACTCCTATCCCTACTTAAGGTAAATAGTTTCTTGAGTTTGGTGTTTTGGAAATCATTTGTGCTGTGAGTTTCTTTATGGTTTCCGTATGTTGTACATGTTCTTTTGAGAATTCCTGTTTAGTATATATTGAATTTTCATGATTTGTATGTCCATCATGTTGGTTTGCACTTTAGTTTGATAGTTGCATATTTAACTTCATGAGGTGAAATATGATTTGCTATAGTTGTGATGATATGGCTTATTGGCTCTATAATGTTATGTTGTTCTCATTCTAAGTTGGAGAAGGTAGATCCTTCTACGATCCTGTGAAATCATGAGTTTGGTGCATAATGAGTTGTGGATTAAGTTCCTATTATCTTATAATTGCATTATTTATATCTTGAGATGGAGTTGATGTTTCCTTCTTTTATTGTGTATTGTTTTGATGTTGGGCTCCTAGTCTTGAGTCTTTACTTCCGTAAGGTGTCTAGATCATCATTTGAGGACTAATGTTCGTAAGGAGGAGATAATGTAACACTCCAGAAAATGGTAGGTTGAACTAGACCCTAAACGTAAGGATGAATGTCTTGAATATGAGTTATAGGGGCCAAGGGCATGAGGCAAGTGCCATGGACAAGGGGCCAAACCAAAGCGAAAAGGGCAAGGCTGCCCCTAGCCATTAGTTGATGCCCCAACCTTCACGAAAACGACCATGAGTCGTGGTCCTCACCATGGCTTGTGAAGGTGGGTGTCGTCTTTCCTTGGCCAAGAAAGTTTGACCATCAAATTTCCTAGCTACTGCCTCAACTTCACGGCCATCACCATGGTCTGTGGTCTTGACCACGACCAAGGAGGCTCTTGTGAAGTTGCCTTAGGCAAATGGCCCCAAATGGCAAAGTCCCTGCCTCAACTCCACGGGCCTGACCACGTGTCATGGTCCACTTCACGAGTCGTGAAGAGGCCCATGGGGATGACTTCGGCAATTGAACGTTTGGCACAAAAATGGAGGCCACTGCCTCACCTTCACGGGCAGGACCACGGGTCGTGGTCCTTACCACTGCTCGTGAAGGTGGCCTTGGTGACTGGGCATGAGTTTTAAGTGGGGGTTAAACAAGTCTTTTCCTATTTTATTCCAATTAAGTTGGGGTGTTTTGGGTATTTGAGGAGGTGGTTTATATATTGTTTTAAAGATAAATTCACCCATTTTCAAGTCATACACTCAAACACCCAAATATTTCCCCAAAATCCTCTCCTCTAAATATTTCTCTCTCTAGAAGTTCCTCCATTGAAGAACACCAATAACTTGAAGGTTAGGGCTCAACAATCAATCTTTTCAACTCCAAATCATGGGAAAAGCTTCAATTAAGGTATGGGGACCTTGATTCATCGAATATTTTTCTCCATGAAGCCCTTCAAACTCTAACTTTGAAATTGGTATATTGTTCAAAAACTAGGGATTCTATTCTAGCCATAGGTTCTTCCTAAAAATGATTTTATTATGTTATTTGCATTATATTATGGATGATTTGATGTTTCATGGTGATTTTTATTGTAAATTTACCCATGAACACATGTGTTACCACATGACCCCAATTTTATGAATTGTGATGGGTTTATTGATGCAAGGTGAAGACTATGAATTGTATCTATGTTGAGGTTATTATTGAATCTTGTTTTATTCATGCTTAAAGTAGTATTTTCTAAGTGTGATTGTCAGACTTGGTTCATGACTCTTGAATGGGGTAAATATTGAAGTTTTGTTCATGAATGATGGAAGTTGTATGTGAACTTATAATTCACTTGAAAGGTAAAGATCTTATCACCGTGTGTAAAAGTGAGGTCTTTTGGAAAGATCAATTGTCCCCTTACCCTATACACATATTCATGTATGACTTGTATAGGATGGTGACAACATTGTCGTTTGATTGAAAGGCTAATTCTCATGAAAAACACTATGAATGTAATGTGAAAGTTCTACTTACATCTTGATGACGATTCTAACGTTGAAAGTACATTCTCACCCTTAATGAATATATGAGCTATTTTGATGAATTGTATCGAACGAAGGGCAAAGCATTATGTGACACATGTAAATGCAATTCAAGATGTAATTATGTATAATTTGGGAAATAATGCTTAGCACTGAGTGGATATGCACAATGAGGTAAAGGCCCTTCCGCTAATGCAAGAGGATGGGTCATCCATGTGAACTCATGAGATGGAAGCCCCTCCACTAATGCAATAGGGCGAGTTTCTAAAAGAAATATCCCTACACCATAACTATGTGCACACATAGGACTTAGCTAGTGGATCCACCTTATGGATATATATTTAGTTCTACCTTAGGCAAGTAGGACACCTTCTTTCGGTATGGGGTTATACGACACCAGATTCAGTGTAGCTCAGATGGTCTATGTCGATTATGGAAACTTTCCCTATATAATAAAGATAATGAATGAGACATAAACTATACTATGACTTCTTGGTGAGCTAACTTAGTTGGAGTGGGAGTATGGGACTTCATTCCCACATTGCACAAGTAGACTTAGTAGGATCTTGTAGGATGGTTCTTTTATGTTCTGATGAGATTGAATGTTTGCATGTACGTTGAATGGATAGTTGATATGAATGACTTTCCTTATGTTCAAATAATGTACATGACTAGTTCCTTATTGATGACTGTTGATTATGATGAGTCTAAAGGTGATGTGTATGACTAAGGTAGTTCCAAAGGAGTACTTGGTGTGGTTTGTATTTGGGATGCCAACCATACATTGCATAATTGTTCCTTAGGGGTTGCTAAGGTCTTGATGTTACTATGTTGAGAATATAAAGATGATTATGATTTCTCTTTGACATTGTAAATGTATGTTGGTTTCCAAACTTCGTAAATGCATTCTTTTCGAATCAAATGTCCTTTCTATCATGTTTCAAGGATTTTATGCATGTTTCCATACTTGGTACATATTATGTGCTAACCCCTTCTTCCTTCTACATCTTAATGAGTGCAGGTTCTAGCTAGGTGACTTTCACTCTCATTTTGAAGAAGACTTGGATTGCTTATATCCAAGTTGTGCTGAGTCCTCAAGTTGGAGGACGAGATTTCCTATTTCTTAGTTTCATTTGTACCTCATATATTGTGAAAATTATTGATGTAAAGGGCTAAGTCCCAAAACTTTATATTCCTATGTTTAGATGGCAAATGAGACAAAGTCTAAATTTCCTATTACTTTCTTTAATGAAAAGTGAAGATGGACTTCAATTGTAAAGTTTTAAATTTTTCCGCATTATTTTCTTTGTGTTATGTAATGATGATGCTAGAGGCTTGTATGAGACCCCTCAGAGTCAAGTACGACATGTTAGGTCTAGGGGCTAGCCTTGGGTCGTGACAAGCTAGAAAGAGGGACCCGAGGGAGAGGTAGATAGCGTGAGTCGTCCTACAACGCAGTCAGCTCCCAGCCCAACTAGAAAAAGAGACCCGGGGACACCCATCCAGCACCACACTCCCAGCCCAGCTAGGAAGACAGGCTCAGGGGCGATCGCCAAAATCACCGAGTCTACCTAACCAGCGATACGCTCCCAGCCCAGCTAGAAAGAACGACCCCAGTGGTGATGGTATATCCAATAGGATTCAATCCAACAACAACCATCGTGGAACGCCGTCCACTCTAAGAAATCACAGAAAAGGCTCCACGCCTATACTATCTCAATTCCACACCTCTAGTGATCCACCGAACCTTCGAGAATATTTCGTAACCACATAATTAGAGGTAGAAGATACAGAAGTGCAGAAAGCAGTGATAGTGCCTAATCTAAATCTTAAACTATACGACTGAAGTCTACTACTCCAGTCTACAAAGAGCTAAGTCATCTGAACGACGTCGGTAGAAGGTCAAGGCTATCCAGCCCACACGAGTCATAAGTTTAAGGCAATGCTAGCCTAACCTAGACTACGGACATCATACTTACGGTTAAGGATGAATAAACCATACAACACATAGCATACAAGCATACAATAGCATTTAGCACATAAGTATGCAACTCTACTAAACCGGTTAACATGGTACTACACCCAAAATATGGCCAATCAATCCTAACATGAGGTATCTAATCAAAGAAAAGTAGGAAGCTGGTACCCACTCTCAATTAACTCCAATTGACCTGTTTTTTACACAATTAAGCTCAATCTAATAGAAAGGAAGTTGTAGCTTACCTTCAGACCGATCGCACGTGCTCCAAATCACTCTATCGGAGCTTTTCCTTCCCAAACGACCCTTGAATGCTGTCACTCTATCAAATAGGTCAATTTTGGAGTCAAAATGGGAATCATGGGACCCGCACCGAACAGTCTGGATTTGACTCCGCAAAGAGACTCAAAACAGCACCCCTAACTTGTGTTCGAAAATGGAACACAATTTGAGGCTCAAAACGCAGCAAAACCCAACATGCAAGAAAACCACATTTTAATCAACTTAAAAGAGAACATTTCGCAATCTAAACTTGGAATTTACAAGAATCGAATAGTTCCCAGCATTTTTTGAACACTCTACCATGTAGCCATGATAATTCCCAACACGTAGGACTTTGAATCACCCAAAACTGAGCTAAAATGAGTGAGATATAACCAAAATAAGAAAGCAAAAAATAAGAACTCAAAAAGGCCCTACAGTTAGGTTTATAACTAAATTTACCTCGAACGACATGCACCCAACAATCTCCGAACACTCTACAGCAAAGACACCAAAAAAATGAAACTCCCGCACTTTGAATCTCCTAATTCGGTTGAGATATGAGAGAGTTGGGATGTTTTAAAGTTTTGCAAAGACTGCTGATTTTCTGCATTAAATATAAGATTTTCGGCATAATTTTAGTAAACTTAAAAACTCCAACGAGGTGCTCCGAAATTGTTCGGAACCCCATGTGCGCAAATGAGATATGCAACCATACCAAATTCCATATTTCGCACTTAATAGCGCAATCGAAATTTCCATACGAAATCATATTGACAAAAAGTGGATCCTACACCCAAACACCATTTTAAGTCAAAAACCATAAAAGGGCACGGGAAAATATCAAAAACCTCGGGACATAAAAGAAGCGTCAATCTAGACCAAACTCAAAATTTCGGAGCTAACTGCGCTGACGGAATTCTCATTCGACCGCGTTTACCCAGAATGTTGACTAAAGTAAAACTTAGGCTTAAACTTAAAGTTAAAACGCCTAATCGCACCGACTACCACTGAAAACCTTGGGAGTCATGCCACCATGCTACTAGCGTAAAATGACTCTTCTGGAGCAAATGGAATCATCAGAATTGGATTCTGATGTCATCTTCTTGAACTTTTGATAAAAAAAATGATCGTTCAAGGTTCATAATCTCCAAAAAACACTAAAACTTGCACAATAACCAAACGAACGATCATGTGACCGAACTGTCAGTCCCAGCAAGTAATAAATTACTTGGGGTCGCTTTAGTAATGTTCTAAACTACACACAGAAGGCAAAACATAAAAATGACTAGGAGAGTCAATAAAATATACACTACTAAAAAGGACTTTTGTCGGTGAAAGTAAGGGTCAAGTCCCTGAAGGCTCAAACAAACCAGGAAACTGCTCTCATATCTCCTACTTGGTCTCCCAGGTAGCCTCCTGGACTAGACGATGCCTCCAACTGACCTTAACAACAGGAATGGCTCTCGAGCGCAGTCTCCTCACATTTTTGGCTAGAATGGAAACTGGCTCCTCTACAAATGTCAAACAGTCATCCAACTCAACTACATCATACTGGAGCACATGGGACTCATAAGGAACATACCGGCGCAACATCAAGTCATGGAAAAATGGGTGGATGGCTGAAAATGCTGGAGGTAGGGCCAGCTCATAAGCAACCTCTCCAACTATCCATAGTATCTCTAAAGGCCCAATGTACCTAGGGCTATGCTTACCCCGCCTCCCAAACCTCATCAGGCCCTTCATGGGTGACACACGGAGGAATACCTGATCACCAATAGAGAATCTTAAAGGTTGATGGCTTCAATCCGCATAACTCTGGTGCCTACTCTAAGCCGTGTTGAGTCTATCCTGAATCACTCTCACCTGGTCCAAAGCCTCCCGAATCCAATCCATACCCCACGGCCTAGGATTTGTAGACACAAACCAACCCATTGGAGATTGACAACGCCTACCACACAAGGCCTTGAATAGGGCCATCTGAATGATAGAATGGTAGTTATTGTTATACGCAAAGTCCACCAAAGGCAAGAACTAGTCTCAATGACCACCAAACTCTAAAACATAAGCCCGCAATATGTCCTCAAGGACCTGAATAGTACGCTCTGACTGACCATCAGTCTGCGGGTGGAAAGGTGTGCTAAGGTTAACCCGGGTGCCCAACTCATCCTGAAAGGTCCTCTAAAAGCTAGATGTGAACTGAGAACCCCGATCTGATATAATAAAAATTTGCACCCCATGAAGTCGAACCAACTCCCAAATGTAGATACGAATCAACCCCTCGGCGCTAAATGAAGACTGAATAGGAAGGAAATGTGATGACTTGGTCAAGCAATCAATGAATGCTATCAACACCTCTAAAAGTCTACGGTAGGCCAGCCACAAAATTCATAGTAATACGATCCAATTCCACTCCGAAATGGGTAATATCTGAAAATCACCACCAGGCCTCAATTGCTCTGCCTTTACCTGCTGGTAGTATAAGCAAGGGCAAACAAAGTCAATAATCTCTCTCCTCATGCCACTCCACCAGTAATGCTACCTCAAATCACGATACATTTTTTCTATGCCTGGATGGATAGAGTATCTAGACTTACAGGCCTCAAAAAGTATTAACTATATCAAATCGCCAACTCTCGGAACACATATGCGGCCGGCGAATCTCAACACTCTAACAGGATCTAAGGTAGCCTGACCACCATCACCCAGTAACACTCGATCTCTAAGGACCAGCAAGGCCTCATCCTCAAACTAACAACCATGAATCCTATCAAGCAAAGAACACGGAACTCTCATATAGGCCAAGACTCTTCTAGAATCTGAGATATCCAATCGAACCATTTATTAGCTAAGAATGGAATGTACACAGCCAAGGGTTGCTCCTAAACAAATAAGAAGGCTAGACTACCCATACTCACCACCTTTGTAACACCCTATAAAAACTAGTAAGACCTAGCTAATACTTGGCAGAATCTAATAGGTGAAACTAGAGCCTCACATCTGAGTTTGAAGTTAGTAACTTAATTAAATGTTGTTAAATCATTTCCTGAGTGAAGGTTGAGTAATTTAGGGGCTCAACGTCCCAGAAACTAGTACGTTGAACTAGTGAGTTGTAGAGTCTTGTACTGGAGTTTTGGTGTGTCGTATATGGGTTAAAATTAGGGGTTAAATGTTTGGGTACGACTCCCCAAGGACCACCCAAGGGGTCCTTGAGGAGGACCCCAAAACTACCCAAAAAGATGTCAAAACAGCTTGATTCAAGGACCCAAACCCCGCCCCTTAGATCAACCTACGCCCCGTAGGTCATGTGAGTGGGTTAGGACTTAGTCTAGGAAGGCTTGGCCTTCATTTTTGAGCTCCATCCCCAAACCATGGAACCACATGAAGGTTAGTAGACCCATCCACAGTCCGTGGATGGGTGGGAATAGGTGCTGCTAGGTTTTGACTTTTTAGTTTTAAGTTAAGTGTTTGGGATTTAGTTAGTTAATTAACTAAGGTCTTAGGGGTTGGTTAAGTAGTTAAATAACGTCCTATAAATAGTTAATATACCCCTAAACTAATCAATTTAACCCATTCATCTAAAGACCCCAAATGCAATCCCAACTTCCTTTCCCTCCCAAAAATCTTCTCTCTAGACTCCATTGAAGAACATATGAAGGGATCAAGCTAGAGTTTTAAGAAGAAGACTTTTTCATATAAATTTTATGGGATTATATACCTAAGGTATGTATTCTTTTCATTCTTGGTTAGCTATCACCAAGAAGCTCCTTCAACTATGTTTTCAAATTCGCCAAATCTAGGGTTTTCAAATCTAGTCATGGGTCTTCTTCCAAAACGAATTCAATGGTTTAATTATGGTTTATTATGATTTTTTAAGATTATTTGTGGTTGGATTATTGTATTATTTATGGGTTTTGATGAAAATCTCCCTTGGACCCATGATTTCCCCTTCTTCCCAAATTGTGAACTAGGGTGTGACTTGATTGATGATGAAAGCTTAACAAGTGATTGTTTCTACATTGAATTATGTTTGTTATTGATGATACTACTTATTTTAGATGATTTTAACTTGAATTCCAATGAATCCATGTGTTTTCCCCAAACCTAGTTATGGTTCTTCCCTACACAATGAATGTTGTTAGAAGTTGATTCAATTGGTTGAATGTGAGTTGATTATGATGTAATTACATGATCTAATTATGAATCTACCTATATTATTGATTAACCTAACATTCTAGGGTTATATCATGAAAGAGGCAAATTGAGGGTTAGATGTGAGCCTTTAAGATTGATGAACTTCTTAGTGAATTGTCTTAGATTAGATAAGTTAGACATGAATTTCTTCTAAATGAATCTTTTATACATGAACTAACTTGATTAGGTCTTATATGATGGATCATGGTTGAAGTATTATTGTGATCTAGTTTACTTGATGCTATATGTTTATAATTGAGTAAGAATGAAGTATGTAGTTAAGATACCTTGAGAGTTTGGTATTCATGACGATCATGTGAGGCATGGTTTGAGTGTAAGGCCCTTAATATGAAGATGATTCCTAAGGCTTAAAGGGTAAAAGCTAATATGAATAAATTAAGGATGCTGAGGCTTAAAGAATGAAGCTATTGTGTAGGTTGAAGTTGTATATGGCATTATTATGCAAAGACTTCACCTATATGACCTATAATATTATCACATGATTTTATGCATGAAATTAATGTGTTACATGAGTCATGGTTGTGTCTATGCTATCTATGTTGAATGTTAGATGTGTTGACTCAATGTGACTCTTAAATGCAATATATGTGTATTATGTGTGATTGTGGTATTATGTACATACTTATGAACAATTGAGAAGAAAGTGTCTATGATGATAATGTATCTATGGTATTGATTGAAAGGTTAGTTCTCACATGCACCTTTACATATTATTATGCATGGAATGTATGTGATCATGTTGATCCACTTGAAAGGTGGAGGTGTTTAGTTATTATATATGTATGATATGTTATGACTATGGTTGTATTATTGTGTTGATTGAAAGGCTAATTCTCATGAAAACACTATGATTGATAATGTGAAAGGTTTATTCACTTATTGATTGTTCTAAATTGAAATGATATTTTCAATTAATGAATTTTTGGGCTAATATGATATATGTTGGTATGAGTGGCTAGTGCACTCTTTCACTAACCTAAACTTAAGTATAGGCTTAATGTGAATTTTAAATGGAATTATTCTTAGCACCGAGCGGATATGAGTATGAGATGGATTCCTTCACACTAGTTGGGAGGTTCACATTACGGTGTCTCATGGGATGGAAACCTTCTATGTTTAGCAAGTCCGGATTTCTAGTAGCAACCCCCATATACCATAACTATGTGCCCACATAGGTATATAGCTAGTGGATCCACCTTTAAGTCATTATGTACGTTCTACCTTAGGCAAGTAGGACACCCTTTTTTGGGTGTGGAGGTAGAACACCGGATTCCATGTAGCTCACATGGTCTATGTTGGTTAAGGTTAATATCTCTAAATGATAAGAATATGAATTATGATAAGAACATGGGTATGTTCTATGCTTCCTCAAGAGGTTCTACTTAGCATGAATGGGGGTATGAGACTTCTTTCATGCATTGCACAAGTAGTCTTTGAGAGTTGGAATGATATGTGTCTTTTATGATATGATGAATATGAGTTGAATGAATGCTTTATATGAGTTATGAATATGAATATGGATTGTGCTTATGAATTCTTAATAAGTTTACTTAGTGTGAGTGGGGTTATGGGACTTCATTTACATATTGCACAAGTAGACTTAAAAAAGGGTTGTAGGGTAGCTTATCTTATGTTATGATGTTATGATGACTTATGAATTATGTATGAAAGGTATGTATGAACGTTAACGTTTGTCTTCACTTATTACAAGTTATGAACATGAATGACTCCTTACTTATGTATGTTGGTTATGAATGAACTAAAAGTAAGATATGTATGTTGTTGGTGGCCTAAATGTGACACTTGGAATTTGGTAGGGTTATGGGACCTTACCTTTGCATTATACTAGTATGACTTTGGGTGGCATATATGTAGTGCGAACTTATGTTATGCATGATCATGATAGACCTAAAGTGAGACTTAGTGTAGATAGGATTATGGGATCCTAGCTATACACTGCACAAGTTTAGCTTAGGGTTGTTCATGTGATAGTCCTATTATGTAGATATGATATTGTTATGAAATTATGCATGTGAACTATGTGTTTTGAACATTGGAGTATGTATTATGTTGCATTGGAGACTATGCTTGTAATTGTGACGATATTCTATATGTTATGATGAATTGTGCATGACTTTTCTTATGAGCTACATTCTCCAATTATTTCAAAGATGATGTTCAAAAGTGGCATGAAGCATGGTTTTAAACAAAATATCCCTTTTTATGCATGTTTTAAGAATTTTCTTGCATGGCTTCCGTACTTGGTACATTTTGTGCTAATCCATATTTCTAGATTTTCTATAAGTGTAGGCTTTGGAGATATTGGATTCTATCCTCATGGCTAGGTGTCTAGTAGACCAAGAAGAAAAAGATTGGTGAGTCCTCATAGTATTTGAGGGCTCAACCACATGTCCTTTATTGTCTTTCTTTTATGTCTTTAGATTTATATAATGGCCGTGTCCCTAAGATTGTATTAAAGAGTTCTAATTCTAATGTTATAGATGGTTTGAGACATAGTGTCATAGACTTTCTCATATTTTATAATGACTTCGATTGTAAAGAAAAGTTTTAATTTTTTCGCATTTTTCCTATGCTCTTATGTCATGATATGGTAAGGTCTTGTATAAGACCCCTTCGGGGTCAAGTACGTTGTGTTACGACTAGGGGTGCTCTCGGGTTATGACAAACTTGGTATCAAAGCATATGGTTTTGGAATAGTCTTAGGATGTCTCAAACCACATCTAGTAGATTCTTGTTCATCAATGTGAGTCACGACACATCTTTGAGCGAGAGGCTATAAGACGATAGGAAACTTCACTTCTTCATCCTCTAAGTCGTGCCATAGATCTATAAGCTCTCTCTCTTATCCCCTATCCGATGGTCTTTAGGATGTGACTATTAGGAGAGTTTATGCTATAAGGAGTGAGGGAGAAAGGTTGGTTTGTGATGCCAATTGTGGCTAGGTAACTTGAGAGATTTGAGGTAAGAGTTTGTGATGTTGCCTTTAGTATGAATGATGCTTCATAGTTTCCCTTTATGTTATGAAAGATGTTTAGAAGAATTCGGGTAGGCTTACTACCAAGGGGGAGGGGGATAGTGTGCCTACCTAACAAGGTGATTGTGAGGTATGTTTAGTTATTGGGAGAACCGGTCTTAGACATGATGAGTTTCGAGGTATGTTGATAGATTAGTGGAATAGTGGTGCTTAAGAAGTGCCTAGAGAGGTAGAGTGAGTAGACTCCTTTAAAGGAGGATGGAAGTGTAATTCTCCATGGTTTAGAATCATCTTGCGTGATGAGTGTGAAGGTTTAGTTATGAGTTTCTCCGACCTTAAAATTGAAGGAAATGATGATGTAAAGAGTTTTTATAGGCTTTCCCCCACAATGTGCTAAGATTGTAAGGTCATTGAGTGTCCTTGATGTTTATGAATTAGGCTTTCTTGATAATCTCACTTTAAGAGGTGTAGTGAGTTTGAGGAGTTTAGTCTCGGTTTGGTAGGCATATGAGACCTTGAGTGGTGTTAGTAAGGTTGCTTGTGAGCAAAAGTGCTTAAATGAGAACCTCTCTAAGTTAGAAGCACCAATTGGGATCTTAGACCGGAAAGTTAAGAAATAGAAGAATAAGAAAGTGCTTCCATGAGAATGTTCATTTTAGTCTGAATTTATTTCTAAATCATACCATTCTATTCTTTCGAGGTCTAAATCATGTAAGTCTATTTCATACCATTGTTGGTTTAATATATCTTCTGATCCGTTATTATTAAATATTTTTCCCATATTATTCTTCTTAATTCAATTATTTCTATATCTTTAAGTATATATAAGATTAGAGTTTCATAGTTTTTTATCATTTCGTCAGGCATGTATGTAGTCATGTTCGTTGTTAAGCAGGTTTTTTATTTTCAATTATTCCTTCCTATCATATTCATAATTGATTAAATTCATATTAGATCATTATGAACTAGATTATCTGTTTATCATGTTCTCCTGTCACTACTAGCATCGTACTTTAGCGGATAATTCCTTCTTATCAGCGCCTCAACTTTGTTTACTCCCCTAAACGGCTTTCCTCGTCTACCAGTTTCAACATTAGGATGGCATAGTATAGAAGTTTTCTCCCTGTTTCCAGTGTGCTAATAAACTAGAAATCATGATTCAAATAATTCTAATACATAATAACTAACATAAATTTATTCAATCATATATATGATATTCAGGAATATATAAAATTAGATTTGCATATTTGTTGAACAATATTCCTTTGCCTCGTGCTTATCCATGATATCTGAAGTTTGTTCCATTATCTATTAAGTATGAATATCTTAAATATTTCAGAGTGTTTTTAGGAAATAATTTTATTGAAGGCTTAAAGGCTTCAAAGCCTGCTTATTAATTTACATGTACATTCCTTTATATAGAAAGGAATTTCTATCATATGTCTATAGTAATACACAAATGCACGTACTATACTACTTACTGCACAATAATGCACTACCGCTTACTTTACAATAATGCATACCTACTACTTTTACACTTGTCCTATTAATAATACACACCACCACACTTTACACTTGTCCATACTACTTTAATAATGCACATCTATCATTTAATATGCACATACTTTAATAATATATACTACCCTACACTTGTTGACTAATTTACATGATATATTCCTACTTTATACTATTTGCTTTTGGCTTTTTTGGCCAAATATTTTTTCTTTGCCTTATCTCTTTAGTTGTCTCTATCTTCTTTGTCTTCTTATCTCTTTAGACTTTATTTTAGTTAGACATCTAGAATCACGTTGTCGTTTCTATTACATTTTGAACATAGATGATCAGGGTATTTGTGTCCAATTAGCTTGCAATATCTGGTTAATAGTTTTGGAGAAATAAATCCTTCTTTGAGTGCTCTTGTCGTAGGTCTTTCTTCTAGTTTTAATAATGATAAAATCCATCACTGGACTTCATCCATAGATGTTCTTCTTAGTTCTCTCGAATTTGAATATATCATTAACTGATCTCTAGAGTAGTAACTCCATATAGCATTTCCGTTCAAATAATTGTTTGCTAACTCTTGTACAATAGTTGATATACCAATTATTCTTTTATTGGCATAAAAACTTGGTATCTCTATTTTTTGTGTCTCTTCCTGTTGTCCAATATCTTCAGGTATAATCATATCTTTGGTTAGTCCTATTTTAATAACTTGAATTGGGGGTTTTATCTCTTCGTATAATATCTCCGCTGGTGTTGTATAAAACTTTACACAAAATAATTTCCCTTGGTAACTCTTCTATATGTGATAAATGCCTTGTGTAGTTCTGGTATTCCACTTATTTCTTCTCTGTCGTATGTGTATACAGTATTTAATAGTCCATAATTGTAACATGTCCTTACTAAATTGGCGTTAGTTTTTGGCTATGCGATTAGCTTGTTATAACCTTGTAATTTTTGGGTTAGGTAGTCTTGACTTAGTTCTTTGGTTGTAGTGGATCTAGGATTACGGTTTAAATAGGTTTGGATTTTGTATATATTTTCAATATATGTTCTCGTGACATGGTTATATAATTTTTGCTCATTTTTTAGGCTATCTGCATAGGTAGAGGTTTGTGGTTCTATGGTTAATGAATTTTTTGTTTTTTGTGTAAATGGTTTTTCAAATAACTGATTTAAATTTGCATTTCGTTGTTTTTCAATAACTGGTCTTCTTGTACCTGCAGCTATATTTAGACAATCATTATGGGTTTTAAGGTGTTTCCCAATGTCACCTCTTAGCTGTGGATTTTTGAAGTCTTCCGATCAACTTAGCTTTGCATTTTTATAGTCATGATGCTGACTTGTACTAGCATTAGACTTCAAATTATCTTCATTAGTCTTTAGCTTTTGTATCTCACTGTCCATACTGTCATACAAAGTGTAGTAATGGCTTTGAGTATATATTCAATTGTATTTTCTTTCTCAGTTTGAGTAGCTTTGTCTTGATAAGTAATCTGCAATAACATTCTTGTCAGTTTTTATTACTTCAATAGTAAATGTAAAATTTAATATATTTAATACCAATCTTCTCATTTCTTTTGTAGTTACTGAATCCTGTATTTTTCTTGTTAGCCACCATTTAACTTGTATGTTATCTGTCCTTATAATAAATTTGTAATATACAATATATAGTTCAAATGATAGTAAACATTTATACACTGAGTATAATTATTTCCTATTTATTTTCCATCTTATTTTTGTATTAGTAAATGTTTCTGAATAATATCTACAATGATGTTCTATTTTTTCTTTATCATACCTGTATTTTAAGACTTCTCCATAACTTTTTTCACTGCTGTCTGATTCTACTATATAAGTAATTTTTTTGTTTTCATCCGGAAAATATAGTTTAGGTAGGTTCTTACATAATAGTTTTACTTTTTGTATTTGTGTTTGGTCTTTTTTATCAAACTAGTATTCTATGTCTTTCTTTAATTTTTATTGTAATGGTTTTAAATTCTCTGCTAATTTTGGTATGTATTCTCTTACTTAATTTACTAGTCCTAAGAATGATTGTAATTTCTTTTTTGTATCTAGTTGTTCATTTGAGTTAATTATTTTTTGTAATATATGTGTTTGCATTTTTATTCCATTTTTATCTATTTGTATTCCTAAGAATTCTATTTGCTTTTTCATTATATCTGCTTTCTTTTTACTTAGGCTTATACCTGAGTATTCTATGATATGTATAAATTTTTCTAATAACCTTATACGTTCATCTTGTGTTTTAGAGTATAATAATATATCATCAATGTATACTGTACAATTTTCTAGTTGTTTAAAATAGTTATCCATAAAATATTGATATCTACCTGGTACGTTTTTATATCCAAATGGTAATGTATTCCATTCATAAAATCCTTGTGGTAATGTAAATGTTGTAAGTTTTTTAGATTCTTCTTCTAACTTTAAGTGGTAAAATCTCGATTTGCAGTCAAATTTACTAAAGTAATTATATCCTTGTATTTGTCTTGTTTTTAATATTTTTTTTCGTATTGGGTAATTATATGTTTTAGTTTCTGCATTTAAATTTCGATAATGAATAACCATTCTACTTTTTCCTCTCTTTTGTTCACTATGTTTATTTACTATAAATGATGGGTTTGTATACTTGCTATTGGTTTCTTGTATATACCCTTTTTCTAGTAATTCACTTATATGTATCTTAAATTCTGTTAAATCATTAAAATTATATTTTAATAGTTTTTGGGTTATTATGTTATTATTATCAATTAGCTCAATTTTAACTTTTGTTTTATGTTTTTCTCATCCTTGTAAAGGATCTTCACTATATAATAATTCTAACTTATCTTGGATTATCTTTACTTTATTTATAGAGAATATAATTAATTCTATTTTAGGGTCTTCTTCCTTTATATTTTCTAATTTTTGTGTAATTTTTTCACTTCCTTTTATCCATTCTGTTGTTTTCCGATTTTTATTATTCACTCTTTTTGCTCCTATTTTTTCTTTACATGGCGTTGTGAACCACCAGTGAGTTTTTGTTATTATATGTGGGTATAATATTTCGAAAAATGGCATTCCTAATAGCATATCTTTTGTTGTAAGCTTGAATTTATATATTTCTTCTATAGTTAATATCTTATCCCATATATTTTTTTTTATATTTTTTCTCTTATATGTGATCATGCTTCCTTCATTATTAAATCTTGTTACTACTATTGGTGTTTATAATTTTTTACATTTATCTTCTGGTAAGCAATTGTATTTACATATATTAGCTTCTCCTCATGTGTCTATCATTGGTGTATAATATCTGTTATAATATCCTTCTATTATTATCTTTGCAAGTATATATATTTTCATGTTTTTATCATGAGAAAGTCCTTTTTATTATTATCTTCTTATTATCATAATTTATTGTTAATGTTTTCTCTTCTAAATTATATGGTTTTACTTGTTCTAACCATTTTATTCCTAAAGTGATATTTTTATCTCCTTGATATACGTTAAACTTTATTACTATTGCTACTCCTCTAATGATTATTTCCTTTTCTGTAGTTTCTTCGGTATATATTAATGTCTTTGGTAGTTCAAGGCATAATTGTTCAGTAGTAATTATTTCATCTTCTGTTACTAATTCTCTTGTAATATAGTTTTCTTCTTGTCTTGTATTTATTAATATTAAATATTTTCGTTGTTCCATTACTCCCGTTATGTAGTAATGATGTGGTTTTATTTCTTCTTCTATTGATTTTTGTGGAGTTTTATCTATTCTTCTTGAGGTACTCATTTTTTATGATATTTATGGTATTTCATAGTTTATTCTTTTTGATGTGCTTAATCTTTCTTTTACTATTTCTAAATCTTCTTCAATGTCAATCTCAGTATAACTGTAGTCATTATTATCTACAAATGTAACTATTCTTTCAAAAGGATTTTCTATTTTTTTATTTTTTTATTTTTTGCTGTCATTATATGTTTTGTTGTTAAAACATATAAGTTTTTACATCTAACTATAAATATTTTTACTTCCTCGGGCAAGTTCTATCCCTGACATTTTTCAATATAATACTAGTGATTTATCTATGTTTCTGTCATTTATTGCTACTGAGTAGTTAACACTTATTATAACTTTAAATTTTTGGTATATGATGTTACCTTTTACTGCACTTATTATACTTTTTCCTATAGGTTGTATGATCCTATCATCTGCTAAGTATATTTCTATGGGTGTATCTATTCCTTCTCTAAAACATGATTTTATTAATATTTCCGTTCCTCCTAAATGTACATATTTAATTGGATTTTTAGCCTTAATATCTTGTATTTCTTTATTGATTATTCGTTTGTTTATTATTGGTATTTTAGCCTTTCCTTTGATATATTTGCAATCTATGATATGTTCTCTTTGACTTACTATATAATATTTTTCTTTTTGTCGTTTAAACCAGTTTCTTATTGTTGCTATTTCGAAAAAAAATTCTATGCTTAGGTCTAATTCTTTTCCTTTTATTTGTTCAAATATACTATTATCAAGTATTATTTTTGTTCTAAAGATTCTTCATCTTAGGGTTCTTCTTTGGTTATTATTTGTATATCTGTTTCAGTCATTTGTTATAATTCATTGTCTGATTCTATTTCTATATCATTATCTATTTCATATATGATATCTTCACTTTCTAATTCATAATCTTTGTACTCTATCTGTGTATATTTTTCATCATCTATTATAACTTCTGATATTTGTTTTTTCTTTAGATTTTTAGGTAATTTACAATCTCTAGCTATATGTCCTAATTTTCCACAATTATAACAGGTACATTCCATTAGTTTTCTTTTTGGTCTATATGGTCTTCTAGTTTTGTAGTTTTTTACATAGTATCTTCTTCTTGGTTTTTTATATTTATATTTTGATCTATATTTTTTGTTATATCTCTTTTTATAGATTTGTCCGTACAACCGATTTGGGGTGCTGTTTTATTTTTGCAACATGCTAAGTTTTTTACTAGTATTATTTTCATTTTTATTTCTTTTTTATGTTTTTCACATAGTTCTATAAACCATCGTTGTAAGAATTTTATTCTAGCTCTTAAGGTATCTGTTACTCCTGCTTCATTCCAACTTTTTATTAGTTTTGAATTAAAAGGTTCTGGTAATTTTGTAAAATTTAATTACCAAGGACCACCCAAGGGGTCCTTGAGGAGGACCACAACACTGCCCAAAAAGCTATCACAACAGCTTGATTCACTAACCTAAACCACGCCCCTTAGATCAATCTATGCCCCATTGGTCATGGGCGTGGGTTAGGACTTAGTATAGGAAGGCTTGGGCTTCATTTTTGAGCCCTAGCCCCAAACCACAGAACCACAGGACAGTCAGTAGACCCATCCACGGTCCGTGGATGGGTAGGCGTAAGTGCTGCCAGGTTTTGACTTTTTATTTTTAAGTTACGTGTTTGGGATTCTGTTAGTTAATTAATTAAGGTCTTAGGGGGTTGGTTAAGTAATTAAATAACCTCCTATCAATAGTTAATAGACCCCTAAACTAACCAATTTAACCCATTCATCTAAAGACCCCAAATCAAATCCCAACTTCCTTTCCCTCCCAAAAATCTTCTCTCTAGACACCATTGAAGAACATAGGAAGGGATCTAGCTAGAGATTCAAGATGAAGAATTTTTCATATGAATTTGATGGGATTCTATACCTAAGGTATTGATGTTTTTCATTCTTGGTTAGCTATCACCAAGAAGCCCCTTCAACTATGTTTTCAAATTCCCCATATCTAGGGTTTTCAAATCTAGTCGTGGGTCTTCTTTGAAAACGAATCCAATTGTTTAATTATGGTTAATTATGATTTTTCAAGATGATTTATAGTTGGATTATTGTTGTAATGATGGGTTTTAATTATGGTTAATTATGATTTTTCAAGATGATTTATAGTTGGATTATTGTTGTATTGATGGGTTTTGATGAAAATCTCCCTTGGACCCACGATTTTGCCTTTTTCCCAAATTGTGAACTAGGGTATGAATTGATTGATGATGAAAGCTTAACAAGCCATTGTTTATACATTGAATTATGTTTGTTATTGATGATACTAATGATTGTAGATGATTCTAACTTGAATTCCAAAGAATCCATGCGTTTTCCTCAAACCTAGCTATGGCTCTTCCCTACACAATGAATGTTATTAGAAGTTGATTCAATTGATTGAATGTGAGTTGATTATGATGTAATTACATGATCTAATTATGAATCTACCTATATTCTTGATTAACCTAAGATTCTAGGGTTATATCATGAAAGAGGTAAGAATGAAGTATGTATTCAAGATACCTTGAGAGTTAGGTTTTCATGATGATCATGTGAGCCATGGCTTGAGGGTAAGTCTCTTAATAAGAAGATGATTCCTAAGGCTTAAAGGGTAAAAGCAAATATGAATAAGTTAAGGATGCTTAGGCTTAAAGAAGGAAGCTATTATGTAAGTTGAAGTTGCATATGACATTATTGTGCAAAGACTTCACCCACATGACCTATAATATGATCACATGATATTATGCATGAAATGAATTTGTAACTTGAGTCATCGTTGTGGCTATGCTATATATGTTGAATGCTAGATGTGTTGACTCAATGTGACTATTAAATGCAATATATGTGTATTATGTGTGATTGTGGTATTATGTACATGCTTATGAACACTTGAGAAGGAAGTGTCTATGATGATAATGTATCTATGATGTTGATTGAAAGGTTAGTTCTCATATGCACCTTTACATACTATTATGCATGGAATGTACATGATTATGTTGATCCATTATAGTGTCTCCTGGGATGGAAACCTTTAACGTTTAGCAAGTCCGACTTTGTAGTAGCAATCCCCATATCCCATAACTATGTGCCAACATAGGTATATGACTAGTCGATCCACCTTTAAGCTATTATGTACATTCTACCTTAGGCAAGTAGGACACCCTATTTTCGGTGTGGGGGTAGAACACCGGATTCCATGTAGCTCACATGGTCTATGTCGATTAAGGTTAAAATCTCTAAAAGATAAGAATGTGAATTATGATAACAACATTAGCATGTTCTATGTTTCCTCCAGAGGTTCTACTTAGCATGAATGGGAGTATGAGACTTTATTCGTGCATTGCACAAGTAGGCTTTGAGAGTGGGCATGATATGTCTCTTTTATGATATGATGATTATGAGTTGAATGAATGCTTATATGAATTATTAATATGAATATGGACTATGGTTATGACTTCTTAATAAGTTTACTTAGTGTGAGTAGGGGTATGGGACTTCATTTACACATTGCACAAGTAGACTTAAAAAGGGGTTGTGGGGTAAGTTCTCTTATGTTATTATGTTATGATGACTTACAAATTATGTATGAAAGGTATATATGAATGTTAAGGTTTGTCTTCACTTGTTACTAGTTATGAACATGAATGATTCCTTACTTAGGAATGTTGGTTATAAATGAACTAAAAGTAAGATATGTATGTTGTTGGCGATGTAAATGTGATAGTTGGCATTTGGTAGGGTTATGGGACCTTACCTTTGCATTATACTAGTATGACTTTGGGTGGCATATATGTGGTGTGAATTTATGTTATGCATGATCATGGTAGCCCTAAAGTGAGACTTAGTGTAGATAGGATTATGGGATCCTAGCTAAGCATTGCACAAGTTTAGCTTAGGGTTGTTCATTTGATAGTCCTATTATGTTGATATGATCTTGTTATGATATTATGCATGTAAACTATGTGTTTCGAAGATTGGAGTATGCATTATGTTGCGTTGGAGACTATGCTTGTAATTGTGATGCTACTCTATATGTTATGATGAATTGTGCATGACTTGTCTTATGAGCTACATTCTCCAATTATTTCAAAGATGATGTTCAAAAGTGGCATGAAGGAAGGTTTTAAACAAAATGTCCCTTTTTATGCATGCTTTAAGGATTATCTTGCATGGCTTCCATAATTAGTACATTTTTTGCTAACCCAAATTTCTACATTTTCTATAAGTGTAGGCTTTGCAAATATTGGATTCTATCCTCATGGCTAGGACTCTAGTAGATCAAGAAGAAGAAGATTTGTGAGTCCTCATAGTATTCAAGGGCTCAACCACATGTCCTTTATTGACTTTCTTTTATATCTTTAGAGTTATGTAAGGACCATGTCCCTAAGATTGTATTAAAGAGTTCTAATTCTAATGTTATAGATGGTTTGAGACATAGTGTCATAGAATTTCTCATATTTTATAAAGACTTCGATTGTAAACAAAAGTTTTAATTTTTCCGCATTTTTCATATGTTCTTATGTCATGATAAGCTAATGGGCTTGTATAAGACCCCTTCGGGGTCAAGTACGCCCTGTTACGACTAGTGGGTGCTCTTGGGTTGTGATAGCCTTCCGGCTCAAGGCCTCCGCTATCACATTTGCCTTGCTCGGAAGATAGAGAATAGAAAGGATGTAGTCCTTCAGGAGCTCCATCCAATGACGTTGTCTTGAATTAAGGTCCCTCTGGCTCATGATGTACTGAAGACTCTTATGATCGGTATAGATCTCACATCAAACTCCATACAAGTAGTGCCTCAAAATCTTAAGCGCAAAAACTACCACTGCCAACTCCAAGTCTTGCGTGGGATAGTTGCGCTAATGGATCTTAAGTTGCCTCGTTGCATAAGCAATAATACGGACTTGCTGCGTCAATACACAATCCAAAACAATGCCGAATGCATCACAATAAACCGTGAAGCCCTCACCCTCAACTAGAAGAGTCAATATAGGAGCGGTGGTCAATAACTCCCTGAGCCTCAAAAAGCTCGCCTCACACCCCTCTAACCAAACAAAGGGAACATCAGCACGAGTTAACTGGGTCAGAGGCGCTGCTAAGGTAAAGAAACTCTCTACAAACCATTTGTTGTAGCCTGCTACTCCGACAAAGCTCCGAATCTCAGTAATTGAAGTGGGCCTAGCCCAATCATGAATAGCCTCAATCTTCACCGGATCTACCATAATGCCATCCTTGGAAACAACATTCCCCAAGAACGCTACAGAGTCTAACCAAAACAGGAACTTTGAGAACTTGGCATAAAGTCGCTGATCTCTCAAAGGCTAGAGCACAACTCTCAAATGCTACTCATGAGCACCCCTACTCCGTGAGTATATCAAAATGTCATCGATGAAGACAATGGCGAAGTAATAAAGATAATGCCTGAACACACGTATCATCACGTCCATAAAGGCAGCATGGGTATTAGTCAACCAAAAGGACATTACCAAGAACTCATAATGGCCATAACGGGTCCTAAATTCAGTCTTAGGGATGTCCTTTGACCTAATCCTTAACTGGTGGTAACCGGACCTCAAATCAATGTTATAGAACACTGAAGCTCCTTATATGTTGTCAAATAGGTCATCAATCCTAGGCAGAGGATATTGATTCTTCACCTTCACCTTATTTAACTATCTATAATCAATGCACATGCGCATCATACTGTCCTTCTTCTTTACAAAAAGAATGGGAGCGCCCCTAGGTGATACACTACGTCTAATAAATCCCTTACCCAAGAGATCCCAAAGTTGAACATTGAGCTCCTTTAGCTCTGCAGGACCCATCCAATATGGTGGAATAGAATTAGGCTAAGTACCCGACTCAAGCTCAATCGTAAAATGAATATCACGCTTTGGGGGGTAGGCCAGGTTGGTTGATAAGAAACACATCTAAGAAGTCACGAATAATAGGAACTGACTCAATTGGAGAGATCTCCCTACTCACATCATGCACATAGGCCAAATAAGATAAGCAGCTGCTAGCCACTAGCCTCCTAGCCCTAATAAATGAGATAACCCCAACTGGTGTGCTACTATGAGATCCCTGCCACACCACAGGAGAAATACCAGGAATGGCTATGGTAATGGTCTTAGAGAAGCAATCAGAAATAACGTGACAAGGGGATAACCATTCCATGCCGAGAGTCACATCGAAATCAACCATGTCAAGCAATATAAGCTCAGCCCAGGTGTCACAGCCCTGGATAATAACTAAGCAAGATTGAAATACCTGATCCACTTCTAAAGATTCACCCATGGGGGTTGACACACGCAACGGCACTGCCAGATGCTCATAAATCATACTTAAGTGAGAGGCATAGTAAATAGAAACATACGAAAAAGTAGATCCCAGATCAAATAAATCCAAGGCAGGCTGTTGGTATAAAAGAATCATACATATGATTAGATCGTCTGATGTCTCAGCCTTTTCCCTTGCTGGAGCTGCATAGAAATGGCTATGTCAGCCTCTGCCCTGACAATCAAACCTATCACCTAACCTGCCTCCCCGGGGACCACCACTTATACTCTGATGACCACCTCTACAGTCCTCACCCTTACCACGACCTCTAGCTGGAGGTGTTAGCAAAGTTGGGGGAGTTGCCTGAGGAGTGGTATCAATTCGACTATGATGAGGGCAGTCCCTAGCCAAATGGCCCATCTCACCACACTCATAGTAACCCAGCCGACGATAACTCCCAGAAGAACAGTCACCAGGCCCTGAAGAACCTGACTCAAACACCTCATGGCTCTAACTCGAACTGGCCTCGCTATGACCACCATCTGATGCCTGAAGAGAAGCCTGGGTAGGCCGGCTAGACTGACCATGTCTAAACCGTCATTTGATCCTATCATGATAATCCCTAGACTTGGGGCGGGAGTCACTGTAGCTGCCATCATGCTTAGCCTTCTTCTCGCTGCACCCTTGGGCCTCATGATGAAGATGTTCCATAGTACTTGCATGGTTAAACATCTCAAAAGGATCGACCTGCAGAAACCGAGGGAAGGGTCTCAACCCAAAGCTGTAATCTCTTACTCTGCCACTGATATGGAGCCCTGCTCCAACCTACAGAATTGATCCCTAAGGCGGTCTCTGACACTATGAGTGATAAACTTGACAAAGAAAGCCTCAGAAAACTCATCAGATGACACCAGTGGAGATCTAACTATCCTGGTCAGCATGAACATGCGCCACCACTGCCTAGCAGGCCCATCTAGCTGGTGAGCGATGAAGTTGGACCCTCTAGACTCAACTAGACCCAAAGTGTAAATCCTCTCACGACAAGTAGTAAGAAACTCGTGGGCATCCTTACCCACAACCCTAAAAAATCTCAGTGGTGTTAACCTGAGAAACAAACCAAAACATCTTCTAGTCCTCGAGTGGCATAAGTCCGTCTACTGCCAAGGGTTGTACTCCCTCAGGTGGTACCTGGATCTGAGGTGCCCTCACTATATGCTGATCCTATAGTACTGGTGCTGGTGTAGCTGGGGTGGGTGGCTGCTGCATACCCCCAAGCACACCCAAGAGCTGTGCAATAGTGGCCTGGAGATCTGGAGTCTGAACTAGTCTGGGTGGCGGCTGGGCTGGCCCATGCCCTACCGGCGAAGCTGGAATATGAGTTGTTGGAGGGTCCTCTACTTTCTCATCTCTCTCTCAGGCTGGTGCTGCAGCCCTTTCTCAACCCCACAGTTAGCGTCTACCCCAAGCTAGGCATCTTTCTATAGGCCTGGGTACATCACCCCCGACCGCGCCACCTCGCGAGTGAGCTATCCTGCGAAAGAGTGAAACAAGTGAGATTTCAAGGAACCAATAGGATACACGCTGCACAAAAGTGAAAGGAAAGAGAAAATCTTCCTAAAGACATCCCGTAACCTACCAAAGATAAGTTACAGACATCTCCGCATCGATCCACAGGACTCTACTAGATGTTAGCTATTTACAAGTGAGACCGATGAACCTGGGACTGTGATACCAACTTGTCATGACCCAATTTCTCGAGTCATGATGGCACCTACTATACCCTACCAGTAGGTAAGCGAACCCATAACCCAGAACATCAAGCAATGAGCGTAAGGGCAGAAACTAGCAAAAACAATAATCTAAATAAAGACAATAAGGCGGAAGCAAACCAAAATAAATATATATAAAAATCCCTCTCATAACTTGGAAGTCACTAGTACAGAGCTATCTAATAAAGAGTACAAGTTCCAAAAGTGTACCACAAAAAGCGTCTCTAAAAAGCAACAAGACTAGCTAAAATTAAAAAAGGAGATAGAACAAACCCAAAACGTCAAGTGCTCACCCTCGTCTCCGAGTCACAGCTGCAAAAGAAGGCTGGAACTAATCACCGCTGGTAACTGGTACTGGGACCTGTATCAAGAAATAGATACAGAGTGTTGCATGAGTACCAAAATAACAGGTACTCAGTAGGCATCAAAGACCGACTGAGCAAAAAGGGTAAAAAAAACAAGAAAGGATAGAATCTAGATACAGAGAGGTCAAAGCGGATATGAAAAGAAAGAAAATAGGCATACCAGAAATAAACTAAGTACAACTAAACTAAACCTAACTGGACCCCCAAAATCCCCGAAGGTACACTCGTGCGCGAGTTTAAATAAACCTGAACTAACCCCCATAAGCTCGACATGTGCATAGAATAACTAAGTCTATTTAGAAAGAATAATCCATCAGACTCCACCCAGCCAGCAGTGCACTCCCAGCCCAGCTAGAAAGAGTAATGCAAGAGGGCACCCAACCATATAGTCAAATCCCAACCCAGCTAGAAAGAGCGACCCGGGGGTGAGGTAGATATCGCGAGTCGTTATACCATGCAGTCAGCTCCCAGCCCAGCTAGAAAGAGTGACCCAGGTTCAAATTATGAGACTCAAGTCTGCTACTCCATTATACAGGGAGCTAAGTCATCTCAACGACGTCATCAGAAAGTCAAGGCTATCCAGCCCAGACGGGTCATAAGTCTAAGACAATGCTAGCCTAACCTAGACAAAGGATATCATGCTTACAGTTAAGGATGAATAATTCATATAACACATATCATAGAAGCATATAATAGCATTTAGCACATGAGCATACAACTCTACTAAACCGGTTAACATGGTACTACACCCATAATATGGCCAATCAATCCTCAAATGAGGTATCTAATCAAAGAAAAGTAGGAAACTGGTACCCAACCTCAATTCAGTCCAATCGACATTCTTTTACACAATTAAGCTCAATCTAATAGAAAGGAAGTCGTAGCTTACCTTAAGGCCGACCGCGTGTGCTCCAAATCACTTTGCAGGAGATGTTTCTTTTGGAATGACCCTTAATTGCTGTCAGTCTATGAAAAATAGGATCACAATGTTAGTACGGTCATTTAGACACAAAAATACAACAAAAGGAGACGGGTTAATTTTGGAGTCAAAATGGGAATCGTGGGACCCACACCAAACTGTCCGAATTGACTTCGCCAAGAGACCTAACACAGTACCCCGGACTTGTGTTCCAAAATGGAACACAATTCGAGGCTCAAAAGGTAGCAAAATCCAACATGCAAGGAAACCACATTTTAATCAACTCAAAAAGTTAACATGCAGCAGTCTAAACATGGAATTTACAAGAATCAAATGGTGTCCAACACTCCTTGAACACTCCACAATGTAGCCACGATAATTTCCAACACGTCGGACTTCAAATCACAAAAATCGAGCTAAAATGTCTGAGATATGACCAAAACAAGAAAGCCAAAAATAAGAACTCAGAAAATGGCCTAACAGTCATGTTATAGTCAAATTTACCTTGAATGACGTGTATTCAGCAACTTTCGAACACTCTATAGCGAAGCCACAGAAAATGCAAAGCTCCCGCACTTTGATTCGCCTAATTCGGTTGAGAGGTGAGAGAGTTAGGAGATTTTAAAGTTTTGAAAAGACTGCTGATTTTCTGCATTGTATATCAGATTTTCAGCATATTTTTTGAAAACTTAAAAACTCCGATGGGGTGCTCCAAACTCGTTCGGAACTCTGTGCATGCAAACGAGATATACAACAATACAAATTTTGGTATTTCGAACTCAGTGACACAATAGAAATTTTCATACAAGGTCATCTTGACAAAAAGTAGGTCCCACACCCAAACACCATTTTAAGTAAAAACAATAAAAGGGCTCGAGTAAAAATTGGAAATGTCGGGACACAAAAGAAGGGTCAATCTAGACCAAACTCGACATTCTGGAGCTAACTCCGTAGACAAAATTCTCATCCAAGCTCGTTTACTCAGAATGTTGACTAAAGTCAATCATAGGCTTAAACTTAAAGATAAAACGCCTAATCACACTGACTGACACTAAAACCTCAGGAGTCATGCCGACCATGCTACTATCCTAAAATGACCCTTTCGGAGCTGATGGAATCATCAGAATAGGATTCTGATGTCATCTTCTTGAACTTTTGATCGAAAATGATTGTTCAAGGTTTATAAGCTTCAAAATTAGTAAAACTCACAAAATAACCAAACGAACGACCAGGTGACCGAACTGTCAATCCCAGCAAGTCATAAATAACTTAAGTCGCTACATGAATGCTCTAACTGACAAATAGAAGGAAAAATACAGAAATAACCTGGAGGGTCATTACAAGTTCACACTAGGGCTTGGAGAAAAGAGAAAGGAGGAGAAAGGAGATGAAAGATCAAGATTTCGTTATCTTCGCAAGGAATTAATTGCGGGTTTCATCAAGGATTTGATCATACAAGGTATGTGATATTTTCATAATGTTGGGTTTGTTCACCCACGTGCCAAGCATGTTTGATTTAGCGTGAATTCGTTCTAAAAAGATTGGAATTTGAATGTTCGTGGTAGTTGTTCTTTAATTGCTTTCGTTCTTGAACATGAATTGAGATTTAGGAGTTTCTTGATACTAAAGTGTTGTTTCCTTGAGTTTTTTGAGTTAGATTTTGTGTTTATTATTATGGGTATCTGATTTTAAAGTAAATTTGAGAAAATGAACCGGAATTAATCAATTTCAGATCAGAAAATGAGACCAAATATTCGTCAGTTTTTGCCTGAGGGGAAGGCTGGCGTGACGCACCCCTATAGCACTATAGGGGCTAGCGCGGCGCACCTACAATGCACCAAAAAGGAGCCTTAGTCAACTGAGGCTGGTGCGGCGTGCTAGGGACGCACCCGTATTGGTGTTTTTCACCCATTTTTTGTCGTTTGGCCAGTTTAAGTCCTTCTAAAGTGTGCTAACACTTTCTATAGGTTCTAACCACTCTAAATGACTTCTAAACACTTAGAAATCATCCGAAAACATCAATCATAACCTTGAATTCATAATTCAATTCAAGGAAAGTTTAGTGTCAAGTCTAGAAGTTAAGAAGCAAGTCAAGATGAGATCATAATCTCTTCAAAAGTCCTTCGCTAATGTTGTAACATTGTTTTAAGACTTAAAGTTCAAGATGACTAAAGAGTAAAGAGTAAATATTGAAGTCATTTCTTTAAAGAAGTATATGGGGAAAATGTATTCCCAAAGAGTTTTAAAATGTTTTCACATTTAAGCAAGAAAGGGAACATCGATTCCAAGAGATCTCTTAAGTTATGTTTTGAGTAATTATCTCAAACCAAAGAAGAAGTTTGTTTGAAAAACATATGAGCTAAGTATATTTTGGGAGTAGTATTGAGCACCGATATGGGAATACGATTTCATATTAACTCAAGTCTCCATAAACCATGTAGCCATCATAGGTCGTAAACGATCATACTTTTTAGATGAATCCTTAAGTGTACTTTTAGCATAGACTAGTAGATCCACTTAGTTAAGGTGTTCTATATGACAAAAAAGTATAGGACAGTTCTGGCAGTGTGGGTAAGACGATGAATCACCACATAGGCTCACAGTGGTGGTTGTTGGTTTGAGAATCTCCCACAGAAACTATATTAATTTGATATATGAGTAAAGTTGAGTTTGTTATTGCATTTGATTTTACGAACTAAGTTGTTTTCCACTGTTTTTACAAGTTTTTTATATATATTTCATATGCTTTATTACTTTATAGTGAGTTAAGTCATTCATGAGTTGAGTAAAGCCAAGGTAAGTGTTCATTTCATATTCTTTTCAAGCCTATGTTATGTTTAGCATTTGAACTTGCATACTCGTACATTCAATGTACTGATGCCATTTGGCCTGCATCATTTTATGATGCAGACACCGATAATCAGTCAACATCCAGCGGCTCGTTGATCCAGTTGAGCACTCAAAGTCTGGTGATGAGCCTCCTTACTTTTCGGAGGATCCCTTTTATTGCTTTCAATATTTTAGTTCATTAGGATGTCGTGGGTCTTGTCCCGAAATCCATGACAGTTTAAGAGGCTTCGTAGATAGACAATTAGTAGTTCAGTTGTCTTTACATTATCATTTCATATGTTAAGACTTGAGTTGCCATTTTGGCCAAATTGACCTTTAAACATTCTTAGTTCCATTGTTAAACAATTGAGTAAAGTGCATTTGATCATTGCAGTTTAAGTTGCGGGTGGAGAATCATAAAAAATAAATAAGGAGGTGCTATTTTTGTCGAGCATCTCAAATTTTATTTAATTGTTGTCTTTGAGCCAGAAGAGGAGAGATCTTTAGGTTATAATTAACAATAATTTGGTAGTTAGTGTTCTTGAAATTGGAGGAAACCTTATCAATAATTTAATCTTCTAATTTGGTCAAAATTTGTTTTTATTATTAACTCATCAATTTATACAATTGTTATACATGAATAACTAATTTTAGTGGAGTGGATTTGCATTTAAGTAGTTAATACCTACATTGCTAATTTAGTAATTGAGTTTACACAAAATAGGAGCCAGAAAATGAATAAGTCCAATTTGAGAAAATACATTCCAAGGGCACCCAAGGGCGTGGGATTAAACGCAAACATATTAAACACTTATTTTGATAAAGGTAACGGTGATATTTATAGAACACTTTGTTGAATCACATTAGTGCTACAGGGAATGACACACTAAAGTGTAAAACAAGAAAGATGACTTCTTTGGCCTTTGCAGTATGTAAAATTAGAAGCTTTTGTCTAAACTTCATGGCTACTAATTAGTATTTGATATTTGTCAAAGGTGATTTTTATCGTTGTGGAGATATGATCTCAATGCAAAAATGTGTTATTAATTTTGAAGGCAATGAGGTCTCAGAAGCATATAAAATAAATAATTTAACTGGTGGACAAACTGAAACCAATCTTCCAAATAAATTGGAAGTTATCTTTTGTCAAGATTTAACTGGAAGTTTGGATGGGGTTGGCTCAGTAGATGTTTGTGATTATACTTGTCATAATGATGGACGATTTGGGGAGGTGTTAGAAATTTGTACAAGAGATTAAGATGGGATCTCCTATTTGAATGCTGATCAAGCTACTACAACACTGAGGGAGCTGTTATTTGTTCATTTTTTTATTTCACTGATTTTGAAGGTGTGCATCTGATTATACCTTACTGTAATTTTTTATGAACTTCAGAGAAGTGCTAAGTGCGAAAGTGTAAGACCTTGGAGGATATGTACAATGCTTAGTATAATTTTAATCAGGATTATGATGACAGTGACCGAGAACCATCATAAATGTAAATAGAAGTTCTGCAGTGGTTATGTGTAAATTGTACCATGATAAATGTCGAGGATGTTGCCAATTGTGAAGTAAGTTGTTTATCTCTTCGGCTATTCTCTTTGTGCTCGTTTAGCATGTCCATTTCCCTTCAATTTTCTAAGCTAAATTAATTCAAAAGTTTTCACTTATTGTTGAAAATATATATTCCATGGTTTATTAATAGAATACTGCCTATTCAGGTAAGCGTAGAACACAGTGAATCCGGGATACTCAGGCATGGATATTTTTGCATCTCCATATCTGCCTGTTGAAGATGTCAACCAAGACGAGTTGCTGTAGCAACAAAACTGGAGGTTAGTAGTAATTTTATATAAAAGGACATTATATGTGTGCTTTTGATTGATTAATAAATGACTATTTCGTGTAATTAACTTCGTCTTATCTAATTGAAGTTTTATCCTGTTATCCTAAATATGGCAATATGAAAGACTTCCCTTGCCCCTAGATTAATCACAAGGAATATCCATGTGGATGACCGTCAATTTATCATTTTAGTTGTGACATTAGTTTACTGGTGCAAGGCATAATGTTTTGGAAGTTGATGTCCATTATGTATATGCTATCTTATGGTTGAGCCCTCACCTTTTGTGTTGTCTCCTGCCCAATGTGGTACCCTTGTTTCTTGGTTCCATTTGGTTTACCCCCTTTTCACATAACCCATGACAACTAGAAAAGCTCAAATATACATATATGTGGAATGTATGCCCAAAATTGTGAGAAAGCTTATATAATATAATCTCATAGTCAGGAGTCATTGTTTTGAAATGCTTCCAGAAGTGACTAGTTGTTTATCTTATTTCAATTATATAAGTTGGTTAGAAAGACCAAGAAAGATGTTAGAGTGCATTAAAAATAATAATGTATGCATAACGAATGCAAGCATATCTAATGCAAGCATTACCATTACACTCTACTCATCATTATTGTTATATCCCATATCAAACGACCCTTTATGTTTTTGTTTGTAGGTTCATGTTTATTGGTATAACTCTTGTATACAACAAGTTGACCTTGATTTATCAATGAAACTTTTTACTTGATTAAAAAAATAAAATAAACAAACATATTAAATAATGGTAATAGTTGGGTAGGTTGTGTTATGACCCATTATTTATCATATTTTTATCCAATCCATCACAATCAAATGAATATTTTGGTTGGATTGGACACTGACCCATTTAATTGATTCAATCCCTTTTGACCGGCCAAATTTAGTCCACATTAACAATTTGCTAGTTTACCTAACGAGTAGTTTCATACATTTGCAAGCTCAACGTCCACTATGGTAGACATATTTTTATATGTGGAGATTGTAATGCATGGATGTCTTATGAGGTAAATTAATAATGAAGAGATTGTTTTTCAGTGATTACTAGTTTAGAGATTGTTATGCATTAATTCATTAATTTTCTTTGAAAGAATGTTTTTGTCTTTAAATAGTTACTATCTACATTGCTAATGCACATATTCTTATTCCACATTCTAATCAACTTAAAATAATACTAACCGTTAATGGATGTTTTATATACTCATTACAAAAGATTCCACCATCTCAAAGAGAGCTTGATGAGGTGTAACATGTATATGCACCAATCTCCCTAGAGTTGGAACCATGACAGAACCTTAATGAGTGCATGAGTGTTCTCTTTGATCCGTCACTTTCATTGTTCACTAGTATAGAAAAGACTTCAATTGATTTACTAATTTAGACAACTCATAATATCATAAATATTAAAGATGAAACAAACAAAAAAACATACGTAATTTCATAAGAATTCCAAAACCTTCTATTTTGTGATCTAAACCATCGTATAAATGGATGACTGAATATTAACGACAACTGACTTAATAACAAAGACAAGAATTGATCATATTAAAAGATTCGATCACATGTTAAGTCTTCTCCAAGCATAACTCCAATTTCAAGAACTCTAATTACCAACTCAATGATAAGTATGAGTTCAATAACTCTCCTCCTTTTATGTCTCAAGGCCAACATTTAAATCAAACTTGAAATGATTGATCAAAGTAGCACTTTTTGTTTCTTCTAGAACTTCCCCTACCCGCAACTTTATTGCAAGCTTTTACTCCTCCATGTGTTTATCTGGAGGTATTTTTGAGCCAGGGTGCATAACCTTATGAATTATTATTCGTTTGTTTTCTTTCTCGGTCCATGCTTCTAAATCTTTAAGGAGATATTCTAATGCCTCAAAGCCTTTTGATTTTCCCTCAACATAATCACGTTGACGATTCTATAGTTTTATTTTGAAAAATTTATCAATTATTTCTCATATACTTCTGGAAAACACATGGTGTTCAAGTAGTATAGAAGAGATAATTGATAAATTTTTCAAAGTGAAAGTAGAGGATCGCCAACATGATTATGCTTAGGGTAAATCAAACGGCTTTGAGGCACTGGAGATCTTTGTGAAGAATTACAAACATTTTAGGGGAAAAATGAATACTATTGTATAAGATTATACACCCTGGCTCAGAAACACCTCATGATAAATACATGGAGGAGTAAAAGATGGACATTAAGTTGTAGGTGGAAAACGATGAAGAAGAAATAAGGAGGTGCTATTTTGGTCGAGCATCTGAAATTTGATTTAATTGTTGTCTTTGAGCCAGAAATGGAGATCTCTTTAGCTTATAATTAACATTGATTTGGTTGTTGGTATTCTTGAAATTGGAGGATACCCTACTAATGATCAAATCTTCTTATTTGGTAAATCTTTGTTTTTATTATTAACTCATCCATTTATACGAATTGTTATAGATGAATTACTTATTTGAGTGAAGTGGTTTTGCATTTAAGTAGTTAATACCTACATTGCTAATTTAGTAATTGAGTTCACACAAAATAGGAGCCAGAAAATAAATAAGTTGAATTTGGGAAAGTACATTCCAAGGGCACCCAAGGGTGTTGAATTTAACGCAAATGTATTAAACATTTATTTTGATGAACGTAATAGTGATATTTATTGAACAGTTTGTAGCATCACATTAGTGCTATAAGGAATGACACAGTAAACTAGAATAAAGGAAAGATGACTATTTTGACCTTTATAGTTTTGTCTAAACTTCATGGCTACTAATTAGTAGTTGATGTTTGTCACATGTGAATGTGATGGTTGTGGAGATATGATCTCAGTGTAAAAATGTGTTATTAATTTTGAAGGCACAGAGGTCTCATAAGCATCTGAAATGAGCAATTTAACTGATGGAAAAACTGAAACCAATCTTCCAATTCAATTGGAAGTTATTTTTTTTCAAGATTTAAATAGATGTTTGGATCGGGTTGGCTCAGCATATTTTTGTGATTATACTTTTCATAATGATAGATAATTTGGGGGGTGTCACAACTTTGTACAAGAGACTAAGATGGGATCTCCGGTTTGAATGCTAATCAAGCTACTACAACACTGAGGGAGCTGCTATTTGTTCATTTAGTATATTTCACTGATTTTGAAGGTGGACATTTGATTATACCTTTCTGTAACTATTTTATCAACCTCTCATAAGTGCTAAGTGCGAAAGTGTAAGACCTTGGAGGATATGTACAAGGCTTAGTGTAATGTTAACGAGTATAATGATGACAGTGACTGAGAACCATCATAAAAGCAAATAGAAGTTCAACAGTGATTATGTGTCAATTGTACCATGATCAATGTCGAGGATTTTGGCAATTTTGAAGTAAGTTGTTTATCTTTTCGGCTATTTTCTTTGTGCTCGTTTAGCATGTCAGTCCCCTTCTATTTTCTAAGTTAAATTAATTCGAAAGTTTTTACTTATTGTTGACATTATATATTCCATGGTTTATTAATAGAATACTGCCTATTCGTGTATGTGGAGAACAAATGAATGTTGGATACTCAGCAATGGATTTTTTTGCATCTCAGTATCTACCTGTAAAAGATGTCAACCAAGAGGAGTTGCTGTAACAAGAAATATGGAGGTTGGTAATAATTTTACAAAACAAGACATTATATTTACCCTTTTGATTGATTAATAAATGACTTTTTCGTGCAATGAACTTCATCTTCTATAGTTGAAGTTTTATCCCATTATGCGAAATATGCAAATATGAAAGACTTCCCTTGCCCCGAGAATAGTCACAAGGAATATCCATGTGGATGACCGTCAATTGACCATGTAAGTTGTGACATTAGTTTACTAGTGCAAGGCGTAATGTTTTGGAAGTTGAAGTCCGTTATGTATCCGCTATCTTATGGTTGAGCCCTCAACTTTTATGTTGTCTCCGACCAAATGTGGGTCCATTTAGTTTACCCCTTTTCAGATAATGCATGACAACTAGAAAGGGTCGAATATCTGGATATGAAGAATGAACATCCAAAATCTAAGAGTTAGTTTATATAATATAATCTTATAGTTAGGAGTCATTGCTTTTTAATGCTTCCGGAGGTGACTAGTTGTTTATCTTATTTCAATTATAATGGTTGTTTAGAAAGACCGAGAAAGATAATTGAGTGCATTAGAAAAAAAAGTATGCATAACTAATGCAAGTATATCTAATGCAAGCATTACTCATACACTCTACTGATCATTATTCTTATACCCCATATCAAACGACCCTATATATTTTTGTTTGTAGGTTCCTTTTATTGGTATGACTATTGTATACAACAAGTTGACCTTGATTTATCAACGAAACTGTTTGCTTGATTAAAAAAATAAAAAATAAACAAACAAATTACATAATGGTAATAGTTGGGCAGGTTGTGTTATGACACATTATTTATCATATTTTTTATCCAACCTATCACAACCAAATAAATTTTTTGGTTGGATTGGACACTGACCCATTTAATTTATTCTATCCATTTGGACCAACCAAATTTAGTCCAAATTAACTAATTGCCAGTTTAGACAACCAATCGTTTCATACATTTGCAAGCTAAATGTCCAGTACGATAGATATATTTTTTTATGTGTAGATTGTAATGCATGGATTGCTTATGAGGTAAATTAATAATGAAGAGATTGTTATTCCATGATTAATAGTTTAGAGATTGTTATACATTAATTAATTAATTACTTTGAAAGACTATTTTTGTCTTTAAATATTTATTATCTACATTGCTAATGCAAATATTCTTGTTCCATATTCTAATCAACATAAAATAATACTAACCGTTAATGGTTGTTTTATATTCTTATGACAAAAGATTCCACCATCTCATAGAGAGCTAGCTCAGGTGTAACATGTATATGCACCAATCTCTCTCGAGTTGGAAGCATGACATAACCTTAATGAGTGCATAAGTGTTCTCGTTGATCCATCACTTTTACTGTTCACTATTTTAGAAAAGGCTTAAATTAATTTGCTAATTTAGACAACTCAAAATATCATAAGTATTCAACATGAAACAAACAAAAAAACTTACTTAATTTCATAAGAACTCCAAAATCTTCTATTTTGTGATCTAAACCATCGTATTAATGGATGATTAAAGTTTAACGACAACTGACTTAATAACAAAGACAAGAATTGATCATATTAAAAGATTTGATCACTAGTTACGTCTTCTCCAAGCATAACTCCAATTTCAAGAAATCCAATTACTAACTCCATAATAATTATGAGTTCAAGAACTCTCCTCTTTTTATGGCTCAGGGGAAACATTCAAATCAAACTTGAAATGCTCGATCAAAGTAGCACTTTTTGTTTCTTCTAAAACCTCCTCTACCCAAAACTTTATTGCCAGCTTTTGCTCCTCCATGTGTTTATTTGGGGGTATTTCTGAGCTGGGGTGCATAATCTTATAAATTGGTATTCATTTGTTTTCTTTCTCGTTCCATATTTCTAAATCTCTATGGGGATCTTCAAATGCCTCAAAGCCATTTGATTTGCCATCAACATAATCACGTTGACAGTTCTCTAGTTTCATTTTGAAAAATTTATCAATTATTTCTTTTATACTTGTGGAAAAAACATGGTTATCGACAAGTATAGAAGAAATAATTGATAGGTATTTCAAAGTGAAAGTAGAGGATCGCCGACACGATTATTCTTAGAGAAAATCAAATGGCTTTGATGAACTAAAGATCTTTATAAACAATTACAAATATTTAATGAGAAAAACAAATACTAATGTATAAGATTATACACCTTAGCTTAGGAACACCTCATGATAAATACATGAAGGAGTAGAAGTTGGCCATTAAGTTGGAGTTGGAGAATAATAAAGAAGAAATAAGGAGGTTCTATTTTAGTCGAGCATCTCAAATTTGATTTAATTGTTGTCTTTGAGCCAGAAGAGGAGACCTCTCCAGCTTATAATTAACATTGATTTGGTTATTGGTGCTCTTGAAATTGGAGGATACCTTACCAATAATCGAATCTTCTAATTTGGTCAATTTTTGTTTTTATTATTAACTCATCCATTTATACAAATTGTTATACATGAATTAATTATTTTAGTGGAGTGGTTTTGCATTTAAGTAGTTAATACCTATATTGCTAATTTAGAAATTGAGATTACACAAAATAGGATCCAGAAAATGAATAAGTCGAATTTGAGAAAGTACTTTCCAAGGGCACCCAAGGGTGTGGAATTAAACGCAAATGTATTAAACAATTATTTTGATAAAGGTAACAGTGATATTTATAGAACACTTTGTTGCATGACATTAGTGCTATAGGGAATGACACACTAAAGTGTAATATAGAAAAGATGACTGATTTGGCCTTTGCACTCTGTAAAATTAGAAGTTTCTATCTAAACTTCATAGCAACTAATTAGTATTTGATATTTTTCATAGGTGAATTTGATTGTTGTGGAGATATGATCTCAGTGCACAAATGTGTTATTAATTTTGAAGGTAATGAGGTCTCAGAAACATATAAAATGAGCAATTTAACTGGTGGAAAAACTGAAACCAATCTTTTAAATCAGTTGGAAGTTATTTTTCGTCAAGATTTAAATGGATGTTCAGATGGAGTTGCCTCACCAGATGTTTGTGATTATACTTGTCACGCCCTGAAGCTACCCCCAGGACGCGAACACGGGACATAGGATCACGAGTGACCCCAAGCTAACCCTGCTGGCATATCATAAGCATACTAAATAAACTTAATTAGGATAGTACTGCGCCTAAAATAAATTATGAGATTAACTGAAATGATAGGGAATACCCATATACTTATTCTGAATATACGAAAACTGAGAGTTCAAACAACAAATGAAAAGTCAAACTCTAATACTATAGTTGAATCTAATTGTGTCTAAAAATAGCCTCTAACTGACTAGAAGAGTTGGGACATCCCCCTTGCTAAATCTAGCATAACTAAAACTAAAACTAAAAGCAAAGAAAGTCAATCAGGTTAACCTCCATCACCACTGATGCTGCTGAACATAAGATCAGGAACCAATCTATGCATGATTTGGAAGCTGAGAACCTGAACCTACATCATTAGAATATGTAGCGCAGAGTATGCGTCAGTACATATAAGGCACTGAGCAAGCAGAATAGAGTAAAGCTGAACAATAATCACAACTGAATCAAGCATATATCTGAGCAATAATAAGAGATAAACATGATACTAAACTGAGAATACTGAGCATGAAATAACTTAATGCAATTACCATGTTTATAACATACTGAAACTGGAATCTGAACTAAAGCTAAAATCATGGTCAATGCAATAGAATTTGACTGTAAGGAAGCTAATAATAACCAAAAGAAATCCACATGAGCTAAATGTGGAGTACGATGTATACACCCCATCGAGAGGACCCAATATACCCAGCCAAAGGTGTAGAGGCATGAATAGCATGATCACTAAAATAATTCCCATAGAGGGGACTTACAACCTATGGGGCACGTAGTTCTGTGACTTATGGGTGACTGACCCAAGTCCACTCGGTATTAATATACTCCCAATTAGAATGTAAATAAGCAATATTATGACTGAAATTGTTAGATAGCTCAATTACTGACATGCAAAATCTGAGAATGTAACAATTTTGACTGATAATATGATATTCGTAAGCTGAAGCATGTGTATATCTAAATAACCTGAATAATCTAACCTAGCATATATAATTCATGAGCTCAATGAATATATACAACTAGGGTTTTGGATATTATACACGAAACTGACCAATAACATGATAATATGATTTGGATCATTCTAACAGCTAAGACCCAACAATTTCTAGCATTCAAGAAACCCTCGGTCTAGATAATATTAAGGGAATGAAGATTCTAACTAAATCTAGGGACCTAATGGGTGAAAGGAACCCACTAGTGAAATCCCACATACTTGGTAAGTAAATTCATGCAAAAATCTTTGGATCTCAGGGCTGGAACTGATGAAAACTTGATGCATTCTTGAAATAGGGCTTGGTCAACTTTCTCCTTTGTTTTGCTCTAAGTTTGATGAATTTTATTGAATAATTTTTTTAGGGTAGATTCAAATTTAGTTACTTGGCTAAAATTCTAACGCATAAAGAAAAGACCAAACGACCCCTGACTTTAAATCTGCTTAAGCAACCTACGGATTGAATGACGATCCGTCGATTGAACCACAATCCATCATGTTAGTCCATCAATCGACTTCACAGGATGGGTTTTAGGGGTCTTGAGGGTCTTGACCTAAGGACTGATCGAAGGTCCGTCGACTGATCCACGATCTATCTTGTCAGTCCATTGATCAACATTAGAGGATAGGTTCTAGGGGTTCTGATAGTCTCGACCTATAGACTGATCGACGGTCTGTCAACTGATCCATGATCCCTCCTTTTAGTCTGTTGATCGACTGTTCTGAGGGCTCATTCCATTTACCTGGACCACGGTTTGTGGGTCACCTTACAGTCTGTGCGTAGTGCCTGTCGGTGGCACCTACAACTTTTGAACCTTGCATTTTGGTAGTTCTAGCATACGGGGTGTTACATTATCTCCCCGTTAGGAATATTCATTCTCGAATGAAGACTAAACTAGCTGAATAGTGAGGGAAAGAGCTGCAAACCCTACTACTACTTACTAGAAACTAATTTTTGATTGAATTATGTTCCAAGAACATGCAAATACGCTGAAAATACAGGAACAACTGAAAGAACGAGATACTAAGTCTGAATCTACACATGAATCATTGAAAAACATAAGAGGAACTATTACCTCAAGCTGGAATGGAATCAGAAGGAAACAAATAAGGATACTTGGCTTTCATGGCTACTTCTGCTTCCCAAGTAGCTCCCTCTACGGACTTACTACTCCAGAAAACCTTAACTGAAGCGACTTTATTATTTCTCTACCTTCAAACCTGACGATCAAGGATTTCAACTTGTACCAACCACATTTTCTAAAGGTACAATAGATGCTGGATCACCTACACAATTCTTTAAAATGGAAATGTGGAAAACCGGATGTACTTGTGCTAGTTCTGTTGACAATTCTAACTCATAAGCCACTTTACCAACTCTTTTCAGAATCTTGTAAGGGCCAACATATCTAGGACTGAGCTTCCCCTTCTTGCCAAATCTAATCACCCCCTTCATAGGTGACACTTTTAGAAGAACTCAATCACCAACTTGGAAGTCTAATTCCTTTATCCTTACATCTGCATAGGGCTTCTGGAAACTCTGGGCTATCTTAAGTCTCTCTCTAGTGAGCTGTACTTTATACATAACATCATGAAGTGAATCTGGCCCTATCAAGGCTTGTTCACCTACTTGAAACCAACCAACTGGAGATCTACATTTACGCCCATACAATGCCTCATAAGGTGCCATCAGAATGTTGGAATGGTAGTTATTATTGTAGGCGAACTCTATAAAAGGGAGGTGATCATCCCAACTACCCTTGAAGTAGATCACACAAGCTCTCAAGATGTCCTCTAAGCTCTGAATGGTATGCTCTACCTGACCATCCGTTCGTGGATGAAATGTTGTGCTAAGATTAACCTGAGTACCAAGACCTTTCTGAAATGAGATGATAGACAGAGGTACCCCATGTAACCTGACAATCTCATTAATGTAAAGCTTGGTGTAGTCCTCCACTGAATCTGTAGTCTTAATAGCCAAAAAGTGCGCCGACTTAGTGACTTTATCAGCTATCACCCAAATGGAGTCATGTTGTTTGCGAGTACGAGGTAATCCTGTAATGAAGTCCATGTTGATCACTTCCCACTTGAAAGTAGGAGGTTGATCTATTGAGTCATACCTCCTAGTTTCTCATGTTCTACTTTCACTTGTTGGTAATTTGGCACTTAGCCACAAAATATGCTATATCCCTTTTCACACCATTCCACCAAAAGACTTCCCGAAGATCACTGTACATCTTAATAGCGCTTGGATGAATAGAATATCTGGAATTATGGGCTTCTACAGTAATATGCTATCTCAACTCACCCACATTAGGAAGATATGATTGACCCTGATAGCGAAGCGCACCAACTACCCCTCAGGAGAAAACCTCAACTCTTTGTTGATGGATTGCACCCTTTAGTTGAAGCAATATCAAATCATTATCTTGATTTTCCTTAATATCTGCTACCAATGATGATTCTGACCCATTTTGAACTTTTACACCACTATATGATATGCTCATAAGACGAACTCCTAAGCGAGCAAGTCTTTGAACATCCTTTGCTAGTTCCTTTCTTTCTTCCTCAACATGTGCTATACTACCCATAAATAGTCTACTAAGAGCATCTGCTACTACATTGCCTTACCAGGATGGTAATGCACACTCATATTATAATCATTGAGGAATTCAAGCCATCTTTTCTAGCAAAGATTTTGTTCTTTCTGGGTGAATACATATTGAAGGCTCTTATGCTACGTGAACACATCTACGTGAACACCATACAAGTAATGTCCCCAGCTATTAAGTGCAAACACCACTGCTGCAAGCTCGAGGTCATGGGCAAAATGCTTCTTCTCATGTACCTTAAGTTGTCTAGAAGCAAAAGCTATAACCTTACCTCGCTACATCAATACACAACCTAAGCTGACTCTGGCTGCATAACAATAGATCACATAAACGTCTAAACCCTCTAGTAGAATGAAAACCAGAGCTGTAGTCAACCTAGTTTTCAGTTCTGCAAAGGTTATCTCACAATCATCTGACCACTGAAACTTTACATTTTTCTGAGTCAATTTAGTCAATGGAGAGGCTATGGATGATAATCCTTCCACAAACATTTTGTAATAACCTACTAGACCTAAGAAACTTATGATATCTATAGGAGAGGTAGGTCTAGGACATTGTTTTAGTGATTCTATTTTTTTGAGAATATAGTCGGATCCCTTCAAAAGACAGAATATGCCCAAGGAAAGTGATAGATTGCAACCAAAACTCACATTTCCTAAACTTAGTGAATACCTGGCGATCTTTGAGAGTTTGCATAGCAACCCTCAAATGATTAGCATGTTCATCCTCATTCCTATAGTAAATGAGGATATCATCAATAAAGATGATAACGAACAAGTCCAAATATTGCTTGAACACTTTATTCACCAGTTCCATGAAAGCTACAGGAGCATTGATTAGTCCAAATGACATAACTACCCCTACATTCTAGGATTGGCTCGTCTAGAAACATAAAACGAACGACCCTAGTTCAACAATCGACTGAGGCATAATAGGAATGTAACAATCCATGCCTGGAATGATATCGAAGTCTACTATTTCTAGTTCTATAAGATCTGCTGAGGTGACTTTATGAGACTGTGACAAGGAACTTTTTGTATACCCGTATAGCTATAATTGGGTCACCGACTGGAGTAGAGACTGAGAAAGGTTGTGAGAGTGTTTCTGAAATAACATTGAAGTTGACTGCTATATAAGGAGTTGCAATGGAAAGAGTAACCCCTGGATCTAACAAAGCATAAATATCTAAGTCAAAGACTCGAAACGTACCAGTAACGATATCAGGAGAATATTCCTGATCCTGGCGAGCATACAACTTTTTTTGGCGCTGACCACCACCTGTACTAGATAAGTTACCCTGCTGAGTAGGGCGACCTGCATGTGTTGCTGAAGTTGTGGACTGAGCTCTGCCATTATTGACTCCTTGACCTTGTTTAGAAGGACAATCTTTCAACCTGTGACCAGAGTGACCACACCCAAAGCATCCTTCCTTTCCTACAAGACACTCGCCTGGATGGTTCTTACCACACTTTGGACAAGTTGGGTAGGTTCTGGTGCCAAAAGCACTCCCCTGCGACTTAGAACCTGATGTCCTACCTTTCTGATCATTTTGAAACTTGGAGGATGGAACACTAGATGATGAAGATGCTGGAGCTGAAACTTTTGCTGAAATTGCGAGCGATTTTCCCCACCTGATTTCTGTTGAGAATACTGATATGCTCAAATTACACCTCTTTTCAGAAGAATAAGCGATCGTTATCATGTAAAGAACCCAACTTGTAGGTTGGGGTTGATCCCACGAGGAATATGGTTTAGACTTAAGTTCAATAACGATTATATTCGTTTAGCCAATGTATTTATGAGACAAATAAGTAAAAGGGGGGGGGGGGGGATTTGTACAACAAATTTTGGAAATTATGAAAGTAATCAGTAAGCAAGATTCAAACTTTTGTTGTTATCAAATTGAGAAGGATACTAGGGCGTACGTGTTCCCCATAAGCTCATAACTCAGTAATCGTAGTAAAAGCAATCTCTTCCTAGTGTATTACATGCAAAGCGATAAGTTAGGTATCTCTAAATACTTGGTCCGGCATCTAGAGAATTTCACCCCACGCCTTGGTCCGACTAAGTGTGTATAATTTACTAACCCATACCATTACCTCATATTTGACGTCACATCAATGTATGTCTTAGTTTTCACCCTCGCACCAATTGAAATTAATTCTATTAGATAGTATCATACTAAATCTATGTTGATAATTCTTTTCTTATTAACTACCTCCTTGGTCCGGCAAAAAGCAACAATGAGAGTTCTAACATTGCACACCGTTAAAAAGACTTCTAGATGAAAGAATTATCAATGCATGCAAAATATTATTTGGGAATTACTTAGTTACTATTCATACTTTGTTAATCACTCATGGTTCCCACAACCCTAATTGTGGATTTAGTTACCCATGTTAGTAAGAAAACAATTCATAATGTTTGAAGAATAAATCATGAACTTACGTTGTAGAGTAGAATAATCCCAGAATTTCAAAGTAAAAATCACCAAAACGTGCTTAGGAAATTAAGAATTGCAAAAGTCGCAAGTTAATCTCCAAAACCAAAAACTAGAATAAAAGTAATGAAGTCTAACCTCGAAAATGTGATTTACATGCCCTATATATAGAAAAATAAGTCTTAACTAATAAGGAAATAAAATAAGGAAAAATAGTTCAGGATGCGGTTTTGATCGACGATACTGACCTACGGATCGTGGTTTGATCTACAGTCCATAGGTCCCTTCTGTGACTTAGGACTTAGGCAAATTCCTAACTTCAAAATCTTCAAATCTTTGAACCGAACGACGGAGCACTAGTACGGACAGTGGATTGATCTACGGTCCGTGGATCCTCCTCTGTAGCTCAATACTTAGAATCTTCAAAATGAGGTACTGGAACCCCTCTCTAAATCATTTGACGGATCGACAGTACGGTCCGTAGATCAATCTACAGTCCGTCAATGGCAATCATAGTTCCACACTTCGTTAAGAATTCCCTGATTTTCCTTCAAGCCTTGCCTGCCCATCTACGACACCCATCTACGGAGCGTGAATGGACCTATGATCCGTAGATCACCTCCGTAGATGCCTTTTTCTGCACATCTTTCAACTGCATCTCTCAGTTTCCACGTCTGAACATAGTTCCTGCAAACATGAGAAAAATACATCAAAACCAATATAAAATTGCCCTAGACACACACACAACTTTCAAGTGAAATGTATTAACAATACCGTAAACTCACGGTATATCAACACCCTCAACTTAAGTTCGTTGTTTATCCTCAAGCGACGCACTAAGACTCTAAACGACACTTGTATAGAAGCAAGCATTTCAAGCACAAGCAATCACATGGCTCTCTACCCCGACTCCCTTCTCGAGTGCAAATCTTTTCTCTCAGACTCAACAAGCTAACTTGTGCAAATCCAAACATGACAATGACCCACCAACCAACACACAACATACACTATTTTACTATCACCACGGTACCAACTTTCTGACAATATAACTAGTGCCCTTACTTCAAACGAAATCCCTTTTTCACACAATGAATTTGATTTTGAGTACAAGGATTAATTCAACACTCACACTCAGAAGCAACTTCAAGTACAATTAGTTCTCAATACCATAGGCTTGCCTTTATTTTCATTGCTTAGACTCTCCAAACTAGGTTCTAGGATCACTATAGGACTTTGTTGCTTGTAACATAGGCTCAGGGTCAGGTGTCGTACATTTGGGTACTTTATAGTGACTTTCTACCCTCCTTGACATTACATTAGGCTTTCTACCTCTTTTTGCCCTATTATTGACATCCTACTGTTTTACCTTCTTTCCCCTGATTCTCTTCAACCATAAATGTGACTTTAGACTTCGTAGCTCTTTTTCTTGCATTTTGTTCTTTTCTTATCTTTCAACAAGTCACATTTTTTCCTCTTTTTTCTTTTTCTCTTTTTCAACATCAAACTCTCTTCGTACCCATTTTTCTTTCGGTTTCCTCTTTCCTAACCACCCTCAACTTATGGATTTTCCAATGGTTGAGATGCACAATACCCGATGTTGAATCAGGGCCAAGATTGAGGTTACTCTTTTACATTAGCCACTCTCAACTTAGGCTTTTCGCCGAAGTCGAGGTGCACATGTCCAAGGAGGGACCGGGGCCAACATAGTAGATTATGGGAAGGTGAGCTAGGGGTTTAGAAAGAAATGGTCTAATTTAGGCTCAAAGCATTTGTATCAAAGGGAGCATTTATTTCATTTGGTTGGATTCTTATTTTAGGGAAATTGTGGACTTATATGAACAAGGGCTTATGATCACTTCCTAGCCTCTAGAGTAGATTGTCTTAGCACGACTAATCGGGAAAGTTCTAGATTGCCACAAAAACTGTTTGAACAATCAACTGTTCTCACACACTTTTGGCACATAGTTTCATTATCAGATTACCCAGTTCAAGTTTTAGCTTAAGTCATGCCATGAAGTTGGTTCATTATCATGTCATACTCAGAGCCAACACATTCAACTTATTCTAGCCTACATATTTTAGCACATATCACAAAGTTTATTTTATTTTTGGACGGGTATGATTTCTTTCAAAAAGTTTCATACATTTTCCATCCTGCTTCATTTTTTCTCATGCTTCTACACATACAATCCTAACACATGCCGATTCAACATAAATTAAGCTGTCTCTTGGGGGGAAAGAACACAGGCAAGAAAACTTCAAGAGAGGATTATGAGTTGGGTTACTCAGACTTCACCCTATCACTCACAATCCATTTACCCTACCCCCAACGAAAAGTAGATGCAATTGTCCCTAATGCATACAAAAAGTAGTAAAATGTAATGGATTTGGGTGAAGTAAACCTGTGGCGCATAGCAGTGACGAACCATCAACAAGCGGGTGGGTTTGATTTCCTGGAGCCTGCTACAGCAACATTGGGGCCACCCTCAGTAGTTCCCACATCAACAATCACAGCACCCTCAGTAATGTTATCAATCATTCTAATCACACCATCAGTGGTGGCCACATCATGACTTTCAATAGTCGAAACCTCGACAACGAGTACAGAACTCAAAGCCCTACGTACGCTCTCACAAACCTTTTATTGGTGCAACTCCTCATCTATAATAGAGGTTTTTTGAGCCTATTCATTCCGTTGGCACTCCCGCTTCTTTGCTCAGGCCTCCTTAATAGTGTTCGAATTTTGGCTGGAGCGGTGCCTCTTCTGAAGAGCACGGGTGGGCTCGGGTTGTGCATCTGTATCCTCGCTGAATAGATCATCAAGTACAGTATCATCAACTAATGAAGTGGATGCAGACTCTGGCTCATCTATGGGCGCAGTAAGGATGGTATAAATGTCAGCCCGTAGACTGACCAACTTAGTCCGAATGGAGGAAAAATCTGTGATCGAGGCTGGCCGTGCGTGTACTCTCAACTCGAAGGCATCCGGGAGATTATGAACGACCTCAACCTTCTGATCCATCATTGTTTCCAACCTCTTCTCCATCCTAGCCTCGGAATCTGCAATGGACTTCTGCATCCATGGCTTGACATGGTGAAGCAGTGTGGCCATCTGCTCCTCCAATTTCTGAATTCGATCGAACGGCATAACAGAGGCTCTAGAAGGTGAGGTGGCTCTGTATGAGCTGGGGGCCTGACTAGCAGCCTGAGAAGATGAGGCTAGGGCATCATCAGTGTGGGCTGGAGGGGCTAGCTCATAACCCTGCATCTGCTCCACAACAGCTACTAAATCAGTACCCAATGGAAGATCGATTCGCGGCCCTCTATGAGCTGTTGCCACATTTTTCTCATCTTGAATCAGGCCAATATCTAGGGTGCTCGTCGCTTATATAAATTTGTCACAATACCAGATCAGCACGCCAGAGTCTCTGCAAAGTTGAAAAATGAGGTATGAAAAAGGGAATGTAGTGGTGATCTTGATTGCCCTTTCATGAATCTCTGCCAGCAGCATGCGGGTGAAGTCGATCTCGTACACAACTACTAACACTGCCACCATTACTGGTCTATCCCATGTAAGTGCATTGTCGGCCTTTGTAGGCGACACTCTGTTTCGCACCAACAACTAAAAAAACTTGGTCACCAAATTCAAGTTGGCCTTCTGGATACCTAACCGTGGTGAGCTAACCCACTCTGCACACTCTGCATCTGCAGCTATGTGCCTCGCCAACCACAGTAAGACAGCCTCCCTCTGTTCGGCATTACGCATGATGGCTCCACTTCTCATAACATCGCATATATAATTAAATTCGATAGTGTTGAGTGCCCAAGTGTGATCAGGGCCAGGGCCATAGACGAATCGACTGATGGTGGTATGTGAAATGTCCACTGGAAAACCTCGGACTATAGTAGTAGTGAGAGGGTCTTGGGCTCTGTGCCTGGACCTCTTATCAATCAAACCTCAGAGAGTGGCAGTATGAGCGGACTCATAGCCAGAAGCAGAAATGGACTCTGAGTCGAAAGTAGAACCAGCCTCTGAACCGGAGGCAAAACCAGCCGGTGACTTGATCAGTGTGTTCTTCTCATCAGACTGGAAGACAGTGACTACGTTGGTGACCACCTCCCGGGATGTATTTCGAGTAGCCCGAGGTGCATTAGAGGATGTCCTTGTGGTCGGTGGAACATATGCTGTATCATTTTCTGCGTCCGTGCATTCATCAATCAGCCTAAGAGTAGGTTGCGTGGATTTTGATTTACTCTTTTTGGAGTAGGTCACTTGCTTCTTAGGCGCCATGCTACCTGTGGAAGTCTAATTAGTACCAAAGCAAACTCATAACACACGAGAAATTTTTTAGAACTAAAAACGAACAAAAATGGAAAATAGAAAAAAATTCAGACAGTGGCTTCAGAGGCCACCTATGGTAGGCATTTACGGTCCGTAGGCTAACCTACGGTCCGTGGATCCCTTTCGTAGATTAGACGTACCAAAATGTTAGTCTCTAATGGGAACGACAGATGTGCAGAACGTTCCATAGGTTAGTCTACAAACCGTAGTCCACTTTCGTGGTTCTATACTTGGTGAAATTTTCACGTGCCACCAACCACGGACCTGATCTACGGTCTGTAGACGTGGTCTCGTGGATGGGATATGTGCCAAGTTTCAAGCATCCTTCATGTTGACCCCAATTTCGACAATGTCACCTAATCTAATAATGCATTTCAACAGAAATTATGCTAGTTTGTCATTCTAAGAGTTTCGATTACTAAATTCATATGGAATTGCACAACAAATTAGGAACCCTAAGTCGAAACTTATGGTAGGCCAGTAGTACCCATATTGCAAAATCTTATGCGCAGTCCAACTACCACTATGATGCCCACCAACAGGCGAAGAATGACATGCCTCAAGTACACTCAGCATCTCCACCTCGGGCACACAACGACGAATAATCCCATTAGCGCAACTACGATACAAGTAAGGCTCATCCCAAAAGAATTTCTTCACATCATGGATAAACTTTTACCTTTGGTGAAAAATTAAATTCGGGGGCACCAAATCACTTGCCAAATAATTAGCAAAGTCTGCGAACCAAGGAATCAGATCATGAGAAGTAGCCAATAACTGTTCATCTGGAAAAGGATCATTAATTTCATCCCTAGCACCAAGTTTTACCATAGCCTCTTCCTCTAATATGGACAAGTGATCGACAACTTGATTTTCGGTCCCTTTTTTATCTTTTACCACGAAATCAAACTCTTGCAGCAACAATACCCATCTAATCAACCTCGGTTTTGCATCCTTCTTCACCGTCAAATACCTCACTGCAGAATGGTCAGTATGCACTATGACCTTAGTACCAAGCAAGTAGGATCGAAATTTCTAGAATGTGAAAACCACCGCAAGAAGTTCTTGTTCAGTCACATTATAATTCTTCTAGTCCACATTTAGAGCTTTGCTAGCATAGTAAATAGAATGACAAATTTTATCTCTCCTCTGTCCTAATACCACACCAAGCGCCACTCCACTCGCATCGCACATTACTTCAAACGGCTGTCCCTAATCCCTGTGAAATAATGATTTGTGCAATAACCAACTTCTCCTTCAATTCCCCAAATGCTCTCAGACAACCCTTATCAAAATCAAACTTATACTCCTTTTCGAGTAGTTTGCACAATGGATGTGCAATTTTAGAGAAGTCCTTGATGAACCTCCTATAGAAACATGCATGCCCAAGAAAACTTCTAACACTTTTTACATAGATAGGTAGTGGAAGCATTTCTATTACCTTTACTTATTCCCTATCAACCTCAATGCCTTTCTCGGAAATTAGATACCCAGAACTATCCCTTATTTCAGCATAAAGTGACACTTCTCCCAATTTAGCACCAGATTGCAGTCTTCACACCTTTTAAGAACCTTAGCAAAATGATCTAGACATCGATCAAAAGAGTCACCTACCACAAAGAAATCATCCATAAATACCTCAGTAGTGCCCTCCACCATATCAGAGAATATCAACATCATACAACGCTGGAAGGTCGCTGGAGCATTGCACAACCCAAATGACATCCGTTTGACGCGAAAGTCTCATAAGGGCAAGTGAAGGTGGTCTTCTCTTGGTCCTCTGGGGCTATAGAAATCTGATTGTAGCCTGAATAACCATCAAGAAAATAATACCAACCCTTACCTTCAAGTGTATCCAACATCTGACCCATGAATGGCCTAGGGAAATGGTTTCTTTCTGTCCAAGCATTTACCTTTCGGTAGTCCATGCAAACTCTCCATCCAGTCACGGGCCGCATCGGAACAAGCTCGTTTCTCTCATTAGTAACCATAGTAATCCCACCTTTCTTGGGTACACATTGAACAAGACATACCCAACTACTATCTGCAATGGGATAGATAATTCCAGCATCTAACCACTTGATGATCTCTTTTTTAACTACCTCTTGCATAAGCGGATTTAATCTGCTCTGGTGCTTAATACTAGGCTTGTGATCTGGCATGAGTTGGATTTTATGAAAACAGATACCAGGAGGGATCCTAATAATGTCTGCAATAGTCCACCCAATAGCTCATTTGAATCTGTTTAACATGAAAACCAAACACTCTACTTATCGCCCATTCAAATCTGCTGCAATGATGACCGGTAAAGTATCATCTTTTCCCAAGAATATGTACCTCAAATGTGATGGTAGAGCCTTAAGCTCTAATTTCGATGCCTCCTCAATAGATGGTCTTATAGGTGGGGACTCATGATTTTTCATGTCTAACTCCAACTTCTTTGGTTTCGAACGATATTCGCACCTATCAAGTGCGACAACCAACTCATCATACTCTTCTATACCATCACTCTCAAAGTTCATCATAAGCGCTGCTAGTGCCTCAATACCAAGGCTCTCTTCAATCTGCATCTCAGACACATTCTTAACTCTATAGATTATCGCCAATATCGATTTTAGCTAACTACTTTGCTTCATAGACCTACAAATATTGAAAGTCACCTCTTCATTGTTCAGCCTGAATTTCATCTACCCCTTTTCCATATCAACCAAAGCGTGCCCCATAGCTAAAAATGGTCTCCCAAGAATGATGGGAACCTCAAAATCAACCTCGTAGTGAAGAATCACAAAATCTGCCAGAAAGATGAACGACTCCACTTTAACTAGTACATCATGGAGCACACCTACGGGCCTCTTCACAATTTTATTGGCCATGAGCAATCGCATCACATCGTAGTCGGTTTTGGATCTTCTAGCCCTAACTTTTTGTAAATCGACAATGGCATCAGATTAATGCTAGCCCAGGATCCTCTTTCTTCTGCACAAAGGACCTAGTAGCAATGGCGCTACATGTTGCAATCTATCATCATCCTCGTAGCTCATGGTCCTTTTCTTCGTCACCATATCCTTCATAAATTTTGGCAAACCCAAGCATTTTATCCAAAGCCTCGATTAATAGAACATTGATGGACAGTTGCTTCAACATGCTAATAAACCTGCGATATTTGCTTTCTTCAATCTTTTTCACTATCTTTTGTGGGAAAGGAGGTGGAGGTCTGGGTATGGGGACAACTTTCTTAGTTACCTGCTCTTCCTTCTATGGTTCATTCTCGGACTCTCTAGTCACCTCAACCACATCATAATCTTTACTAGCATCAGTTTCTACCACAGACGGCATAGGTGGATCAATGGTCTATTTACCTCATCGAGTCATGACTGCCATGCAATGTACATCATTCTTTGGATTTTGGATAGTATTACTAGGAAGAGTGCAAGGTTGTTGTGGATTTACTGTAGTCGACAACTGAGTCATCTGTAGCTCAAGATGCTTGATCGACACTCCGTGGGTGTCAACTTTTTGACCAATACCAGACAAGTCATTTTGCATTTCCTTCACATTCTCATCAGTCACGTTAAACCTCCTCATCATTTTCTGCATCATATCCTTAATACGTGACATATTACCTCCAACTTCCCTAGGAGAAAAATCTTGATTTTGAGGAGGAACATAAGGTTCAACCAGATCAATTTTGTTGCCATAGTTTTTACGGTTGTAATTGTTGTCGCGATTGTAATTCCCATCCTAAACATATTGACCCTCACGGTTGTAATTGGCATAGTTTCGACCTTGGTTTCCTTTACCTTGGCCCCAATTATCCATGTTGGAACCTTGGGCGTTTGGTTGGAAACCCCCCGTCTGCTCATTCACCGCATATGCATCCTCTTCAAAATTATACTCTTTTGTCGGTGGTGGAATTCTAGTCAAATAGGTCACCACATTTACCTTCTCTGCTCTTCTAGTCACATGCTTTAACACCAACCCTAGTTGAGTTCTCATCTGTGCCATCTCCTCGCCATTCTCATCTATGGGTTGGTTGTTTGTAGCTTGAATGGCAAATGTGCTCCTCCCAATGTCTGACTTTCTAGTGCTCCAAGCTTTATTATTTCAAGATATCTTCTCCATTTTCTCTGTAATTTGTGCAAAAGTGCATTCACTGTACGAACCTCCCACAATAGTATAGAGCACTGCCTTACCATTATCATCCTATTCTCGGTAGAAGTACTTCTTCAGTGACTCAACATCAATACGGTGATTCGGGACACCCCTCATGAAGGCAGTGAACCTATCCCAAGAACTACTGACCGACTCTCCATGTAATGCTACAAAGTTGTTGAGTTTATTCTTCTTGTTCAACTTCTTGGACATTGGAAAGTATATTGCTAATAACGCCTCTGTCAACTGCTCCCATGTATAGATTGAATTGTAAGGGAGTTCATTGAACCACATAGTAGCATATCCGGTCAATAATAGGGGGAACACACGTAACCCAATGACATTCATATCCCAATCTGGTCGACCTAGATGACTTTTGCAAACATGATTAAGTTTGGCTATGTAAGCATGTGGATCATCCGCTGGCAACAAGCCCCTCACTGTAATCATCTGCATCAAGCTACTGGTTGTTAACACCCAATTTTGGCTTTCCACATTTAACTATAATAATAAAAAAAAAATATATATGTTATGATATTTTTATAGGAACACGAAAGGATTTTTTTTAATTATTTATTTTTTACCTCATAAATTTATTTCAATTTCTTATTAAAATTAAATATATTATACTACTAGTTACTTTCTCATTTTTTTTAAATAAGTGTCGTTCTTAAAAATTTAATCTATTTTTGTTCAAATATAATTTATTTTATCGCAATGGTTATTTTTCGTACATTGTTTAAAATTACAAAGCTTAATTATTTAATGAGTTACTAATTTATATTAATTTAATTTTAAGAACGAATAATTTTATCAAATGAGTTAAGCTTGTAAAATAATTACCTCTTATGGCTATTTAATAAAGAAAGCAGTTATAATTTAAATAAATTTAATTTAAGCAGATTTGGTAATCCAAGTCCCTTAAACTGGCCAATCTGTGTATGCTACGTAGGCGAGCACATGGATTGTGCTTCTTTAGCTTATATCTTGACTCTACGATTAAATCTAATGATCCTAGTTAATTAAGCTTTTATCATTATTTAATATATATATATATATATATAAATATTATTATTATTATTATTATTTTAAAAAACTCCATAATTTTTATTAACCGTCCGATCAAACGATCAGATGGCCCAAATTAATCAAGACCTTTCTTCCTCCCTAAAGACCCCAACGTTTCTCCCCTTCCCCATAAAGAAAAAGAAACATCTATTTCTTCTTTTCCCCAAAATAGTACAAGCCGCCCAGCTTGTTCCCTAGATCACGCCCCCTAGTTCTCCATCTTCCCCTACGTTCTCTTTACTTTTTCAAGAAAAGGACGACTCTCCTTACTCTCCTCCTCCTTTCCCAGACGTTGCACGCCTCCTCCTTCCCTATGCCAGACGACCCCTGCCATCAAGAACGTCTTTAGACCTCCGAAAAACAACAATTTCTAGTGGTCTCCAACATTATCTCCGTCGTCCATCAATAATATCCTCCTCATGTAAACTTTACATCTTTTCCAACTAATTTTCGGACTCAAAGTAGGCCTAGGAATCGCCGGTGCTAGCCTGAAAAGGTGAGGGATTCCAAGAACCGTTGGATTTTGGTTTTATTTTGGAATCTCTTAGACGTAAAAACTCTAGTTTACTGCTCAACACAAGGTAAAACCCTTCCTCTTTATGATGCGCTTTGTCCCATTTCGTCTCCGAAATAAGATCCTTGTTTGTTGTTTGTGAGTTCTGTTGTGAGTGAGTTTATCTCCTTATTTTAGTTTTTTTCTATTTGGTTTTGCTTCCCATGGATCATGGGTTAGTAAACAGAAGTCAGTAACCACCCTCGCCATATATTTTGTTTTCAATTCTCTAAAAAAATATTATTCTTATGTCGTTATCTTGATTCTTCCATTTGGATTAAATTAGCTACTCCAAATAGGCTCATAAAAACAAGTAATAGAAATCAATGGCAATTAAAAGGATTGTTGATTAATGTATATGATATGTGTTTTGTTGATTTTTTTGTTTTTTAGTGTACATATCCCTCTTCGAGATCTTTGGTGCAAGTAAACTAATTTTGGACTGTAAGCTTGATGTCAAGTCACCAATTTGTGATCTATATAACTGAAATTGGTGTTGTATATCCTTGTTGTTAATTGTTGTTTTTTATCTGTTAAAATCCAAAGCTATACAAGAAAAACAATCATAATCTTTTCATCTTTCAGCTGTCATTTTGTTTCCAACTAATTTTAACCAAATGGTCATTATGTTATATAAAATTAATTATAGTTGCATCTTATTTAAATATTAGGAGAAAAATATGACAATAGTAGCCTGTGATTCTCTTTCAAGAAAAATATGTTGTTGGTCGTATGTTTATTTAAAAAATCTGAATAAATCATCAGCTCGCTGTTCCATTTTTGACAGACAATATATTTTTACGAAGCATTTTTTTATCTTTATGAATGATGTTTAGTGAAGCTTTAAAACATGTAGTACTCAACTAATGTGTTAGATTAGTAACTTTAAATCATCAAAATTTAGTTGATTGTTATAATAATCGTTGGCATGATATTTTTCTTTCTTTCTCTTTCCTCAAATGTATGGGTATCTAGGCCTCTAATATTGATCTTGTTACATTTTCCAATATAATATACGATATGTAAAATTTTGTAAAGGCCTACTCTGTTTTGAATTTATTATAGTTATTTGAACAGTTCCTAATCCCTTTACCTCTTCTTTTGTTTCATGTATAACCGGAGAGGTGGAGTTTTTACTTTGGAACTCATTATTGTCCTAAGATATTAGGCCAACAATAATTAGGATCATCACAATGCTTGGATTCTCGCAAACTAGGAGTCCAATATTTCTTAGCCTTCCTCTTTTCGAGTCTTAATTATATTGTTTGGATATATATTGGCTAACCTTTACTTACAAGTTTTGATATATTGTTTGTCTTTTATTTTGAAGCTTATTTTATGTGAACTAAAATTATTTGTTTATGAACTTAGTTGAGACACCTTTAGAACAAATGATACAAAGGATATTTTTCTTAAAAAATGGGTTAGCATTTTTACTTATAACAAACTTTCAGGCTTTTTTAGTTGAAAAGAAGGTCTTCTAGTTTTAAGAGTTTTCCAAATGAAATTTCAAAAGGTTAAAATAATATTTCAAAATTGGGGAAAAGAAATTTATATCGACTTAGGCCTTTATCTTAAGGAATAGTGAAACTTATCATCTAAAATTCTCAATTGAAGTTTTAAAAGGTTGAAATAATATTCATTTAGGTATTTAAGTAGGAAAAAATAGAACTCATGAATTGGGACTTCCAAATGAATTTAGAGATACATAAAGGCTAAAAATAATTAACTTATGGGATTATTTCTTTAAAGAAGAAATAAGTAGGGGAGTAGGCTTATATATTTAACAAAACAAATGTGACTATTGAATGAATCCTAATAGTTAGGCCTATTTTTATACTCTTTACGTCACTCATTTACAAAAATGTATTGACTATTCTTACTTTTTGGATCAGACATTGCTAAAAACATTTTAATCTTTTAACATGCTATTTCAAATTTTAGATATGCCAACAAGTTCAAATACAAGGTACATACATACATATGTCACTATGATACATCTATATTTTCCAACATATAAAAATTAACATACTTTTATGTACATTTATTTATTTATAATATTATCAAATAAAACTATTAAATCTATTTTATAATACATATATATGTCGTACCTTGTATTTTTACTCTTTTCTTAAACTAAAACTAATTAACTTATCATTTCATTATTAAAAACAAATAAATAAACAAGTTTTTCCTAATCATATTTTCCTAAATTGAGTTTAAGGACTGTCTTCGGATAGGCTCTGAGGGATGCTTAACACCTTCCCCTTGAGTAATCAAAACCCTTACTCAGAATCTCACTGGTTCGAATATCAAAATAGAGTCTACATTTACATATTTTATATATGGTTTTACTAATATTTTCCTTAAAATTTAGGTGGAGACTCTAAAACAAAACCAAACAATTCTATTTCAAAAAATCAGAGTGATAGTCATATTATGTTGTGAACTGTTTCGGCTAGTTTGAAATAGGGTGCGATAGCTTGACGACTCTGCTGGGGACCTTACTTAGATTTTAACCTTAGAAAACTTAATTTAGGAATAATACTTGTGATTACTTGTTTATTTTTGCTTTTTAGAATTGATATATTGTTTTGACTGAAATGTCGCAAGCGAAATCCAAACTTGTATTCTTTATTTGTTTTAAAATACTACTTGTTACTACTTTCTTTACACTATCATTTGCACTTTCCATTGAGTCTTTGGCCGTACACTCACACACCGTACATGCAAGGGGTGTTGCTGCACTCTTCTGAAACTTTCTTTGGATTCCTTAGTTTCAGAGCTGATGTAATTAAGATAGTGCACCTTCTTGCAATTACGCAGATCCACTCTCAATGATATAGGAAAATCTTACTCTTAAAAATAGGTCATGTTGCATAGTCTTAGGCAAGACAGTATACGGTATTGTCATTGCATTTGGGAAACCACCCAAATATCAATGAGTTTCTTCTTTAAAACTCGATGACATCAACTTTGTGAAATTGATATAAATTATCCAAACATAAACACTTAACGAATTTAAAGCAAATAAACTCATTACATCCTTTACCCTCTTTTTAGATGAACATCAACCAAGACTTGCCGGATATCCAAATGGTCATTTCAGAGCACCACATTCTACAGAATTGGTGGAAAAATATCCACAGAATACACGGGGTAGAGATTCAAGGGCATTTAGGAGCATTATTATCACTTTTGGGGACACAATACAATAAAGTCTTTGTTACTCAGCTAATGGGGTTTTGTGAACCGAGTATCGTAACTTTCAAATTCCTGGATTTTTAGATCACTCCTACACTAGATGAGATCAGTAGTCTTACCGAACTGCCAATTAGAGAGAGGCTGCCGGTTATCCCCTCAACTATTTATACATGTGACTTTTTAAGTCTCTTGGATCTGCACATATTTCAGTCATTGAGGCATGTGGATGGTGGTCATGTCGAGTTAGACTATCTCTTTCAGTGGTTTCGGCATTCAGAAGGTTACTATGAATATCCGTGTGAATTTGAATGAACTCGCGGAGCATATGAGGACAAGAGTATTTGTTATGGCTTTTTTAGGAGTTATGGTGTTCCTGATAAGGTCCAATTCTATCGACATCAACATATTGCTGATGGTTATAAGCATCTTCAACTATCCTCAAAGATTTACTTTGGTGTCTATGATTTTCGCCGAAGTTCTTCGTTCATTGACAGCCCGCATTAGGGGACATAATTCTTCGGAGGATGCAGCATATTGCTACATATTTGGGCAAGGGAACATTTCTATCGACGTGATCCACAAATGGATTACTACATAGGTGCTCCTAACAAGATCGAAAGCCACGAAGATCGTCTCCAAAATTGGGTGGGTGCGTCGACAGGAAGGGAAGAACTATGCACATTTTGGAACAACCTCGCGGGAGACGCCATCCAATGGAAGTTCTCTTGGATAACAGGATTGGCATTTGCTAGGACTTTATACTTTTTCTTTATTGAGTTAATTGGGCTCAAGGGCATCCAACCATATGCACCTCTTCGGGTTATGCGGTAATTTGGAGTTATCCAAGACATTCCACTATGGTAAATAATGGGATCACATGAAGATTTAGAAATAGGAGAAGAAAGCTGGTGTACGGCAGAGTATTACGCTTGGCGGAATACAGTGAGTCATATGGCTCATCCAAGTGCACACGGGCATTGGGGGTTTGTAGACAGACAACAAATTGATTGGATTAGAGAATCGGTGCTTCCTCGCATGGTGTTTAGTACACCCATGTACAATCAGATAGTTCCAAGATCCATCGATTATTTAATCCAAAAAGAAGACCCAGAAGAGGATCCTGATGAGGACCCAGAAGAAGATCCTGAAAAGGACCCAAAAGAAAACCCATAAGAAGACCCAGAAGAGAACCTTGAAGAAAACTCGGAAGAGGAACCAAAGATGATCTCGAAGAGGACCCATAAGAAGAAGTGTGGGAGGATCACATAGAGGTTTCTGAGATGGGTTCTAACATCTATGACGCAAGAAATGGAGGAGTTATAGACATATCATCTGCGCATGGCCCTGAAGAGTCTCCAGAGTATGACCCGGGTCCTTACTATGATATGGACGATGATAATGATGCTCCAACCTGGCCGTAGATCATATTTCTTCTTTGAATTCCCTCATAAGCTCTTTAAAGTCCTTCATAAGCTCTTTAAAGTGTTGTGTGGCCTATCCCTCTTGTATCTCTTATGGCCACCCTTGTACTTTCATTTCTTAGGCTTCCGACCGCCTACATCGTTGTAATGGCCAAACTATGTAATCAATGAAGTTATGTTTGCTCCAAATCTAAAATGTGTTTAAATGGATCATTTATTATCAAACTAATTGCAACATAGGTCTACCTTAGGCAAAAAGAGGTTCTATATTAGGACGTGTTTTGAATGTCGCCAAATTGGCGTATATATGTCTTACATTTACTTATTTGTTACCACTTTCAATATTTCCCAAACTAACACAGTTTCCCTATCTCTTTGTTTTCTTTTCTATATTTATCCCCAAAAGTATGTTGATGTGTGTCGACTTGCAAACAGGCTGAGTCACGATACAACATTCGATCAAAGGAAAATATGACTGATAAAGATGAGTTCAGCGCTGCGACAAACATAGTAGTACCTATTGAGAATCCCGAAAGTTCTCGAAGTATAGTTGACATTCAAAACGAGGAGAAAATGTCTCACATGGAACAAGAACTCGACATCTTGACGAAAGAATTGCGTCAAGTGCGAGACTTGGCCAAACTGTCAGCGACCACTTTTGCTACTTCCAAGACACCTATCTATTTCCCAAAGGCTGACTTGACTTCTGCTGACTTACCAAATCAGCCAGAACTGACTCAACACTCTCCTACTCACGGTTGAGTTCCACCATCTTCTCCAACTGCAGTCAGGACCATTTCTGACCTTTCTAATCGTGACCCTACTATACCCACAATGCAGCAATACTTGGGGCATATACCGTCACTCCGTATGAGACACATGTTCCACCTATATATGCCGCTGGAGCTCTTACCTTCACTATGCCTGTTGTGGTTAATGTCCCATATGAGGTCGATCAATATGAAGAAATGGAGAAAGATGCTCGATTGAAAGAAGATGCATCGATAAATGCCCTACTTCAGGGTCTAATAAAAGCATTGAAAAGGTTACAAACTAGAGGGACAGAGAGTCTGGATTATGATGACTTGTGCATCTATCCAGACATTGACATGTCAGTAGGGTACAAACCACCAAAGTTTTACATGTTCGATGGAAAGGGTGACCCTTATGCACATTTAAGGACATACTATGACAAATTAGTCTGTGTAAGGAGAAATGAGGAGTTGAGGATGAAGTTGTTCATTCAGAGTCTGTCTGGAGAAGCATTAACCTAGTATACCCGCCAAGACCCTCACAAATGGCGTGACTAGCAGGAAATGGCGAAGGACTTCATGACTCATTTCATATTCAATACTGAAATTACTGCTGACAGATTCTCATTGGCCAATATATAGAAGAAGTCATTTGAGAATTTCCAGGAATATGCACGACGTTGGAAGGTTGAGGCCGCAAGAGTGCAACCACCACTAGATGAGAGTGAGATCTCGAAGTACTTTATTCGAGCTCAAGAAGGTATCTACTTTGACAAGAAGATGTCAATGATGGGTCAAAAATTTGCACAATTGGTCAAGATGGGAGACTTTATAGAGGAGGGTGTTAAATCAGGGAAGATTCAGTCTATGGTTGCATTGCAAGCTGCCAGTGGGGCTATACAACCGGGTTCCATTGGTGGCACTAAAAAGAAAAGGGAGGATATTTCAGTTGTCACTTACCAACCAGGAGGACCATCCCACCGATACCCCAATAATCCCCAAATCGTTCTGTATACTTCATACGTCCTAGTATATAATACCCAACCACACTATAATCCACCCCGGGCACCAGCATACCAAAGTCCTCCAAGACCATATGTCCCTGTCCAAGCAACAATCCACCAAAATAGACCGGCATATGCATCGAGACCACGTCCAAATCCTGAAGCTAGAAATGCTTGCACTTACACACAAATTATCGAACCCTAGTTAAAGGACAGCGGGAGTGCTACAACTAGTTAAAGGAAAACTTCCTAATCTAATCCCTCGTAATTTTGATGGGAGCAAGCGATGTGCTTACCATTCAAGAGTCCAACGACATGACATCGAAGATTGTTATGGTTTAAAGAACCAGATCGAATCTTTGATCAAGAGAGGAGTAATCAAATGCACTCCAGCATCTCCAAATGTGAACAACAACCCCTTGCCAAACCATGATAATTTGGACGTCAATATGGTTACTCTAGAGGACAAATATTGGTCCCTCGACTATCCGAATATAGATGAAGATGATGCCATGACATCTTTGGCATAGCCTGTTGTCACTGTTCAACTAAAGGAACATTTGACGGTCCAAACATATCTCCCAAGAATTGTAGTGACCACTTTAAATGCTAGAAAGCCTGAGTACGACACCAAAGCAGTCCCTTGGGACTATCGAGCAGGTGTCAAGAGAAAGATGATCGACACTGTCGTGGCTTAAGAAATGACTAGGTCGGGGAGATGTTATGCCCCAGAGGATCTAAACCAAAGAGTTATCGGAAAAGAACAAAATCCAAAGAAGAATCTTACTGATGCTGAAGCTGCAAAGTTTTGGAAGAAGATGCAATCGAAAGACTATTCGATTGAAGAACAACTGAAGAAGACGCCAACCCACATATCCATTTGGTCTTTGCTTATGAGTTCTGAAGCTCATAAAAATGCTTTGACGGAGGTGCTAAGCGGAGTGATCATTACAAAAGAGACCACAAGCGAGACCTTAGCTGCAACGATTGGAAGAATAGTGTAAGCTAACAAGATTTCTTTCCACGATGATTAGTTGCCTACATAACGGGCTGGTCACAACAAAGCGCTTCACATCGTAGTCAAATATTGTGATAAAATTATGACTCGAGTTTTAAGTTATGGTGGTTATATATACAACATTTGTCCTTTCACCACTTTGAGAGATTTAGGCATTAATATGGGAGAGATAAGGGAAAGTCGTGTGAAAGTTAGAGCTTTTGAAGGAGCGCAAAGAAGTGTCATCAGAGAGATCAATCTCACATTATGGGTGGGGCCGACTGAATTCCCCATTCTATTTTAAGTGATGGATGTATTATCCAATTACAACATGTTGTTAGGAAGACCATGGGTTCACATGGAAAGAGAGGTTCCTTCCACTCTTCATTAATGTGTAAAGTTTGAGTGGGATCGCACATAAGTTATCATCCATGGAGAGCTCAGGCACCCCATTCATTCTTTTAATTCTATCCCAATCACTAACGAGTTAGACAGAGCCAATTTTCACACTTTGGAAATCATGCAAGTTGTAAGTGTCAATGATAGAGCAGAGCCCGAAATACCAAATTGTCAAGTGCATCAAAAATGGTTGCGTCAAAAATGTTGAAGTATGGTATCAGCCAAAGAGTGGACTTGGACCCAAGTTCAATGGTATAGTCAAGCCAATGCAGCCGAAGCATCAGAGAGGCACCAACGGACTCAGATACGAGCCTACCTTGGGAAGATTCCACCAGGGGGCGAGTGATACAATCTTTGTACCAGAACAAGCTTTGATTCCAGATCAAGCTGGTGTTGATAAAATCATAGAAGGAATAGGCAATTTATTCGTGGCCATGGTTGGAGAAAAGGAAGAGATAAGTCTCAGCAAGTTGACCATTCATGATGCCGAACCTGGAGAAATCTTGTAGAATTGGACCATTAGCCCATCCCAGTTTAAACCAGAGTCTTGGTAGTGTGGAAAAGTAGTTTTAATTTTTAAAGTTCGCATGATCAAATTGAGGCTTGAATCATGCCTAATCTTTTGTTGCTTGCCTCTTCTAAAAGCTAGAATGCTTTGAAATAAAAAGTCTTTATTTTCCTTAAAATAAATTCTCGTTTTTATAAATATCTATTTATTTTTACTTACCTATTGCACTTTTCAGCACTCATATTAATAAAAATCTTCGTTCAACGATTATGACATGTAACGAATCCACCGAGCAAGGTGAAAGCGATGAACAAGATCACGAAGAGTATGATGAAAGCATGATGCCAGAAAACCTACCACACGAGAACGAGCAGGTTGAAAGTTAGAAGTAACCCAATATTGATGAAACAGAGGTTGTCAACTTAGGAGATGAGGGAATCGTGAAGGAGACACGAGTCAGCATACATTTGGAGGCTGAAAGAAAGCAAGAGTTAATATAGTTACTTAAGCAGTATATTGACGTATTTTCTTGGTCTTATGATGACATGCCAGGATTAAGCACTGATATTGTCTCGCACAAATTACTCATTAATCCAACTTGTCTATCCGTTAAACAAAAATAAGAAAATTCAAGCCAGATTTGAGTTTAAGGATCAAGGAGGAGGTAACTAAACAAATTGAGGCGAACGTTATGAGGGTTACAAATTACCCCACATAGTTACCACTATTGTGCCTGTCCCAAAAAAGGATGGAAAGATCAAAATATGTGTGAACTAGCCAGATCTCAACAGGACTAGTCCTAAGGATGATTTTCCTCTTTCAAATATTCATATATTCATTGATAATTGTGCAAAACATTAGTTGCAATCATTTGTCGATTGCTTTGCACGATATCATCAAATCCTGATGGATGAAGACGATGTAGAGAAGATAACATTTATCACTCCATAGGGAGTGTATTTCTACATAGTAATGTCATTTGGTCTCAAAAATGCCAGTACAACCTACATGAGGGCCATGACTATCCTTTTCCATGATTTGATCCACAAGGAAATTGAAGTATACGTTGATGATGTCGTTATCAAATCTACAAGAAGTTTAGACCACCTGGATGACTTACAAAAGTTGTTTGAGAGCTTGCGTAAGTATAATCTGAAATTGAATCCAGAAAAGTGTGCATTTGGAGTACCCGTAGGAAAACTATTGGGATTCATCATTAGCAGGAAAGGTATAGAGTTGGATCCATCAAAGATAAAGGCAATCCAAGAGCTACCTCCACCTAAGACCAGGAAGGACGTGATGAGTTTCTTGGGAAGACGAAATTATATTAGTTGGTTCATAACTCAATCCACAACGATCTGTGAATCCATATTCAAATTACTGAAGAAGGATGATGCCACAAAATGGACAAAGGAATGCCAAAAGGCTTTTGACAGAATCAAAGAATACTTGTCCAACCCATCAGTATTGGTCCCACCAGAGCCTGGAAAGCCTTTGTTATTATACCTATCTGTCATGGATAATGCATTTGGATATGTATTGGCGTAGCATGATGAGACAGGTAGAAGAGAGCAAGCCATTTACTATCTGAGCAAGAAGTTCACACCGTACGAGGCAAGATATACCTTGTTAGAATGAACATGTTGCGCTTTGACTTGGATTGCGCAAAAATTTAGGCATTACCTGTCTGCATACACCACGTACCTGATCTCAAGAATGGATCCACTTAAGTACATTTTTTAGAAACCAATGCCTACAGGTAAGCTGGTAAAGTGGCAAATTTTGTTGAGTGAGTTTGATATCGTGTACGTGACATAAAAAGCCATCAAAGGACAAGCCCTGACGGATCACCTCGCAGAAAACCCGGTGGACAAGGATTACAAGCCACTCACAACCTACTTCCCTAATGAAGAAGTTTTGTTTGTAGGAAAATACATATAAGAGTCGTATGATGGATGGAAGATGTTCTTTGATAAAGCATCGAAATCTATTAGATTGGAATATGAGGAGTCTTAATTTTGGAAACAAGTCAGTATTACCCATTCTCATCCAAGATTAAGTTCTACTGTATCAATAACATGGCAGAATATAAAGCTTGTATTCTCGGACTCAAGATGGCCATAGAAATGAATATCAAAGAACTCTTGGTGACAGGAGTTCCGACTTGTTGGTTCATCAAGTGCAAGGAGAATAGGCCACTAATAATATCAAGATCCTTCCTTATTTGCATTACATAAAAGAGTTAAGTAGGAGATTCACTAGGATTGAGTTCAAGCATGTCCCTCGAGCTCAAAATGAGTTTGTCGATGCTTTGGCAACATTGTCCTCGATGATTCAACATCCAGACAAGAGTTACATCGACCCTATCGATATAGAGATACATGATCAACATGCATATTATTTTTGTGTAGATGAGGAACTGGATGGAAAACCCTAGTATTATGACATCAGAAGTTGATAGAAGCACAACAATATCCTGAAAATGCCATAAGCAAGCAGAAACAAACTTTGCGGAGGATGGCCAATCATTTCTTCCTTAATGGAGAAATCCTATACAAGAGAACTTCAGATTTAGGATTGCTGAGGTGTGTCGACACCACAGAAGCGACAAGGATTTTGGAACAAATACATGCAGGAACATCCAGACCTCACATGAATGGGTTCACTTTGGCAAAGAAGATTTTAAGAGATGGATACTTTTGGATGACCATGGAGAGAGATAGCATCCGGTATATGCAGAAGTGTCATCAGTGTCTAGTGCACGGAGATTTTATACGGGTCCCACCAAATGAGCTTAGTGTGATTGGTTCACCTTGGCCTTTTGCCGCTTAGGGCATGGATGTTATTGGACCCATAGAGCCTCTTGCATAAAATGGACATCGTTTCATCCTAGTAGCTACTGATTATTTCACAAAATGGGTCGAAGCTTCGACATACAAGGCAGTGACTAAGAAGGTAGTGGTAGACTTTGTTCGCAACAACATAGTTTGTCGATTTGGAATTCCAGAATCAATCATAACAGACAATGCAGCCAACCTCATCAACGATCGTATGAAGGAAACTTGTGAAAGGTTCAAGATTGCTCATCAAAACTCCACTGTTTACCGGCCACAAATGAATGGAGAAGTTGACGCAGAAAATAAGAATATCAAAAAGATCCTAAGGAAAATAATGGACAGTCACAGGCAATGGAATGAGAAGCTTCCATATGCTTTACTTGGTAATCGCACCACAATCAGAACATCAACTGGGGCAACTCCTTATATGTTGGTTTATGGTTTAAAAGCAGTAATACCTGCCGAGGTGGAAATACTATCTTTAAAGATTATCCAAGAGGTTGGTATGGATGATGCAGAATGGATACGTAGCAGGCATGAACAATTGATGCTCATCGATGAAAATAGGATGGACACGGTTTGTCATGGACAACTCTATCAGAACAGAACGACCAAAGCATTCAACAAGAAAGTCAAACCTCGACAATTCACACTAGCGCAGTTAGAATTGAAGAAGATCTTTCCTCACCAAGGAGAAGCGAAAGGAAAATTTGCACCAAATTGGCAAGGACACCACATGGTTCATAGAGTACTCTCTGGAGGAGCGGTAATCTTAGCAGAAATGGACGGCAGAGTGAGCACAAAGCCAATCAATTTAGACGCCATAAAAAAATACTATATCTGAAGACCTCAAGATTAGCATTTATTTTGTGTACTTTTGCATTTTCAATGTAACAGAACTATGTTTAGACCTGACTTCCCACAGTGCGGTACATAGGCAACCCACATCGGATCCAGTCTCCCTTACAAAACCCAAAAACATCATTTCCATGTATTTAGAACTATGCTCGACCTGAATTTCCTCGGTGGGATACGTAGGCAATCCTTGTCGGATTCGGTCCCTTGCTTTTTTTACTTTCCCGTTGTATTTGAACTATGTCCTGACCTGATTCCACTAGGATACGTAGGCAGCTTGAGTCAGACCCGGTCATTGCATTACATATTCTTACTTTTCCCTTGCATATTTTTTACTTTCCTGTTGTATTTGAACTACATCCTGACCTGATTCTGCTTGGATACCTAGGCAGCCTGAGTCAGGCCTGGTCATTGCATTACATTACTTTTCCCTTGCATTTTTTTCACTTTCCCATTGTATTTGAACTACGTCTTGACCTGATTCCGCTTGGATACGTAGGAAGCCTGAGTCAGTCCCGGTCATTGCATTACATATTCTTAGTTTTCCCTTCCATATTTTTCATTTTCCCGTTGTATTTGAACTACGTCCTGACCTAATTCCGCTTGGATACGTAGGCAGCCTGAGTCAGGCCTAGTCATTGCATGTCATATTTTTCACTTTCCTACGTTACGACCTGATTCCATTTGGATACGTTGGCAGCTTGAGTCAAGCTCGGTCATTGCATGACATATTTCTATTTCTCCCACTTGTATTTGAACTACGTCATGGTCTGATTCCTACATTGGGGATACGTAGGCAGCCCGAGTCAGGCTCGATCGATGTATTGCATAATTTTTTCTTTTTTTTTCTTTCTTACCCTTAGGAAAGACTTCTTAATTGTTAGCGTAACCCCAGAATATGAAGAATCTTGATAGTCACAGTGTCTGCAAAAAAGTTAAGGAAGCTTCTTCAAGAGGGTAAAAGCTACACGAAGACTATGTTGGATATAGTCAAGAAATGGAAAGATCGATGGACTTCGGAACATATCATAATCTAAAAATGCTGGAGAACTATTATTTATATTCCTAATATATACGTAATATACTTATTTTGTAGAAAAACAAGCTAATTCTCTTCAAAAACATTTTTCTATTCTTCCACCCACCTAGTCTCTAGGTTAATAAACTACATACGGGCGAAGAAGACATCAAAGGATTCTAGTGACAAGGCTTCAGTCCGTGAGTCGATAAAAATCAACACCCCTTCCCAAACTAAAATTTTTCTTTGAGTGCAGGAACACAGGAATCAAGAAAATAACATTAAGTCACGTGGGATGACCAGAAACGCCATTTGACTACTCACAATCATGAACCAAAATACTCCTTCCCTACTTTATTTCCCCAAAGCACTTTAACTTGCATCTTATATCTAAGAACATTTCACTTAAATTTTGTAGGTACGCTCAAAGATCCAAACCAAATGCTGAAGAAAGAGGATCCTCGTAGGAAAATAGGATAGTTAGCTTTCTTTCAAAATAACTCCACCAACTGGAGCTTGTAGTCTAACCTCATCAACAACTCCGCCAATCGGAGACCACTATCTAGCAGCACCAAACTCCACAAGTCTGGGGTTATACATAGCAAATGTCACTCAAACTCCATCGATCAGAGGCTGTACATAGAAAACATTGACAAACTCCTCCAACCGGAGGCTGTACATAGGAAACATCATCAAACTCCCCCAACTGGAGGCTGTACATAGAAAATATTGATCAAACTCTGCCAATCGGAGCCTATATATAAGCAAAAGAAGCAACACTCCACCAATTGGAGACTACACCTTAGTGATATCACTAAAGCTCCACCGACTGGGGGCATGCACGCATAGCAATGCTGTAATACGCTAACAATTAAATTTGCATTACAAGCTTACAACAACCGGATACATGCTTTTACATTATAAAAGGCCCGCCAGCGAGAGGTTTTACGTTACAAGCTTTACACAGCCGGGTACAGGCTTTTACATTACAACAGCCCCCGCCAGATGGAGGCTTTACATTACAAGCTTTACACAGCTAGATGCAGGTTTTTACATTACAACAACCCCGCCAGTTGAGGGCCTCTTCATTAAAAGTTAATTTACCTACATCACACTCACAATACAAAAAGAGACATCAATAGTCATTTGAACCTCTACACTCTACTCTTTACATTACTATATCAATTTATAACTTTTGAACCGCAACATGTACTTGTCACCCCTTTACATATTTTGCAGGACAATGCATTACAACGAGGAACTCCCTCTAAGAAGCAAACTAGGGCAAGTTAGTGCAATGTCAAGCATCACTAGCTACGTCAAGGATTCACTTTCAAAACTCAACTCAACTCAACTCAATTTTCAGAAGTTCGGATTTAAATTTCACCTACAGCTCCTTCATGTCTTAGTTCATTATAACTCGACACTGGGGCATCCTTTTGAAAATTCATCCATCTACCATGAGTATTCGGTACAAATTGCAACGGAGCATTTCCATTCAGGTTTCTTTAGAACCGTATCTCATCCATCTACTCATGCTAATCTCTTCGTACCTCACCACCGAAAGATTTCAGTATTATCATAATTCGATACTGAGGCAAATTTTTAATAAAATTTGCTATGTTTTCAAACTACATGTGGCATGATTTCTCATGAAACTTGAGATATGCAGGCAGCTCGGAAGCCAGAGTTTGGCCATAACTCCATAAACTTTCTTGCCAAGTTATTTCTCAAAGTATATTTTGGTGGGTCGCCTAAAATTGGATTGTGTCAATATTTCTTTGTCCACATCTTCTTTACTCTCTTCCATGGACAAAGAAAGGGGCAAGCTGTTGACACCCAATTTTGGCTCTCCACATTTAACTATAATAATAATAATAAAATATATATTTTCTGATATTTTTGTAGGAACACAAAAATATGTTTTTTAATTATTTATTTTTTACCTCATAAATTTATTTCAATTTCTTATAAAAATTAAATATATTATATTACTACTTACTTTCTCGCTTTTTAAAAATAAGTGTCGTTCTTAAGAATTAAATCTATTGTTGTTCAAATATAATTTCTTTTGTCGCAATGGTTATTTTTCATACATTGCCTAAAATTAGAAAGCTTAATTAATTAATGAGTTACTAATTTATATTAATTTAATTTTAAGAACGACTAATTTTATCAAATAAGTTAAGCTTGCAAAATAATTACTTCTTATGGCTATTTAATAAAGAAAGTATTTATAATTTAAATGAATTTAATTTGAGCAAATTTGGTAATCCAAGTCTCCTTAAACTGGCCAATCCGTGTATGCCACGTAGGCGAGCACATGGATTGTGCTTCTTTAGCTTAAATCTTGACCGTACTATTAAATCTAATGATCCTAGTTAATTAAGCTTTTATCATTTTTTTAATATATATAGATATAATAATTATTATTATTATTATTTTAAAAAATTCCACAATTTTTATTAACCGTCCGATCAAACGATCAGACGGCCCAAATTAATCAAGACCCTTCTTCCTCCCTAAAGACCCTAACGTTTCTCCCGTTCCCCATAAAGAAAAAGAAATGTCTGTTTCTTCTTTTCCCCAAAATAGTAGAAGCTGCCCAGCTTGTTCCCTAGACCACGCCCCCTAGTTCTCCATTTTCCCCAACATTCTCTGTACTTTTTCAAGAAAAGGACGATGCTCCTTACTCTTTCTCCTCCATCCCCAGACGCTGCACGCCTCCTGCTTCCCCATGCCAGATGACCCCTCCCATCAAGAACGGCTTTGGACCACCGAAAAACAACGATTTTCGGCGATCTCCAACATTATCTCCGCCGTCCATCAATAATATCCTCCTCATGTCAACTTTACATCTTTTCCAACTAATTTTCGGACTCAAAGCAGGCCTAGGAACCGCCGGTGCTAGCCTGAAAAGGTGAGGGATTCGAAGAACCGTTAGATTTTGGTTTGCTATGCCCTCAATCTAATGGGTTTTAGAGCGGAAGTCTCCCCCAAATTCGACTATAAAGTCAGCCCTTTGGTCTCTCATTTGAATGAATGAAAGAACGATAGAAAAGAGGGAGAAAAGCACACTTTAGGCATTAGGTTTTAGAATTTTTCAATCTTCTTTCATCTATCTATTTTTTTATTTTGAACTCGAGTTTCGAGAGTAAGTTTGATTTTGGAATCTCTTAGACGTAAAACTCTTGTTTGCTGCTCAACACAAGGTAAAGCCCTTCCTCCTTCTGATGCGCTTTGTCCCTTTTCATCTCTAAAATAAGATCCTTGTTTCTTGTTTGTGAGTTCTGTTGTGAGTGAGTTTATCTGCTCGTTTTAGTTTTTTTTCTTTGGTTTTGCTTCCCACAGATCATGGGTTAGTAAACAGAAGTCAGTAACCAACCTCGCCTTATATTTTGTTTTCGGTTTTCTAAAAAATATTATTCTTATGTCGTTAACTTGATTTTGCCATTTGGATTCAAGTAGCTAATATAAATAGGCTCATAAAAACAAGTAATAGAAGTCAATGCCATTTAAAAGGACTGCTGATTAATGTATTTGATATGTGTTTTGTTGAAATTTTTTTTTAGTATACATATCCCCTCTTCGAGGTCTTTGGTGCAAGTAAAACTAATTTTGGACAGTAAGCTTGATGTCAAGTCACCATTTTGTGATCTATATAACTGAAATTGGCGCTGTATCTCCTTGTTGTTAATTGTTGTTTTTCATCAATTAAAATCTAAAACTATACAGCCAAAACAATCATAATCTTTTCATCTTTCAGCTGTCATTTTGTTTCGAACTAGTTTTAACCAAATGGTCATTATGTTATATAAAATTAATTACAGTTGCATCTCATTTAAATATGAGGAGCTAAATATGACAGTAGTAGCCTGTGATTCTCTTTTAAGAAAAATGTGTTGCTGGTCATATGTTTACGTAAAAAATCTGAATAAATCATTCGCTTGTTGTTCCATTTGTGACAGACAATATATTTTGACGGAGCATTTTTTTATATTGATAGTGAAGCTTTAAAACATGTAGTACTCAACTAATGTGTTAGATTAGTGACTTTGAATCAGCAAAACTTAGTTGATTGTTATAATCATCGTTGGCATGATATTTTTCTATCTTTCTGTTTCCTCAAATGTATGGGTATCTAGGCCTCAAATCTTGACCTTGTTACATTATCCAATATAATATATGCTATGTAAAATTGTGTAAAGGGCTGCTCTGTTTTGAATTTATTATAGTTATTTGAATAGTTCCTAATCCCTTTACCTCTTCTTATGTTTCATGTATAACCGGAGAGCTAGAGTTTCTACTTTGGAACTCGTTATTGGCCTAAGATATTAGGCCAATAGTAATTAGGATCATCTCAACGCTTGGAATCTCGCAAACTAGGAGTCCAATATTTCTTAGCCTTCCTCTTTTTGAGTCTTAATTATATTGTTTGGATATATATTGGCTAACATTTACTTACAAGTTTTGATATATTGTTTGTCTTTTATTTTGAAGCTTATTTTATGTGAACTAATATTATTTGTGTATGAACTTAGTTGAGACACCTTTAGAACAAATGATACAAAAGATATTTTTCTTAAAAACTGGGTTAGCATTTTTACTTATAACACTCTTTCAGGCTTTTTAAGTTGAAAAGAGGGGCTTTTAGTTTTAAAAGTTTTCCAAATGAAGTTTCAAAAGGTTAAAATAATATTTCAAAATTGGGGAAAAGAAATTTATATCGACTTAGGCCTTTATCTTAAGGAATAGGGAAACTTATCATCTAAAATTCTAAATTGAAGTTTTAAAAGGGAAAAATAATATTCATTTAGGTATTTAAGTAGGAAAAAATAGAACTCATGAATTGGGATTTCCAAATGAATTTTGAGATACATAAAGGCTAAAAAAAATTAACTTATGGGAATATTTTTATAAAAAAGAAATAAGTAGGGGAGTAGGCTTATATATTTAGCAAAACAAATGTGACTATAGAATGAATCGTAATTGTTAGACCTATTTTTATACTCTTTACATCACTCCTTTACAAAAATGTATTGACTATTCTTACTCTTTGGATCAAACATTACTAAAAACATTTTAATCTTTTAACATGCTATTTCAAATTTTTAGATATGCCAACAAGTTCAAATATAAGGTACATACATATATATGTAATACATATAAAGGTACATATTCTATATTTTCTCTACATAACATATTATTATTATCTACTATCTCTTTTGCCAATGTTATTTATTTATTTTTATAATTTATAAATGCCTACACTTAAATATACATATTACTTTACTACATATAATCTATCGCCAATTTGTCTATACATGTAAATAAATAATAAGTGTTCATATGTTTTAAACAACTTACATGTATATACTATACTTTAAAATAAACACATTTAAGATCACAAACCTTTATATAATATTTTGACATCTAGTATCATTTATTTCATCTTATTTAAGAAAACTCCATTTTATATATTTTCATTCAAATTGCACGTCACATATTACTACGTATTCACACCCAACTACTATCTTATTTTTATTTCACATCTTAAATAAGATGACATATTTTATAAATTCAACATCTATTGGATAACCTCACTATGATACATCTATATATTCCAACATATAAAAATTAACACACTTTTAAGTACATTTATTTATTTATAATATGATCAAATAGTACTATTAAATCTATTTTATAATACATATATATGTCATACCTTGTATTTTTACTCTTTTCTTAAACTAAAACTAATAAACTTATCATTTAATTATTAAAAGCAAATAAATAAATAAGTTTTTCCTAATCATATTATCCTAAATTTAGTTTAAGGACTGTCTTCGGATAGGCTCTGACGGATTCTTAACACCTTCCCCTCGAGTAATCAAAACCCTTAGGTGGCGACTCTACATATTTTAAAACAGAGTCTACATTTACATATTTTTAAAATGGTTTTACTAATATTTTCCTTAAAATTTAGGTGGTGACTCTAAAACAAAACAAAATAATTTTTTTTCAAAAAATCAGAGTGATAGACATACTATGTTGTGAACTATTTCAGCTAGTTCGAAATAGGGTAGGACACTGGTCACCACAAATGTATACCCCTGAGGTAGAGGTAGTAGGACAAGAGGTCCATCAGAATCGGCAATATTAAGGTTGACCCTGAAATTTTCATGCAGACATGGTCCTTATAGTTCCTGTGCCCTCAGTGTATCTCCTAATCTATTCTCAATTGGAGCCTGATTATTCACATCAATTACCCTGGGAGGTTGCAATCCAACACCTTCACGTAACTCTCCCCCAATAGGGTTAATCGGAACTCCTTGATTATTCATTCTCGCAAAGTTCTATTTAGTTTTGATCGTAGGGAGTAAGTGGTTCGCCTTGGCTCCGTGTACTTGGCATACACTAGAGTAAGACCCTGGAAGAGACAAAAACAAAAGAAAAAGTAAAATTAGGAAATATTTGACTAAAATTCAATAACGTAGTTAAACTTAATCTAAAAGCCAAATTCCACGGCAGCGACGCCAAAATTTGATACGCTCAAATGACACCTCTTTTCAGAAGCATAAGCGATCGTTATCATGTAAAGAATCCAAATTGTAGGTTGGGGTCTATCCCACGAGGAATATAATTTAGACTTAAGTTCAATAACTATTATATTCATTTAGCCAATTTATTTTTGAGACAAATAAGTAAAAGGGGGGGGGGATTTGTGTAACAAATTTTGGAAATTATGAAAGTAATCAGTAAGCAAGATTCATACTTTTATTGATATCAAATTGAGAAGAAAACTAGGGCGTACCTGTTCACCATAAGCTCATAACTGAATAATCCTAGTAATACCAATCCCTTCCTAGTGTATTACATGCAGAGTGATAAGTTAGGTATCTCTAAATCCTTCATCCGGCATCTAGAGAATTTCACCTCGCACCTTGGTCCGGCTACGTGTGTATAATTTACTAGCCCTTACTATTACCTCATATTAGACGTCACATCAATGTATGTCTTAGTTTTCACCCTCGCACTAATCGATATTAATTCTATTAGATAGTATCACACTAAATCTATGTTGATAATTCTTTTCTTATTAACTACCTCATTGGTCCGGCAAGTTCAAACATTGTGCACCGTTAAAATGACTTCTAGACGAAAGAATTATCAATGCATGCAAAACACTATTTGAGAATTACTTAGTTACTATTCATACTTCATTAATCGCTCATGGTTCCCACATCCCTAATTGTGAATTTAGTTACCCATGTTAGCAAGAAAAAAATTCATAATGTTTGAAGAATAAATCATGAACTTACGTAGTAGAGTAGAATAATCCCAAAATTTCAAAGTAAAATTCGCCAAAACGTGCTTACGAAATTAAGAATTGCAAAAGTTTCAACTTAATCTCCAAAGCCAAAAACTAGAATAAAAGTAATGAAATCTAACCCACAATAAATGAGGTTTACATGCCCTATATATAGAAAAATAAGTCCTAACTAAAAAGGAAATGAAATAAGGAAATAATGTTTCACGACGCGATTTCGATCAACGATACTGACCTATGGACCGTGCTTTGATCTACGGTCTGTAGGTCCATTCCGTGACTCAGGACTTAGGCAAATTTATAACTTCAAAAACTTTAAATCTCTAAACCGAACGATGGAGCACCACTACAGACCGTGGATTAATTTACGCTTCGTGGATCCTCCTCCGTAGATTCATACTTAGAATCCTCAAAATCAGGTACTGGAACCTCTACGATTCATCGATTGCAACCGTGGTTCCACACTTTGTCAAGAATTCCCTGATTTTTCTTCAAGTCTTGCCTGCCCATCTACGACACCCATCTACGGAGTGTGAATGGACCTACACCATAGATCACCTCATTAGATGCCCTTTTCTGGACAACCTTCAACTACATCTCTCAGTTTCCACGTCTGAACATATTTCCTACAAACATGAGAAAAATACATAAAAACCAATACAAAATGGCCCTAGAAACACACAACTCTTAAGTTAAATGTATTAAAAATACCGTAAACTCACGGTAGATCAAATACTCATAGTTCCCTACCTAGACTTCGTATTCTCCTTAGCGTGTTCCCTGAGACTGGATAAAACCCTTCACTTGGGGTTTAGATCATGAAGCCAATTATTGATGTCTTACTTAGTGGGTGTTCCTTAATTTTAAATAATGGTGTTAATTTGAAGTGGGTCTAAGTTGTTGCTGTGTTTCGAGGTTGAATTGCATGATTTCATGTGGCAATTTCAGTGTTATACACTTCCTTGAGAGAGAGGTATAGAACCAAAGTGGCAATCTTAGCGTCATTAGTAGTGGGTTTCCTTGGTTTCAGCTCGAGATAGTGAAAACAAGTGATCCAGCCTTTGTATCCAGCTTGAGAGAGTGGATTTGATGAGGGCAAAGAGCTGGGAATCTTTCGATTAGTGTTGAAGTTTGAGAGAATTCAACATAGAAAAGGTAATTGTTCGAGAGAAAGTTACTTTATATATAGTTCGACCTACCCAAAACAAATTACCCCATTATGTGCATTAATGTGTATCCATTTCGTTAAGATTCAATAATTGGTTGATCAATTCCCCAAGCTTTACTCTACTAATTGATTGTATGTGTTGAAGTGTAAATTTGGATTGATACTTAACGTTCAAAATTTGAGATTTGAACATGAATTGTGCAAGAACTATTTGATTGGGGAGGTTGTCATTTTACTTTTATCATTGAATTTGAAGGAAGTACTACTCCCTATGGGATCGACCCCAACTGACTAGTCTGGTTTATATTACTATTGAACAATCGTGGACACTTAGTATTGGATAAAGTGTTCGGATACGTCAGTCAAAATGGAGCCACTACCAGGGAGTAGCATTACTTAAAGTTCTTTGATTGAAGATTTGACACTCTCAAATTTGTTGGTTGTAGTTGATTTAGTTTGGCTGCTTTGTGTAAGTGTTGGTTGGACTACGTAGAAGTGAACATGAATGAGGAAGAGATGAATGACAGACAAGAAGTTCATCGAGATGGTATAGATGACATCAATAGTGTCTACAACCCAGCTCAATAGGGTGGAATGGGTGTCATTTGCATCCCACAAATTGATGAGAATGTGATGTTTGAAGTCACTAGCACAACTCTTCATCTACTCCAAATGAGGGGACTATATGGAGGGCTAGATCACGAAGACCCGCATGAGCATGTGAGAAACTTTACAGAGGTTTGCAACCCTTTTTCATTAAAAATGTGTCACAAGAATCAATTCAGCTACGGTTATTTCCACTGTCATTAACGGGAGAAGCTAATAAGTGGTTAGCTGAGTTACCAAACAATTCCATCACATTATGGGAGGAGCTGGTTATAGCATTTAACACAAGGTTATTTCTTTCATCAAGAATGATGAAAGTTAGAGACGAAATTCAAAATTTCCAGCGACAGGAGAGGGAACCCATCCATGAAACGTGGGTGAGATTTAAGAAGCTTCTACTTAAATGCCCAACTCATGGGCTACCAAACAATTTGTTACTTTAATATTTTTACCAAAGTCTTGATTCAGTTAATGAAGGAGCGGCTGCTCAATTGGTATGAGGAGGAATAATGTTACAATCATTTGAGGTAGCTTCATTTCTTCCTGATGAAATGACTAGAATAAACCAAGCGTGGTACACCCAAGCTGATCAACTCTCCCCATTTTCCTTTAGATTAACGCAAGAGCAACTTGACAAAGAGAGTGAGAGGGATGAAAACATAAAGAAGATTTTGACCCAAATTGAATTTCTATGAGAACATATAAAGGGGGCATGTGGAGTGTTTAGAGTTGAGCAGGATTCTTCTTCTGGTTACTCAAGGCCGGGGGAGAATCAAGGTTGGAATTCCAAGAGATATAAGGAGAGTTTCAACCTATGCTATCTACAGCGAGACGAAAATCAAGGTTGGAACTATATTAAGGGAGAAGAACAAAGGAGATACTATCAAGATTGGGCTGAGTAAAATGATTATTAGAGAAGAGAAGATGATCATGAGGAGAACCATACCCATTCAAGTGAAAGCCCAAAGTCAAAGGGGAGTGCAAGAAATCCTTGGGTGAATGACTTGTTGTCATGCATACTTGACAAAGTTGAATGTTCGGATGATTTGTTGAAAGGGATGAAAGATGATTTTTCATCATTGAACATTAATGTGAACTCTCATGTCTATGCCATCAAGACATTTGAAGGACAACTGAGTTTATTGTCAGCTCAGTTGAAACCAAAGATAATGATGGAAGATGACGATAGAGGGTTCGATGTTGTTACTCGTAGCGGAAAGGTGGCAATAGGTAATGTGATGGGAAATGAAGATGATAAAAAACATGAATAACGTAAAGGCATGGAGGAACAAGAGTTACCTATTCATCAAAACCTTGCCAACGAACCACAAAAGAAAGTGGAACAACAAGCTCACATTCCAAAATTCATGCAACCTTTACCCAAAATACCTCCACCATTTGCCCAATGCTTAAAGAAGAAAAATGAAGATACAAAGTTCAAGAAGTTCTTGCTAGTGTTCAAGACACTATCAATCAACCTCCCCTTTGTGGAAGAATTATTAGAAATGTCGGGGTACGCCAAGTTCATGAAAGAGTTGGTTTCAAAGAAGAGGAGTTTAGATTTTGAGACAATTGAAGTTTCCCATAGTTGCAGTGCAATTATGACTAAGGAACATATAAAAAAAAAAAAACATCCCAAGGCATTCACCATTCCGTGCACCATAGGCATGCACCAATTTGCTAAAGCTTTATGCGACCTAGGAGCAAGCATCAACTTAATGCCGTATGCAATATATAAATAACTTTGGGTTGGGTGAATCGAAAGCAACCACAATGAGAATCATGATGGTAGACCGTTCAATCAAACATCCCATGGGGACACTTTATGACATCTTGGAGAAGGTCGATCGGTTCATTTTTCTGGCTGATTTTGTTATTTTAGATTGTGAAATATATGCTGAAATTCCCATTATTTTGGAAAGGCCATTTTTAGCAACCGGGAGACCATTGGTGGATGTTGAAAGTGGAGAATTGAAGTTTCGGGTGAACAAAGATGTAGTAACCTTTAATATTTGCAAATCCATGAAACACCCAAGTGATATTCATGTGGTATCTACTGATGATGTTATAGATGAGGCGGTAGCTAGTGTAACCCATTTGATGTGCATGAATGGACCACTTGAAGTTGTACTTGCTAATTATGATTCAGGGCTATGAGGATGTAGTAGCTACTTTGACAGGTTTAGGAAGGTATTCAAAGACTCCAATCAAGTTGGATATTGACCTAAAAAGTAGAGAGAGTCCTCCTGCAAAGCCATCAACAGAAGAACCACCTACTCTAGAATTGAAAGCACTTCCTTCTCATCTCTAATATGCTTTCTTAGGGGCAAATAACACTTTGCCGGTAATCATTGCAGCTGACTTGCTTGAATGGCAGGTGAAATTACTCCTTGAAATGTTGTGAAAACATATAAAAGCTATAGGATGCACCATCGCTGATATAGTGGGTTTCCTTCCCGGTATTGGTACTTACAAAATCCAGCTTGATAATGAGTGTAAGCCTAGTGTTGAGCATCAGTGGAGATTGAACCTACCAATGCAAGAAGTGGTAAAAAAGCAGATCACCAAGTGGTTGGACGCAGGTGTGATTTACCCTATTGCAGATAGCAAATGGGTTAGTCCGGGGTAATGTGTACCAAAAAAGGGACATATCACCATAGTCACAAATGAAAAAGGGAGTTTGTACCAACTAGACTGGTCACCAGGTGGAGAGTATAGATGTGTTATCGAAATCTAAATTTGTGGACTAAAAAGTATCACTTTCCTGTTCCTTTCATGAATCAAATGTTTGACCGACTATTAGAGAGGGGTTGGTACTATTTTTTAGATGGGTATTCCGGTTACAACCAAATCTCCATCGCACCGGAAGACCAAGAGAAAACCACCTTCACATGCCCTTATAGGACTTTTGCCTTTAAAAGGATGCCTTTCGGGTTATGCATTGCTCCGGCAACTTTCCAATGTTGCCTGCTATCGATTTTTGCTGACATGGTAAAAGATTCAATGGAGGTATTTATGGATGACTTCTCAATAGTGGGTGATGCCTTTGAGTCGTTCTTAGAACACTTAGGACAAGTTCTCCAAAGATGTGTGGAGACGAACTTAATCCTCAACTTGGAAAACTGTCACTTCTTGGTAAAAGAAGGAATAGTACTTGGTCACAAGGTGTCACCAAAGGGGTTGGAGGTTGATAGTGCAAAGGTTGAAGTTATTGAGAAATTTCCACCACCAATTTCGATAAAGGGGGTTCGTAGTTTCTTAGGACATGTCAGTTTCTACCGGAGGTTCATCAAAGACTTCTCAAAGATTGCATATCCTTTATGCAAACTCTTAGAGAAAGAGGTGAAATTCCAGTCTGATGATGTTTGTCTGGTGGCTTTCCGATGCTTGAAGGAAAAATTAGTATCGACCCCAGTCATTATCAGTCCTAATTGGTTAGTCATTCGAAATAATTTGTGATGCAAGTGGAACGGCATTGGGTGTTGTGCTGGGGCAGAAATGCAATAATCTTTTTCACCTAATTTATTACGCAAGCAAGACTCTAAACAGTGCTCAACGTAATTATATCGTGACTGAACAAGAGTTGCTTGCAGTAGTCTATGCATTTAAGAAATATTAGGCATACTTGTTAGGCACTAAAGTAATTGTCTACACTGATCATGTTGCACTCTGTTACATAATGGCAAAGAAGGATGCAAAACCAAGGTTGATAAGGTGGGTGCTCCTATTGAAAGAATTTGACTTTGAGGTCAAAGATAGAAGAGGTTGCAAAAATTAGGTGGCTGACCATTTATCTAGATTAGAGGGCAAGGAGAATGATGTGCCTGAGGTTGACATTGACGATTCCTTCCCTGATGAACAAGTGTTTGCAATAACTCTCAAACATACTCCTTGGTATGTAGATTTCGCCAATTACACAATGTGTAGATTAATGCTAGATGAGCTGAACTTTTACCAATAAAATATGTTCATGTTCGACGTTCAAAAGTACTTTTGGGATGAACCATACTTGTTTCGAGAGTGTGCAAATCATATCATCAGACAGTGTGTTACGGAAGAAGAGGCGGTGGAAATTCTCCATGCTTGTCATGCTTCACCAGTTGGGACCTTCATAGCGGTGTGCGTACAGCTGCTAAAGTTCTCTAAAGTGAATACTACTAGCCATCCCTCTACAAAGATGCACATGAATTTGTGAAGAAATGCGCCCAATGTCAGAAGCAAGGTGGAGTATCTAAAAGACACGAGTTACCCCTTACTCCCATTTTGGAAGTCGAGCTATTTGATGCTTGGGGAATCAATTTCATGGACCCATTTGTGAGTTCCTTTGGTAATAAGTATATCTTGGTGGCAATAGATTATGTTTCTAAATGGGTAGAAGTTGTTGCACTTCCAAACAATGAAGGGAGAAGTGTGGTTCAGTTTCTAAAATGCTACATCTTTGCTAGATTCGGTACTCCTCGAGCTATTATCAGTGATGGTGGTTCCCACTTTTGAACCAAATGGTTCTTAGCTGCATTGAGTAAGTATGGGGTGAGACACAAAGTAGTGACTCCATATCATCCCCAAACAAGCGGTCAAGTTGAAGTATCAAACCAAGAAATCAAGAGCATCTTAGCTAAGATAGTGAATGCTAATAGGACTGATTGGTTTCAAAAGCTTGATGACGCACTATGGGCATACCGAACCGGTTACAAAACTCCAATCGGTATGTCTCCGTATAAGTTAGTTTCTGGGAAGTCTTTCCATCTACCAGTTGAGTTAGAACACAAAGCAATGTGGTCTTTAAAAGCTCTGAATTTGGACTGGACAAAAACCTCAGAAGATCGAGTTGAGCAGTTAAACGAGTTGGACGAATTCAGGTTTAAAGCTTACGAAAGTTCAGCTCTCTACAAGGAAAATATGAAAAAGTGGCACGATGCAAAGATACTTAAAAGATAGTTAAAGGTGGGAAATTGAGTGTTACTATACAACTCCCGACTTAGACTTTTTCCTGAAAAACTCAAGTCCAAATGGTCAGGACCATTTAGAGTGACAAGAGTATTCACTAATGGTGCCATAGAAGTTGAGGGTAAAGAGGGACCTACATTTAAGTTAATGGGCAACACCTGAAATTATACTTTGGAGAATGCCAGGAGATTTCTTTGATCGAGGTGGTGTACCTGGAAGATGCTTGAGAGCATTTCTACGTCATGCCATGACGTTAAATAAGGCGCTTCTAAGGAGGCAACCCAAGTGTTAGTGTTTTAAATATTGTGTGTTCATTTTGCAGGAGTGGGATCATGAGCGAGACAAAGGTGCTCTTGGCGAGTCACCAAACCAGTTCGACGAGCACAATTTGGTTCGCCTTATGGATCTCAAAAATGAGGCTGACACTCTGGAACATTTGGCGGGACACCTTCAACAGTCATCGTGTCGCCGATGTGTTTAGGTGACCTAACTTTCCTTGCCCTTTCTAGTCAACACTAACGACGTCACTCAAGGATCTCCAATATGTTCGGCGACACCCTACATTGGTGCTGAAGTTCGAGAGAATTCAACATAGAATAGGTAACTATTCGAGAGGAAGTTACTTTATATATAGTTCGACCTACCCATAACAAATTCCCCATTATGAGCATTAACATTTATCCATTTCGTTGAGATTCAATAATTGGCTAATCAATTCCCCAAGCTTTACTCTACTATTTGATTGTTTGTGTTGAAGTGTAAATTTGTATTGATAGTTAAAGCCCGAAATTTGAGATTTGAACATTAATTATGCAAGAACTGTTTGATTGGAGAGGTTGCCATTTACTTTTATTATTGAATTTGAAGGAAGTACTACTCCATGTGGAATCGACCCCAACTCACTAGTTGGGTTATATTACTATTAAACGATCGTGGACACTTAGTATTGGATGAAGCGTTCGAATACGCCAATCAAGAGCCTTGAAAGTTACCCGAATTCTTGGCCCTTTCTTCTAATGACTTAGCCTGACCGTCTCTCCTCATCCCCTCCACTTTCTTAACAAAGTTTGTCAGCTCATTAAAGTTTCTCCCTATAGAGGTCATATGAATAGATAAAACCTGCAACTCAGAATTAGTCCCTTAATAAATAAACAGATTCTCTCTTCCTCAGTAGTCACCAACTACGTAGAATATCTAGACAAGACATGAAACTTGGCCTCATAAGCAGCCACAGACATACCACCTTGCTCCAAGGCCATGAACTTATCTTTCTTACGATCCCTCAAAGTCCTAGCCATATATTTCTCCAAAAACAGAACATGAAACTGGGTTCAAGTAAGTCAAGGTAAAACTGAAGATCTGCATTCCGTATAAGCTCTCCACCACTGCTTGGCCTCACCTTGAAATTGAAAATTCACAAACTCAACCCCATGCTGATGGACAATTCCCAACTTATGTAGCCTCTTGTAACAATATATAATGAACTCAATCACATCCTCACTCTCGTAACCATGCCACACAGGCAGCGTCAACTTCAAAAACTTGGTCAACATCTCATGTTCATTACCAGTCATAACAGGACCAATAAAGGACAAAAGAAAGTATCATTACCTACATTCCCTCCCACCTTGGGGATAGTGATAGCAATAGGAGGATTGACAAGAGCTTGAGTTGCTTGAACAGAAGGAAGCACTCCAGGACCAATCAACCCTTTCAAGAATGATATGATTTGTTGAGGTAATACTGGGTCTATGGGAAGAACACTGATAGTCTTAGCCTGCACCTCTTCCTCTTGTCCAACCTCCTCAACATTTTCAACTTCAATATTCTCCTCTATATCTTCATAATGTACGAGAGGGGCCTCATTTTGGGAGGCATTTTAGACCGGTACCCCATCTCTAGCAGGCTCCACTCTTCGTCGGATTCTACCCCTAACTCTTCCTCTACCCCTGCCTCGACCGTGACCTCTTGCTACAGATTCCTCAACTAGAGCATTGACGGGAGCTACAAGCCTGACACCGTTGAATCTAGTGTTAACCATCTGCGGACACAAGAGTGAAAGAGGTTAGATACCAATTCGAATAGACATATACCAATTGGAATCAAGTTATAGCACAAAAATAGACAAGAGAAAACAGAGTGATTTCCTAAAGTCCTATAACCTCTAATTAAAAAGTACAGACATCTCCATACCATTCTGTAAGATACCGTCATGATACAAACTTTGTCACGACCCCGACCGTCATTATTGGCACCCACAGTAATCCTCCAGTGGGAGAACCATTTATACTAATTAGCTAATCAATTTAATCAAAATAATAAGGCATTTAAGTTACGGAAGCAAGTTAAATGCTAAGGAAAGAATATAGTTCCCTTAAACTCCAAACAAAAGTCTAATAATAATAAACTAACATTGCGGAAGTAATGCCTAGAACCTGAAAGTCAATGTACCAAAACATCTAACAATGAACCAAAGTCTAAACAAGAAGGGTTACAACCCCAAACTAATGAACTAACACCTAACTAGAAAGTCTATGTCTGAAATGTGGACATAGATGAAAGGAGAACTCATGGCAGCCTGGAAGAACTGGCTCACCCTTGAATTCGATCGACGATGAGTGATCTTCTAAACAAGGTATGTTAGTAGCTGCCTGAAGATGCCCTGTACCCAACAAAGAAAGAGCAAGTACAATATCAGTACACAACCACAGTGTACTGGTAGGATCACGCGACTATCCCACTAAGTGCAATATAATAAACCATTACAACAATATAATCACATGCATATATCAAACATATACAATATTATCAATATTTACGAACAATGTACGGTTTCACATTACTCAAGATACATAATTACATCAAATCATTAGTCCTCTCATGGAACCCAAACCCAAACTGTTAGCATACCGAAAAGTGGTACCCAATCTAATGTTTATGCCGGAATGTGGCAACCGATCCCATATTTATGCCGAAATGTGGCAACCGATCCAAGTTTGTGTGTCGGAACACAACACCCGATCCATTCAATAAGCCACAATCACAACCACACCTATATTCTCAAGATCATACAATTACGTCATGATTTCATGGCATTCATCATTCCTCTATCTCATTTACAACAAGTGTGATTAATAATGCAACATTCGCATACATACACATATTATAATGAAGCAAGAACAAATATATATCACACAATCATGAAATCACAACCATTACCTAGCTCAAACAAAGTTTGAATCCCCTAAGAAACTTGATTCTTCCCTTTCCGGATTCGCTCCGCTTGATCTTGGTCTACAAACAATCAAAATAACACGAAAATCAATAAACAATCACTACTTACACTAACAATTCTATCAACCCTAGATCATACTCATGATCCCAATATCCAAATTAGGGTTTTTCCCACCATAATTCTCAAATCAAAACACTTTCCATTGATAATTTCCCTTTAGATTACGTTCTACAGATCAAAAAATGGATTCGGGGAATGAAAATATTACCTTTAGCCTCAAGAATGGTGGATAAATGTGAAGGAAAGCCCTTGGTTCGTTCCTTAGCTCTCAAGTTCAAAAAATGTAGAATAAAACATTTTTGGGGTTTATTTCTGATTTTACGTCGCGTCTGCCCCGCCACGGCGGCACTTACCCCGCTAAAGTGGCCCCGCCCTGGCAGCAGAATCCCCCCTCAGCGGCTTGCACAGAACCAGTGAGCAAAATTTAGAATTTCAAACCCCCATTTCACAACACACCTTCCATCAACGACACTCAGAAACTACATATTCACACTAAGATCGATTCTAGGAGTTTTACTCACCCGAATTCAATTCCGTAAATTCATACGTGTTTCTTAATGGCTTATCTATCTACTCATGTGATCAAATTCATAATTAGATCACCCAATTGTTACCAGATTTCCCTAGACCTTGATGACTCAAATTTCTCCTAAAACAGGACTAATTTGGGAAATCACAAGTTACTACGAAAAAGTTTTTTGACCCAAAAATTTTCCTCGTTGAATTTTCTATAACGACGAAACCCAGTCGTTACAAAACACAACTAAACTATGGTGAAATTGTCAATTACATACTTAAAACTATGCTACTGTTTCATTACTTGCTAAATTATTTTTTTTCTTATTATTTACCTTATATATAAAGCAAGGATCTTAACACCTTAAAAAAAAATCTATTATTTTATTAGTTGAGATCCAAATCGGTCCTCATCGTCTCACGTCTCATACACAACACAAGAAATAACAGAGTCAAGTTTTGGAGTTGTATTGTATGCCCTTGTGTATATTAAATGCAAATAATATTTCAATGTAACAAGAATAGAAAAATCCGTTCTCCATTAAAAGTATATGCTTTACATAATCATGTGAAAAAAAGCCAACCACTTATAAACAGTTTGAGACTTGAGAAACTACAAAATTTTAAATAAGACATTACAATTCTTTTTTGTGGCTAATACAAATGTATTTATGCACATAACTTGGTTTAATATCAGGTAATTAGTGAAAAAGAATATAATACTATAAAAAAAAAAATAAAAAATATATATATATATATATGCACCCCTATCACCTTCATGCTTTAATATGTAATTTGATAATTTCGTCATAATTCAAGCCTATTTGAATGCCTTTTACAACAGTAGAAGCTCCAGAATCACACACGTCATCATTGATATGTGTTTTATTTGAACTAACAAGACATTCCCAATAATTATATATTTAAATTACGGCACAATATTTTAACTTAACTATAAGTAACAACTTGAATAATTTTAAAAATTAAAAATTTGTTGTTAAAGAGCATTTCTATTGACTTTTTAAATTCCATCTATCCCATAAATAAGAATAAAAGAAGTAACATATATTGAACCCATGAGATATAAAAATACATAGTCAAAGAAAATTTTGATCAACTCTCTAAATTTCATATACGTGTCACATAAATTGATACAAAAAAAAAAATTTATTTTAACAATTTATATATTTGTAAATTACGTTAGAAGTGCTATACATTGTATTTCATAAGTCAAAATAAGAAAATATACTAACATATTCTTGAACCAATTAGCATTGGCTTCGCAATCTAGTCCCTTTTATGAAGTTTGCGAGGCGAAGTGTATTTTCTAGTTTGTTTTAGTTAAACGATGGGCTGATTCCAACCCATGTCATTTTCTTGAAATAAAACAAAACGGAAAAAGCCCTAGAAAATGACCTTCCCATTTATTATGCCATAAAGGAAAACGTCGCTCCAAGTGAGATGTTCATCTTCCTCACTGAACAAACCCAGGGCAATGAATTATAGGTGACAAAAAAGAGTTGAAATGTAAAGAGAGTGATTTAAGTTTCAATTATTAAGTGAAGGTGACAAACTTTTAATCAACTTTTAAAATTAATTGACCTTTTCTTAATAAGTCCACCAGTTTTTATCACTAACTCTGCCTGGGGTGTGGGTACCTATTATTCGTCGGGTAATTTGTCCGCGATCTTGCCACCAACAAACCTTTGACTTTGGCTGGTAGTTCAGTTCGAAAGGAAAGGCAGTTCAGTCATCCGCGGGTAGAAATCCTAAAAAAGGAAAGTATGCTATCTCTCTTTCACCCAAATTTTAACTAAAACCATAATTTCTGAAAGAGGAAAGCCCAAAGCAGTCCCTTTTTTTTTTCTTTTAACTTCCCACTCAAAGTTCTCATATTTCTCTAGTGTTTTTTCTTCTTCTTCCTCCTTCTTTGTCATCTTCTTCTTTTTGTTGTTCTTTTGTTGGTATTGCAACTTATTGCAGATTTCTTATTTGAAGAATTTGAGAAGGAAAAATCTCAAATTTTAGATTAACATGTGATTTGAAAATAAAAATGGAATAAAAATGCAAACACATATAGTACAAAAAATAATTAACTCAAATGAACAATTAGATACAAAACAGAAATTACAATCATTTCTAGGACTAGTAAATCAAGTAAGAGAATACATACCAAAATTAGCAAGGAATTTAAAACTATTACAACAAAAATTAAAGAAAGATGTAGAATACTAGTTTGATAAAAAAGACCAAACACAAATACAAAAAATAAAATTATTATGTAAGAACCTACCTAAACTATATTTTCCGGATGAAAACAAAAAAATTACTTATATAGTAGAATTAGATGCCAGTGAAAAAAGTTATGGAGGAGTCTTAAAATACAGGTATGATGAAGAAAAAATAGAACATCATTGCAGATATTATTCAGGAACATTTACTAATATGGAAATAAAATGGGAAATAAATATAAAAGAATTATATTCAGTATATAAATGTTTATTATCATTTGAACCATATATTGTATATAATAAATTTATTATAAGAACGGATAACACACAATTAAAATATTGGCTAACAAGAAAAATACAAGATTCGGTAACTACAAAACAAATAAGAAGATTGGTATCAAATATATTAAATTTTACATTTACTATTGAAGTAATAAAAACTGACAAGAATGTTATTGCAGATTTACTTATCAAGACAAAGCTACTCAAACTGAGAAAGAAAATACAATTGAAGATATACTCAAAGTCATTACTACACTTTGTATAAAAGTGGACAGTATGGACAATGAGATACAAAAGTTAAAGACTAATGAAGATAATCTGAAGTCTAAAGCTAATACAGGTCAGCAGCATGACTGTAAAAATGCGGAGCTAAGTCAATCGGAAGACTTTAAAAATCCAGAGCTAAAAGGTGACGTTGGGAAACACCTTAAAACCCATAATATTTATTTAAATGTAGCTAAAGGTACAAATAAACAAGTTAGTGAAAAACAGCATAAGAATACAAACTTAAACCAGCTAGTTGAAGAACCGTTTACTCCAAAAATGCCAAGAAACATATTGACTATGGAACCACAAACCTCTACCTATGCATATAGCCTACAAAATGAGAAAAAATTCTATAACCATGTCACGAGAACATATATTGAAAATATATACAAAATCCAAACCTATTTAAATCGTAATCCTAGATCCACTACAACCAAAGAACCAAGTCAAGACTACCTAACCCAAAAATTACAAGGTTATAACAAGCTAATCGCACAGCCAAAAAGTAACGCCAATATAGTAAGGACATGTTACAATTATGGACTATTAAATACCGTATACACATACGACGGAGAAGAAATAAGTGGAATACCAAAACTACACAAGGCATTCATTACATATAAAAGAGTTACCAAGGGAAATTTATTCTATGTAAATTTTTATACAGCACCAGTGGAGATATTATACGAAGAGATAAAACCCCCAATTCAAGTTATTAAAATAGGACTAACCAAAGATATGATTATACCTGAAGATATTGGGCACCATGAAGAAATACGAAAAATAGAGATACCAAGTTTTTATGCCAATAAAAGAATAATTGGTATATCAACTATTATACAAGAGTTAGCAAACAATTATTTGAACGGAAATGCTATATGGAGTTACTACTCTAGAGATCAGTTAATGATATATTCAAATTCGAGAGAACTAAGAAGAACAGATATGGATGAAGTCCAGCAATGGATTTTACCATAATTAAAACCAAAAGAAAGACCTACGACAAGAGCACTCAAGACAGGATTTATTTCGTCAGAACTATTAACCAGATATTGTAAACTAATTGAACATAAATATCCTGACCATATATGTTCAAAATGTAATGGAGAATATAATGTGATTCCCGATGTCCAGCTGGAATGATCAAATAAGATAGAGACGAAAGAAGATAAGAAGAAAAAGTCAAGAAGAAGAAGACAAAAATAAAAAGACACATGTGCAAAGAAAGTCGTAGATAAAGAGATAAGGCAAAGAATACATATGAAAAAAAGAAAATAATATAAAAAAAATGTAACATGTAAACATTATTAGTCTTATTGCAAGAAAGTGTAGTGTAAATTAGTCAACAAGTAGGGTAGTATGCATGTGCATATTAAAAGTAGTAGGTATGGTGTGCATTAATAATGATGACAAGTGTATGCATGGTAGGTTGTGTGCAATATTGATAGGACAAGTGTATGAATGGTAGGTAGGCATTATTGTAAAGTAAGTGTGCAGTATAGTACGTGCATTATTGTGCACTACTGTCTCCTTTCTATATAAAGGAAAGTATATGTAACATAATGGGTAAGTCGGAAATAAACGAAGCTTTCTTAAAAAAAAACACTTTCTCAAATATTTAAATACTTAATAGATAATGAAACAACCTTCAGATATCATGGATAAGCAAGAGGCAAAGGTATATTGTTCAAAAAATGTGCAGAACTAATTTCATATATTCCTGAATATCATATATATAATTGAATAAATTTATGTTCGTTATTATGTATTAGAATTATTTGAATCATGATTTCTAGTTTATTAGCACATTGGAAACAGGGAGAAAACTTCTATACTATGCCATCCTAATGTTGAAACCGGTAGGCGAGGAAAGTCGTTTAGAGGAGTAAACAAAGTTGAGGCGCTGATAAGAAGGAAGTATCCGCTAAAGTACGATGCTAGTAGTGACAGGAGAACATGATAAACAGATAATCTAGTTCATAATGATCTAATATGAATTTAATCAATTATGAATATAATAGGAAGGAATAATTGAAAATAAAAACTGCATGATAAAGAACATGACTACATACATGCATGATGGAATAATAAAAAACTATGAAACTTTAATCCTATATATACTTAAACGTATAGAGATAATTGAATTAAGAAGAATTATATGGGAAAAAATATTTAATGATAACGAATCAGAAAATATATGTCATGACCCAATTTCTCAAGTCATGATGGCGCCTACTATATGACCCACCAGTAGGCAAACCGACCCATATCCCGAAACTCGAAGTAATGGGATGTTAGGGTGGAAAACTGTCACGCCCCGAGCTACCCCCGAGACGCGAACACGGGACCTTGGACAACAAGTAATCCCAAGCTAACCCTGCTGGCATGATCATGAGCATACTACAGATAATAAACTGATGCGAAAGCTAAATCATAAATAAACAGAAGAGATGGGAATGCCCATATACTATAACTGAATATATCAAATCTGAGAGTTTAATACAAAAGAAATATCAAACTCAAAATACTAAGCTGAATCTAACTATGTCTGAAATAAGCCTCTAAACTGACTAGAAATATTGGGACATGCCCCAACTAGATCTAGCAAAACTGAAACTAAAGACTAAAAGCGATAAAGATAAACATGTCACTAGTCCTCGAAGAATGAGGACTCACCACTGATGCTGCTGAACTGAAGATCGAGAATCAATCTAAACGTGATCTAGATGCTGAGAACCTGAACCTACATCACGAGAAGATGTAGCGCACATATGCGTCAGTACTTGAAAGGTACTGAGCATGCAGGATAGAGTAAAGCTGAAATATCACATAACTGAACAAAGCATACTGAGCAATGATATAATCTGAACATGATATAGATGCTAAAAATACTGAATACTGAGCTAACTGAATGCAATGACCAAATTTATAACATGCTGATACTGAATATACTGAAATATAGTCAATGCAATAGAATCTGACTGAACTGTGGGAGCTACTAATAACCGACATAAAACCACATGAGCTAAATGTGGAGTCCGATGTATACGCCCCATCAAGAGGATCCAATATACCCTGCCAGAGGTATAGAGGCATACTGGCGTGATCACTAAACTGATGTTGACCACAGAGGGGACTTACACCTACGTGGCTCGTAGTTCTGGGACTATATGGGTACGTTGAACCCTAGTCCAACTTGGTATTATGCTACTCCCAATGAATTAAGTGGTTAACTGGTTATGACTGAATTTCTGTAAATACTGGATAGCTCGAAACTGAACATGCAAACTGAGAATGCAACAATTAATCTGATAATGATGCATTCATAAACTGAGGCATGTAAAACTGAATATATTATAACTGAATACTTGAATAGCTCAAAATACTTACATGTAGATACTCATACTTGAAAACTCCTTTTAGAAAACAATTCAATATCATATTATACTATGATCATTGATGACTTGGGAAGTCATACTTTTGCATAAACATTGATGGTATATCTAGATACCATACTATTCATACATTGATGACCTACTCAATTGTCATACTAATCATGTTTTAGAAGCTCTTTCTCAAAACTCATCTTAACTTTCTCAAAAACTCAGTTTAAAACTCAAGTGTTGTCTTAAAGAAAAGTTTCTCATGATTTAGAACTCAAAATAGGGTTTATGCTGAATTATACTGATAATGTGGCATAAAACTGGAGCATGTATATCTGAATAACTGAAATATCTGACCTAGCATGTGTAATTCAAGAACTGAAGAAATACATAGCTAGGGTTCTGAAATTCATGCAATAAACTGAGCAATAGCATGATAATCTGATTTGGAATATTTAAATAACTAATTCATGATGATCTGCTGTAATTTTAGAAACCCTAGGTTTGTTCATAATCATGGAATCAAGAATCTGACTGAATTCTAGGGACCTAATGGGCGAAAGGAACCCACTAGTGAAATCCCATATACCTGGTGACGAATTCCACCGAGATATCTTTCGATTTTGGGGCTGGAACTGATGGAACCTTGCTCCGTTCTTGAACTAGGGTTCTTGACCTCTCTTCTCCTTTTAGCGTTCGAATTTTCTAAGTTTGATTAAATGATTTTGACTAAGGTAAGTTGTAGTTATGTTTTCAGGCTTAAACTAACTAAAACCTCGTGATTTAGGGTTTAAACGATGTATCTAAGGGGTTAAACGGAATAGGAAAAGACCAAAAAACCCTTGAATTAACTGTTGTCGAAGTGAACTATAGATTGGACATACAGACCGTGGATCGATTGACGGTCCGTGCTGGTCAATCGTCAATTAGGACTGAAGCTGGGCTTTTAAGGCATTGATCCACGGACACGAACTACGGTCCGTGACCTGACCTACGGACCGTAAGTCCGGCCGTGGGTCAACACTTAGCCAAATTTTCTGACTGAGTTCTGGGGAAGTTTTCTGTCACGAACCACGGACCTGCAGGACGGACCGTGAGTCCATCTACGGTCCGTGGATGGTGTCCGTGAGTGCCACCTGTAACACCATAAATCTGCAATCTGGTCTATTTTCGGATACGAGGTGTTACAAAAACCAACCAATCAACCTAAAATAGTAATAAATATAACAAGAACATGCAATGAACGGGCGGAAGCGACTAGACATATATACACAAAATGAATCCCTCCCAAAACCTGGAAGTCACAAGTACAGAGCTGCTAACAAGAAGTACAAGTCCCAAAGTGGACTACAGAAACAAGCTGTCTCAAAAGGCAAAAGACAAGCAAAAGTAAGTGCAGAAGGAGACGGGCAAATCCAGGACGTTGTGTGCTCACCATCGCCTCCGATCACGACCACAGCTGGCTTGAATCAACATCGGTAGATAGTACTCGGACCTGCATCACGAAAATAGATGCAGAGTGTAGTATGAGTACCAAAACAACAGGTACCCAGTAGGCATCATAGGCCGACTGAGCAAGATAAGCAAAAGTAAACTGAAATGCAAATAAAGGGTCACAATCAAAGACAAAAAAGTAGTAAAAGTGGGTATGTACACGAGCGTACAGGCAACAAAGACAAGAAATCTAACTAAATCCGCCAAGCTCCCATAAACCCGACGGATACGCTCGTGCACAATAAAAGAAACCACCTGCACGGACCCCCATAATCTCGGCAAATGCACTGGCAGTTGAAGTAAAAGAATGTAGCTAGAAGGTCTATCACAATATTACCAATTTTTTGTCTTTAACCGAACCATTTCCAATTATATTCCAAGATCTCACTACGTCCCGGACTTTAACCAGAACATCTCCAACCTCCAAAACCTCAACCGACATATGAGAGTAATCAAAGACTAAACTGAAGCTTCAGTAAAGAATTGGGAATTCACCACGTGCAAGCTGGACCACGAACTCAAACCGGGTACTGTAGCTAATGAGTCAACCTATATGGGCTGGACCACAGACTCAAACCAGGTACTGTAGCCAAAAATCAGATCACAGGTAAGCTGGACCACGGACTCAACCGGGTACTATAGCTAAGCCTGGACATAACTAAGCTGGACCACGGACTCTAATCGGGTGTTGTAGCTAAGAATCAATATCCAACCATACATCGCGGGAAATATAACCAAACCGTTTACCATAAATAATCATTTCAGTCCGACCTTTATATACCCCATATCGTTGAGGAAGTATCCAAAAGTGAGTAAGCTAGAGCACGGACTTTAACCGGGTATCTGTAGCCGATAGAAATGCAGGGCATTATGGATACAAGGTCATAAGCTGAGTTACCGCCTAGCTAAGTCTCAGACTATCAGACTCAAGTCTGCTATATCAGTCTATAAGGAGCTAACCGTCTGAAACGATGTCTGAAAAAGTTCTACGGCCCAATGGCATCCGAAACCTCGCAAGTCTATGGCAACACTAGTCTAAGCCTAAACTAAGGCCAAACATACTTCCAATCATTATTATAATATACACCACAAGGTATGGATGTTCAACAATATCAAGAGTCATGCTTTCACAATCCAACAATTTCCCAAAATAAGGTCTAAGGCATGAATTATAGAAATTTAGCATGCTCGACACCCAAACCCCTCCATACTCAAGAAAATCAATAAAGAATTGCCTAAACATGCTCAATCTCACAAAGGGAAAATCATAGCCTACCTGAAAGCCGATCACGCGTGCTCCAACTCACGATACCGGAACTTTTCCCTTCCGAACGGTCTCCAAATGCTTCCACACTATCAAAAGGTTAATAACCTCATCAATACGAATATATTGACACTAAAATTATATTTTTCGGAGACGGACCCAAAATTGGGTCTAAAATGGGATTGTGGGACCCACAATTGAAATCCCAAAAATGAATCCGTGAAAATGTCCCAAATACCTTACTAAACTAATACCCCAAAATTTAGCACAATTAGATGCCTAAAACATAGAAAATCAGCCCCCAACAATTAAAATCATCATTAAGTCCTAACTTAAGACTTGGAAGCCCCTTGATCATCAAATTCTGGAAAAATGAGACCCTTCCAACCCAAAAAATTTATACCACGACGGTCCTTGCAAAAAACTCTACAAGTTAGCCTCAAGAATGACTAAAACGGACCGAAGATGATCAAGATCTAACTTTTCAAAGTTCAACAAAAAAAATTCATTCCGAAAATTATTCTAGCAGTAGCTAAATTCGATTCCTTACCTCAAACGAAGCCTCCCCTTGCGTTTCTGAGCTCACCACTAGATTCCCCACGAAATTCTCTTGAAATTAACCTTTTGAATCACCTAATTTGAGTTTAAAATGGAGGAGATATCTATGTTTGAAGATGAGGAAAAAAATGGACGAAAATCGTCCTTAAATATGGAAAATTCCAGATTTCAACACGCTGCCACGTGGCGTCGCATCGCTCAGCCACATGGCGTCACATGGCTCTGCCATGTCACCACTGTGTTAGAATTTAACAACTCTTCAAACTTAAATTTTGATGTTCCGGACTCGTTCGGAGTCGAAAAAACACAAACCATATAAGGAATCTGATTGGAAATGATATTTCGGACTCAACGGTGACGTCGGAATTTCAATTGGAGATTGCTTCGATGAAAAGTGGGTCCCACACCCAGTATCATTTTGAGCCAGATTCCACAACGGGCATCTAAAGCCTCGGGAAGTGAACAAAGGGTCGTTCTAGACCAAAATCGATATTCCGAAGCTAACTAAGCTGTCAGAATCTTCATCTGAACACGTTTTCCATGTAGGTTGACCAAAGTCAACTATAGGCCAAATTTTAAGGGCAAAAATGTTAAATGGCCCTAAACTCGTACTAATTGCCTCGATACTCGTGTTGACCGTGCTACTAGCCTAATTTGGCCATTTCGAAGCTGATGGAATCGTCAGAATTTTATTCTGAGGTCATTTACCTAAATTTATGACCGAAGTCAACTTTTCAAGTTATAAAATCTCCAAAACAGGGAAACGGGCCTAAAATCCAAACGAACGACCAGGCGACTGAATAGTCAGTGCCAGCAAGTCATAAATGACTTGGGGTCGCTATAGGAACGCTCTAAACGATAGAATGAATGCTTTAATTTAAAAATGACCTGGAGGGTCATTACAATATATTAAACCAACAATGGTATGAAATAGACCTACGTGATTTAGACCTCGAAAGAATAGAATGCTATGATTTAGAAATAAATTCAGATTAAAATGAACTACGAATATTTAAAATATTGGATAAAAGCTATGGAAAATATAAAACTACTAGAACAATTAATGGAAAATAATTTATATATGTACCTAATAACCCAAGATATGTTATATCTAGAATATATCATAAATAATATTAAAGAGATATCAGATTAAAACACTTAGCAAAAGAATATTATAATAAAATCTTTAAAATGGATTCCTCACCTACCAAAAATGGTACACCTACCAAAAATGTCATGAATTCCTCACCTACCACACTACCAAAAATATCTTAGTATATCATGAATTTATCATCTACCAGTAAAATAAATTTCGCACCGAAAAATAATATCAGAGCTATGGATGAAAAGAAATATAAGAAGAAAATTAATCAAATCATATCCGAAATATAAACAACTCAATATCACAAAAACTGATAAGAAAAAATTAGATCAATTAATAGATAATATATCTAAAATAGAATATAAATATATTCAATATTTAAAAATACAATGAATAACGAGAATAACGAATATAGACAAAAACTTACTGAAATAATTATAGCAAAAAGACAAGAATTAGCACATAGGCAAAGTAGACTTAACAGTAATATATTCGCAGGAACTTGTAAAAAATCTATAGTAGCACAAAGGAAAACTATTTTATATCTACAAATACAGATATAAAGTTTAAAATATAAACTCCAACACAATGTATAAATGAATAAGGAAGCATATGGCATAGACGAAAAAATATATGAAAACTATGACGGATTAAAAATAAAGATAATATTTTCTAATTTAGGAAGAAGATACAAAAAAATAGGTGACAATATAAGTTTAATGTTAGAAAAAGAAACGGTAAAACTAGAAGATAGTTTAACTGCTATGATAAGAATAACAAAAGAAAATGAAGAAATAGATAGAAAAACGGAAATTGAAAAAATAAAACATCAAGCAAAAAAGGAAGTACAACAATTAGAAGATGTAAAAAATACTAAAATAATAGAACTAGAAAAAGAGCTGGCAATGTTAAAAGAAATATATGAAATGAAACAAAAAGAAAAAGAACAAAAAACAAAATTAGCAAATGAGATAATTAAATTTAAAGAAAAATTGCAATTAGAAGGAAAAGAAGATAATAACCAAGATAATCTACCTAAAATAAGAATTGATGAAATAAATGACGATGATCTAGATGAACAACATTCAGAAACAAGCGAAACGTATACGAAACTTTTAACAAAGATAGATAATACAAAGAATTTAGAAGTAAATACAAGAGACATGGACATGGATGAAAAACCTAGTACATCAGGAATAAAAAACCCAAAAAATTTAAAATATTATAATGCAAACTATGGACAATATGATAAAGAAAAAACTATATGGGATAAAAGATTAAATAAAAAATGGACACCTAAACCAATAACTGAACAACATGATTTTTTAGATTTAGACTGTGTAGCAGATATAAATAAAACAATCCAATTATGGATGGGATATATATCAAAACAATTAATAGATAACAAAATAGGAATGACAGAAACACCAGGATATATAGAAGAACACTTATAGGAACAGTAAAATTATGGCTACAAAATTTATTAGAAGAAAGTTTAAAGACTCTAAGAAGTAATAAAAAATCTAATGAGGAATTAGCTACTAGAACTATGGAAATATTATATAAATACGAAGTAGCTATAAGAAATGAATTTAGTAGTATGACAACAGAAGTAGAAGAACAAAATAAAGAAAATATCATAAACCAAAATCTAATGACAAAATTAGCAATATGTAACATGTGTTATATAGATGAATATACATGTGCATTTAGAGAATACTATTAAAAGAGCCTTTTAAATTCAAAAGTAATAAAAAGTTGTAATAAAGCAGGATTAACAGATACCTTAGGAACTAGAATGAAATTCTTACAACGATGATTTATAGAACTATGTGAAAAACATAAAGAAGAAATATAAATGGGAAAAATATTGGTAAAAAACTTAGCATATTGCAAAAATAAAATGGTACCCCAATTTGGTTGTATGGACAAATACTGTAAAAAGAAATATAATAAAAAATACAGATCAAAATATAAATATAAAAAGCCAAGAAGAATATACTATGTAAAAAACTATAAAACTAAAAGAACATATAGACTAAAAAGAAAACTAACGGAATGTGCTTGTTATAATTGTGGAAACTAGGACATATCGCTAAAGATTGTAAATTACCTAAAAATCCAAAGAAAAAACAAATATAAAAAATAATAATAGATAATGAAAAATATACACAAATAGAATACGTAGATTATGAATTAGAAAGTGACGATAGCATATATGAATTATCAGAAAACAAAACAGACGAAATTGAAAATAATTCAGTAATAGAATTAGATAATGAACACTATATAAATGACTGAAATAGATATACAAATAATAACTAAAGAAAAATATCAAGATGAAGAATTAGCAGAACAAAATATAATATTTGATAATAATATATTTGAACAAATAAAAGGAAAAGAATTAAACCTAAGCGTGGAAAAAATATTCAAAATACCGACAATAAGAAACTGGTTTAAACGACAAAAAGAAGAATATTATGTAGTAAGTCAAAGAGAACATATCATAGATTGCAAATACACCAAAGGAAAGGCAAAAATACCAATAATAAACAAACGAAAAATAAATAAAGAAATACAAGATATTAAGGCCAAAAATCCAATTAAATATGTACATTTAGGAGGAACAGAAATATTAATAAAAGCATGTTTTAGAGAAGGAATAGATACATCCAGAGAAATATACTTAACGGATGATAGAATTATACAACCCATAGAAAAAAGTATAATAAGTGCAGTAAAAGGTAACCTCATATACCAAAAATTTAAATTTATAATAAGTGCTAACTACTCAGTAGCAATAAATGACAGAAACATAGATAAATCACTAGTATTATATTGGAAAATGTCAGGAATAGAACTAGCCCCAGGAAATAAAATATTTACAGCAGATGTAATGTCACGACCCAAATTAAGTTATGAGTGGCACCCATACTTCACCTCCTAAGTGGGTGGACCAAGGAATCTAAACCCCAACATATACCAATCATTCAACTACGACTAACAACAATAACGCGGAAGCTCCAAAACTTATTAAAGTAACCAATCAAATAAACCTCTAAAGTCTATTACAAATTATCCCCAAAATTTGAAAGTCATCACATCAAGGACATCTGTTCTTAACATATCAAGTCTAAAAGTATTAGAGACCCCAAAATAAGTAAATACGATGGTCCATGTCCGAAATTCAAGGACATCACGCCATAACTGAGAGAATCCAGCACGAGCTAAAAGGAATAGCTCACCCTGAAATCTGATGTGCTGGAGACTGGCTAGAGCTGAGGGCGAGTAAAAGTCGATGGTACACTTGCTGCACTCCACAAAAGAAAAACAAAAAAAACACAAGTAGGGGCCAGTACAAGGAACACGTATTGAGTAGGTATCATCGGCCAACCCAAAATAGAAACTAATATACAATGAACAATAGTATAAATTCAACTATAGCACTTAGCAGGTGATAAGAAACCACAACATGAACAAGTGGCAGTTGAAGCAAGTACGTAATCAATCACAATATCAAGCACACACACGGTGGCTCATGCCTCTACATCACACTCGTTTGGGAAATGCGTTCATTGAGATTGAGTACATTAAGTTAATTCAATATCTTTTTTCCTTTAATGTTACCGTGTCGAAACGTGACACTCCGATCCAATTATACCATGTCGGAATGTGACACTCTGATCCAATAATACCATGTCAGAATGTGACACTCCGATCCAAAAATATCGTGTCGAAACGTGACACTCCAATCCAAAAATACTGTGTCAAAACGTGACACTCCGATCCAAAAATACCGTGTCGGAACTTGACACTCCGATCCAATAATATTATTAATTTATCATTTATTATCACCAATTTTCAGCTCATTAATAATATTACATCAAGCCTTCTTTATTCAAGGCATAACTTCAATAGAGAGGTTTTCAGATTATAAATCTCACGGTCTCAGGATTTTAGACCAATCACACACCACACAACCAAGACAGACAATCACACAGTCAAGTACATAGAGAACTTCACAATATCATTCAATGCATATCAATCGCTATGAAGAGTTTATCTATCAAATAGAACAAATCATAACCTACCTCCACCGAAGAATTGAAGTCAGACAAGCTACTTCTCCAATGCTTTTTCTTTCCTCAATGCTTCCGAACCTTTCCAATCTATCAATTATATATGCATAATTTGAAAGTTAACGAATCTATAAGCACTCATATTATTCTATGTCTAGCCTAGACCCAAAAATCCCCCTAATTCTATAATCAATTTCCTAAAGTTCAAACCTGAGGGTAAGTCTTAATTCCTGCAATTAGCAGAACTTTAATCCCGAACTTTCCAATCAAGAATCACGTGAATGCAAAATTAATTAGCAACTTTACTCTACCAATTTTTATGTATACATATAAGCTCGTAATCCTCAATTTCAGTGTCACCTATTATTTAATGATAATCTCTTTTCCACTAATTAATAGCAATTTTTACAAATCCTATCCTTTTCTATTGGCATGACAGTTCAATTATATACTACCTTATCTACCGATAATCTCTAATACAAAATGCACCCTAATAGTGATATTTTAATGTATTAACCTCAAACATACTAACAATTTCACCTCAGTTTCCTTAGTAATCATTAGGTCATTATTACGTACAGACCTTGTCCCCAACTTCAACATAACTCTAACATTCTTTCCACCTGTAACGCATGCACAAGCCTAATTGCAACTCTAATCCATTATAATTTATGTAACGCAATAGAAGAATTGATACTAATTACCTGGATATTGGTCTTCTTGACAAATGCCGCAGGTATTGCTTTCTTGCCTCAAACCCTTATTCTTTCTACAGAATATTTACTCCCTAATTATTATACAAGACTAACTATAAAAGTGGTAAAAGCGACCCCTACTAATTTTAATATTATCTTCTTTAACTACCAACTAAATTAATTATTAAAACTACCCCACTAAATTCATAATTGTAGTTACGAATAGTCCAAAATACCAATTTAAAATCTATCGAAAAGTATTTTATAAAATTAAAAAGCTCTAGTACTCAAAATGACCAAATGTGTCATTACATTAGATACCAATTTACCCATCGTTCATCCTCGAACGATCAAAGAAGTGAAGGTAAGAAAGAGTACCTGAATCGATAAAAAGGTGTGGATATCTTTTGTGCATATCCACCTCACTCTCCCAAGTAGACTCTTCAACCGGCCGATTCCTCCACTGAACCTTGATAGATGCAATCTCCTTTGGCCTCAACTTGCGGACCTCCCTATCTATAATAGCTACAGGCTCCTCCTTATAAGACAGATTCTCATCAAGCAGTACTGAATCCCAACGAATAATGTAGTTTCTATCACCATGGTATTTTTTCAGCATAGACATATGAAATATCGTGTGCACCACTGACAACCCTGGAGACAGGGCCAATTCATAGGCCACCTCCCCCACGCGCTTAAGAACTTCAAATGGCCCAATGTACCTCGGACTAAGCTTACCTCGCTTACCAAACCGCATCACACCCTTTATGGGTGAAACCTTTAGCAAGACCTGTTCACCCTCCATAAACTCCAAGTCCCTGACCTTTCGATCTGCATACTTCTTCTGCCTGTTCTGAGCTGCTAAAAGCTTCTCCTGAATGAATTTCACTTTCTCTAATGATTCTCTCAAGAGATCACTACCCCAAGGCCTCACCTCAAATGAATCAAACCAGCCAATGGGAGACCTACATCTCCTCCCATACAATGCCTCAAAGAGGGCCATATCAATACTCGAGTGGTAGCTATTATTGTACGAAAACTCTGCTAAATGTAAGAATTGATCCTAATGACAACCAAAATCTATCACGCACGCATGAAGCATATCCTCCAACACTTGAATTGTTCGCTCAGACTGTCCATCGGTCTGAGGGTGAAATGCGGTACTAAGATCCAATCTAGTACCTAATTCAGCATGCAAGGTCCTCCAAAAGTTAGAAGTAAATTGCGTACCTCTATCTGATATGATAGAAATTGGAACTCCATGCAATCGAACAATCTCACGGATATAGAGTTTGGCTAACTTCTCTGCATTGTAAGTCATCTTGATCGGAACGAAGTGAGCAGACTTAGTTAACCTGTCAATAATTACCCAAATAGAATCAAACTTACCCAATGTCTTTAGAAGACCAACCACAAAATCCATTGCAATTTTTCCCACTTCCATTCCGGAATAGGCATTCTCTGAAGTGTCCCTCCAGGCCTCTGATGTTCATACTTTACCTGCTGACAGTTCGGACATTGGGCAACAAAATCAATAATGTCACACTTCATTCTACTCCACCAATAATGTTGTCTCATATCACGATACATCTTGGTTGCACCAGGATGTATAGAATACCTCAAACTATGAGCCTTTGCAAGAATAGTATGAGTCAAGTCATCAACACGGGGCACACACACCCACCTCTTAATTATCAAGGCACCTTCCTTATCAATCACAGCCTCCCTAGCTTCTCCCCGCAACACCATATATCGAATTCGACTCAGCTTCTCATCACCAAACTACTTTCCCTTAATCTGGTCAAGAAAAGAAGATCTTGCCTCCACACAGGCCAAGAATCCTCCTTTTTCAAGTATTTCCAGCCTCATAAAATCATTAGCCAAAGTTTGCACCTCTCTAGCCAATGGGCGTCTAGAAACCTGTAAGTGGGCTAAACTACCCATGCTCTCTACTTTTCTACTTAGGGCATCTGCCACAACATTAGCCTTTCCCAGGTGATATAAAATAGTAATATCATAATCTTTCAATAACTCCATCCATCTCCTCTGCCCCAAATTCAAATCTTTCTGGGTGAACATATATTGTAAACTGTGATGATCTATATACACTTCACACTTGACCCCATATAGATAATGCCTCCACTACTTCAATGCAAATACAACTGCAGCCAACTCCAAATCATGGGTCGGATAGTTACGTTCATGCACTTTCAATTGCGTTGAAGCATAGGCAATTACATTCCTCTCCTGCATTAGCACTATACCCAAACCAAAATAAGATGCATCACAATAAACAATGAAATTCTTACCTTACACGGGCAAGGCAAGAATCAGTGCAGTAGTCAACAAGGTCTTGAGTTTCAGGAAGCTTTCTTCACACTCATTCGACCATACAAATGGAACATTCTGCTTGGTCAAATTGGTCAACTGGGAAGCAATGGAAGAGAATCCCTGTACGAATCGGCGGTGGTAGCTAGCTAAACCAACAAAGCTCCTTACCTCTGAAACATTAGTAGGCCTTACCCAACTCTTCACTGCTTCAATCTTAGAGGGATCCACCATCACTCCATCCTTAGAAACCACATGCCCCAAGAAGGACACTGAATCGAGCCAAAACTCACACTTGGAGAATTTGGCATAAAGCTTTTTCTCCATTAACAACCCCAATACAATTCTCAAATGCTCCTCGTCTTCCCTCTTGCTCATTGAGTATATCAGGATATCATCAATAAATACAATAAAAAAGAGGTCTAAATATGGCTTTAAAATTCTGTTCATTAGGCTCATGAAAGCAGCAGGGGCATTCGTAAGCCCAAAGGACATTACTAAAAATTCATAATGCCCATACCTGGTTCGAAAAGCAGTCTTTGGCATGTCCGTTGCCCGCATTTTCAATTGATGATAATCGGACCTCAAATTAATTTTAGAGAAGACACAAGCACCCTGTAATTGATCGAACAAGTCATCAATGCGAGGAATGGGGTACTTGTTCTTAATAGTTACCTTATTCAGTTGCCTGTAGTCTATGCACATTCGAAAACTACCATCCTTCTTCTTCACAAATAAAACTGAAGCACCCCAAGGAGATATACTTGGTCTAATAAAACCTTTACCTAACAATTCCTGAAGTTGGGCCTTTAACTCCCTTAACTTAGCTAGGGCCATTCTATAAGGTGGAATGGAAATGGGGCGAGTCCCTGGCTCCAAGTCAATACAAAAATCAATATCTCTATCTGGTGGCATACCAGGTAGGTCGAAAGGAAAAACATCTATAAACTCACGGACTATCGAAACAGACTCAATTGAAGGCACTTTGGAAGTATCATCCCTGAGATGTGCCAAGAAAGCTAAACAACCCTTACTCACCAACCTCTTAGCACTAAGAAAAGAGATAATATGAACTGGGGCGGGAATATAGTCACCCTCCCACACTAGTGGATCTATCCCAGGCTTGGCAAAGGTCACAGTCTTAGCATTACAATCTAAGATAGCAAAATTTGGAGAAAGCCAAGTCATACCCAAAATTACATCAAAATCAACCATTTCTAGAATAATCAGATCTACATAAGTCTCGCCCCCCACAAAAATCACAAGGCAAGACCTATACATCTTTTCCACTATCACAGACTCACCAACAGGAGTAGAGAAACGAATAGGCATGTCAAGCAAATCATAATGAAAATCAAGACCAGTAGCGAACAAGGAAGATACATAAGAAAATGTGGATCCAGGATCAAACAATATAGAAGCCATGCAATCACAGACCAGAAGAGTACCTGTGATAACAACATCAGATGTATCTGCCTCTAACCTCCCAAGGAAAGCATAACAATGAGCCCTATCACATATCTGTCCATTGCCTCTGCCGGGCTGCGCTCCAATAGTTCCAACCTGCCCACCACCCCGGTTGAACTGGTGACCACCATTACCTTGGCCACCACGTCCTCCAGAATGACGGCCTCTACCATGACCACCTCTACCTCTAACTACCATGGCCACCTCTACCTCTAACTGCTAGAGATCTGTAACTCTGATCGTACCGAGCCTGACTCTGCTTTGGATAATATTTCTTGATATGTTTGGCCTATCCACATCCATAACAAGTCCTAGAGTTGAGTGTAGGTCTCTGTGAAGACGAAAAAGACTGGAGGTAACCCCCAAACTTAGAAAAAGATTGACTGGTCTGCAACGGACCCTCAACTAAAGCCTGCAATGAAGACTGAATAGGACGGGGTGGATAGCCCCCTGAACTCTGCCCTCTGGAGTACGAACCACTAAACTCACCTCCTTTACGAAACGTTTTAAATGTTGACACCTTGGTGAAGTCATCCGGCTTCACCCCCTCTACCTCTATCACAAAATCAACTACTTCCTGAAAAGATTTTGCAGAAGCGGCTACCTATAAAGCTGGGATCTGCAAATCTGACCTCAACCCCTTTACAAAGCGGCGAATCCGCTCTTGCGGAATGAGGCAAAGCTGAGTGGCATACCTGGATAATGCATGAAATTTAGCCTCATAAGCTACAACATACATCCTTCCTTGCTCTATGTTCAGGATCTCATCCCTCTTTTTGTCCCTCAAAGTCCGGGGTATGTACTTCTCCATAAATAAGCTAGAAAATATTGTCCAAGTCATAGGTGGTGCCTTTGCTGGTCGACACTCCACATGAGATCGCCACCACATTTTGGCATCCCCTTGAAACTGGTAGGTCACAAACTCAACACCGAATCGCTCCACTATGCCCATCTTATGTAACAACTCATAGTAATCAACCAGGAAATCATAAGCATCTTCAAATTCGGTACCCTTGAAAACTGGAGGTTTCGGCTTTAAGAACTTAATAAAGAGATTATGTTGGTCACTAGTCATTTTAGGCCCTGTAGTCAATCGGGGAAACGTGCCTATTTCCAAGGACGCATCCATGCGAGGAGCCACATCGACTGCATGTTGTACTCCCTGAACTTGAGGTGCTAGTGAAGAAAATCTTTGGGGTGCACATACCCGATCGAGATAACCCGCTAAGATAAGTGAGAACATGATTAATCATCTCTGGAGTAGGCTGGGGTGGTACTTCCTTCTCTTGAATCTACTCATCTTCCCCTTCGTCACTCTCACTCACTAACTCGTCAGTCGGTGGATGAGTCACCACTCTATCCCTAGCTGGACCAAGTGTTTGTCCTCTGCCTTTAGTGGGCCTTCTCCCGCGACCTCTACCACGACCTCTTGCCACTGCTCCCCTTCAAGCTGCAGCCCCAACGGTTGGCTCAGGTTTACCCTGTCTTGCCGGTGTTGGTGTTGTCACACCTGTTGCTCTAGTTCTAACCATCTGCGAGATAGAGTGAAGAAGGTCAGATACCAATTTGTATCACCTAGATACCAATTGAATTCAAGTAATAGCAGAAAGAAAGAAAAATGTGAGTTTTCCTAAATTCCTATAGCCTCTTGAAGAAAAGTACAAACGTCCCCGTACCGTTCCGCAAGACTCTACTAGACCTGTCCTTGTGTGATGAGATCATCAAACCTAACACTCTGATACTAAGTTTGTCACGATTCAAATTGAGTCATGAGTGGCAACCACACTTCACCTCCAAAGTGGGCGGACCAAGGAATCTAAACCCCAACATATACCAATAATTCAACTACGACTAACAACAATAACGCGGAAGCTCCAAAACTTATTAAAGTAACCAATCAAATAAACCTCTAAAGTCTATTACATATTATCCCCAAAATTTGAAAGTCATCACATTAAGGACATCTGTTAACATATCAAGTCTAAAAGTATTAGAGACCCCAAAATAAGTAAATACGATGGTCCATGTCCGAAATTCAAGGACATCACGCACACCGAGAGAATCCGGCCACGAGCTAGAAGGAATAGCTCACCTCGAAATCTGATGTCTTTGACTGGCGCTGAGCCGAGGGGCGAGTAGAAGTCGATGGTACACTTGCCGCACTCCACAAAAGAAAAACAAAAAAAACACGAGTAGGGGTCAGTACAAGGAACACGTATTGAGTAGGTATCATCGGCCAACCCAAAATAGAAACTAATATACAATGAATAATAGTATAAAATCAACTATAGCACTTAGCAGATGATAAGAAACCACAACATGAACAAGTGACTGTTGAAGCAAGTACGTAATCAATCACAATATCAAGCACACACACGAGGGCTCATACCTCTACATCACACTCGTTTGGGAAATGTGTTCATTGAGATTGAGTAAATTAAGTTAATTAAATATCTTTTTCCTTTAATGTTACCGTGTCGAAATGTCACACTCCGATCCAATTATACCATGTCGGAATATGACACTTCGATCCAATAATATCGTGTCGAAACGTGACACTCCGATCCAAAAATACCGTGTCAGAACGTGACACTTCGATCCAAAAATATTGTGTCGAAATGTGACACTTCGATCCAAAAATATCGTGTCGGAACGTGACACTCTGATCCAATAATATTATTAGTTTATCATTTATTATCACCATTTTTGAGTTTATTAATAATATTACATCAAGCCTTCTTTATTCAAGGCATAACTTCAATAGAGATGTTTTCAGATTATAAATCTCACGGTCTCAGGATTTTAGACCAATCACAAACCACACAACCAAGCCAAACAATCACACAGTCAAGTACATAAAGAACTACACAATATCATTCAATGCATATCAATCGCTATTAAGAGTTTATCTATCAAATAGAACAAACCATAACCTACCTCCACCGAAGAACTGAAGTCAGACAAGCTACTTCTCCAATGTTTTTTCTTTCCTCAATGCTTCCGAACCTTTCCAATCTATCAATTTTATATGCATAATTTGTAAGTTAACGAATCTATAAACACTCGTATTATTCTATGTCTAGCCTAGACCCAAAAATCCCCCTAATTCTATAATCAACTTCCTAAAGTTCAAACCTAAGGGTAAGTCTTAATTCCTGCAATTAGCATAACTTTAATCCCGAACTTTCCAATCAAGAATCACGTGAATGCAAAATTAATTTGTAACTTTACTCTATCAATTTTTATGTATACATATAAGCTCGTAATCCTCAATTTCAGTGTCACCTATTATTTAATGTTAATCTCTTTTCCACTAATTAATAGAAATTTTTACAGATCCTATCCTTTTCTATTGGCACGACAAGTTCAATTATATACTACCTTATCTACCGATAATCTCTAACACAAAATGCACCCTAATAATGATATTTTAATGTATTAACCTCAAACATACTAACAATTTCACCTCAGTTTCCTTAGTAATCATTAGGTCATTATTACGTACAGACCTTGTCCCCAACTTCAACATAACTCTAACATTCTTTCCACCTGTAACACATGCACAAGCCTAATTGCAACTCTAATCCATTATAATTTATGTAATGCAATAGAAGAATTGATAATAATTACCTAGATATCGGTCTTCTTGACAGATGCCGCAGGTATTGCTTTCTCGCCACAAACCCTTATTCTTTCTACAAAATATTTACTCCCTAATTATTATACAAGACTAACTATAAAAGTGGTAAAAGTGACCCCTACTAATTTTAATGTTATCTTCTTTAACTACCAACTAAATTAATTATTAAAACTACCCCACTAAATTCTTAATTGTAGTTTTGAATAGTCCAAAAGTACCCATTTAAAATCTATCGAAAAGTATTTTATAAAATTAAAAAGCTCTAGTACTCAAAACGAACAAATGGGTCGTTACATGTAAAAACTTATATGTTTTAACGACAAAACACAAAATAACAGCAAAAAATAAAATAAGAAAAATAAAAATAGAATATCCTTTTGAAAGGATAGTTACAGTCAAAGATAATAATGATTATAGTTATAATTAGATTGATATAGAAGAAGATTTAGAAATAGTAAAAGAAAGACTAAGTACATCAAAAAGAATAAACTATGAAATACCCCAAATACCATCAAAAATGAGTACCTCAAGAAGAATAGATAGAACTCCACAAAAATCAATAGAAGAAGAAATAGAACCATATCATTACTACATAACGGGAGTAATGGAACAACGAAAATATCTAATATTAATAAATACAAGACAAGAAGAAAACTATATTACAAGAGAACTAGTGACAGAAGATGAGATAATTACTACTGAACAATCATTCCCTGAACTACCAAAGGCATTAATATATACCGAAGAAACTACAGAAAAGAAAATAATCATTGGAGGAGTACCAATAATAATAAAGTTTAAAGTATATCAAGGAGATAAAAATATCACTTTAGGAATAAAATGGTTAGAACAAGTAAACCCATATAATTTAGAAGACAAACAATTAACAATAAATTATAATAATATGAAGATAATAATAAAAAGAACTTTCTTATGATAAAAACATGAAAATATATATACTTGCAAAGATAATAATAGAAGGATATTACAACAGATATTATACACCAATGATAGACACAAGAGCAGAAGCTAATATATGTAAATGCAATTGCTTACCTGAAGATAAATGGGAAAAATTAAAAACACCGATAGTAGTAACAGGATTTAATAATGAAGGAAGCATGATCACATATAAGGCAAAAATATAAAATACAAATATGGGATAAGATATTAACTATAGAAGAAATATATAACTTTGAATTGACCACAAAAGATATGCTATTAGGAATGCCATTTTTAAAAAAATTATACCCACATATAATAACAAAAACACACTTGTGGTTCACAACACCATGTAAACAAAAAATTGGAGCAAAAAGAGTAAATAACTAAAAACGAAAAACAACAGAATGGATAAAAGGAAGTGAAAAAATTACACAATAATTAGAAAATATAAAAGAAGAAGACCCTAAAATATAATTGATTATATTCTCTATAGATAAAGTAAAAATAATCCAAGATAAGTTAGAATTGTTATATAGTGAAGATCCTTTACAAGGATGGAAAAAACATAAAACAAAAGTAAAAATTGAGCTAATTGATAATAATAGTATAATAACCCAAAAACCATTAAAGTATAATTTTAATGATTTAATAGAATTTAAGATACATATAAGTGAATTACTAGAAAAAGGATATATACAAGAAAGCAATAGTAAGCATACAAGCCCAACATTTATAATAAATAAATATAGCAAACAAAAAAGAGAAAAAATTAGAATGGTTATTGATTATAGAAACTTAAATGCAAAAACTAAAACATATAATTACCCAATACCTAATAAAATATTAAAGATAAGACAAATACAAGGATATAATTACTTTAGGGCCTGTTTGGAAGGACACCCTGGTAATTGGATTTTGTGTAATTGGTGTAATTACATTGTCTTGTCCTGTTTGGAAGGACAGCTAATTACTTGGTCAGCAGGTAATTGGTGTAATTCACAGGCAGAGACTGTGAATTGCTGGTAATTACATGGTGTAATTACCACCTGATTACTTTTTTATTTCTTTTTTTTATTTCTATTTTTATTTTTTTGTTTTAATTTTTTTACTTCTATTATTTTAAGTTCTTTTTTATTTTTATTATTCTAAAAATTTGCAAAAGTTTATTTTTTATTTTATATTATTATATTTTATTTTCTTCTTGTTCTCAACCTTACTTTACGTGATTCTATGTAATTTTCTTGTATTATCTATTTCTTTATGCCATACTTATTTTCTCATTAGCATAATTTTATTAGTATTCTAATTTTTAAATTAAAATAGAATTTATTGTTAAGTAAGGTTATAGACTTACGTTTTCTTTATTAAGAAAAATAAAAATAAATCATATTTATTGTTATGTTGAAATTTGTTATAAAAGTATTATGTTAAATTTTTTGTTTTGAATTTATAACCTATGTTATATTTTCAGTTTCATTTGTTTTAGTAATATTGAATTTACATTGCACGTAATTTTTAATTAGACTTGATAGATTATATTTTTGTCAAACATTTAATAATTTATGACATTTTATATATATATTATTCTTTTTATCAAACATGCATTTCATGATGTTCGTAGAAACTTCATACTTTTAGTTGTTACGATCAATTCAATTGAAATATATTGATTTGAAAAAATATAAATCAATTATTTTTTCATAATATTAGTTACAGAAAATATGTTTATTAATTAATATATTTTCAAAAAAGAATATATATCTTAAATATTTAATTTAATGTCATTTATAAAGTTTCTTATTTGTCTAGTATAAATTTTAAATAATTAATTTTTATTTTTAAAATTTATTATAATTTTGTGATTGCAATTGTGCATCCAAACAGAACATGTGTAATTACACTATGACATCCAAACAGGACATGTGTAATTACACTATGGTATCCAAACAGGACATGTGTAATTACAGTGTACTTACACTGTGGCAACCAAACAAATCAGTGTAATTACTAGACAGTGTAATTACTAGGCTGGTAATTACTACCCTAGTAATTACACCAATTCCAATTACCACGTGGCTTTCCAAACAGACCCTTAGTAAATTTGACTGTAAATTAGGATTTTACCACTTAAAGTTAGAAGAAAAATCTAAAAAACTTACAACATTTACAGTACCACAAAGATTTTATGAATGGAATGTATTACCATTTGGATATAAAAATGCCCCAGGTAGATATCAACACTTTATGGATAACTACTTTAAACAACTAGAAAATTGTGTAGTATATATTGATGATATATTACTATGTTCTAAAACCCAAGATGAACACATAAAATTATTAGAAAAATTCATACATATTATAGAATATTCAGGCATAAGTCTAAGAAAAAAAAACAGACATAATGAAAAAGCAAATAGAATTTGTAGTACCATTTTTCGGTGCGAAATTCATCTTATTGGTAGGTGAGGGACTCATGATATTTTTATGATATTTTTGGTAGTGTAGTAGGTGTGGAATTCATGACATTTTTGGTAGGTGTACCATTTTTGGTAGGTGAGGAATTCATTTTAAAGATTTTACTATAATATTCTTTTGCTAAGTGTTTTAATCTTTATATCTCTTTAATATTATTCGTGATATATTCTAGATATAACATATCTTGGGTTCTTAGGTATATATATAAATTTTCTTCCATTAATTGTTCTAATAGTTTTATATCTTCCATAGATTATGTCCAATATTGTAAATATTCGTAGTTCATTTTAGTCTGAATTTATTTCTAAATCATACCATTCTATTCTTTCGAGGTCTAAATCATGTAGGTCTATTTCATACCATTGTTGGTTTAATATATCTTCTGATTCGTTATCATTAAATATTTTTTTCTCATATTATTCTCCTTAATTCAATTATTTCTATATCTTTAAGTATATATAAGATTACAGTTTCATAGTTTTTTATCATTTCGTCATGCATGTATGTAGTCATGTTCTTTATCATGCAGGTTTTTATTTTCAATTATTCCTTCCTATCATATTCATAATTGATTAAATTCATATTAGATTATTATGAACTAGATTATCTGTTTATCATGTTCTCCTGTCACTACTAGCATCGTACTTTAGCGGATATTTCCTCCTTATCAGCACCTCAACTTTGTTTACTCCCCTAAACAGCTTTCCTCGCCTACCGGTTTCAACATTAGGATGTCATAGTATAGAAGTTTTCTCCCTGTTTCCAGTGTGCTAATAAACTAGAAATCATGATTCAAATAATTCTAAAACGTAATAACTAACATACATTTATTTAATCATATATATGATATTCAGGAATATATGAAATTAGTTCTGCATATTTTTTGAACAATATACCTTTGCCTCTTGCTTATCCATGATATCTGAGGGTTGTTCCATTATCTATTTAGTATTTTAAATATTTGAGAGAGTTTTTTATTTATAAGAGTGCTTCCTTTATTCAAAGTTTGTCCTTTATGTTACATGTTCCTTCCTTTATATAGAAAGGAAATCCTACTGCACTTACAAATTCTATCCTATCTTACATTACTTTACAATAATGTACAATAATGCACTACTTCTTGACTTTCTTACATAGTACTATTTACTTTATGACTTTTTTACACTACCACACCTATCCACTTTACACTTGTCTCTACCTTACCTACCACTTTTAATATGCATCCTACATTGTTGACTAATTTACACTACACTTTCTTACAATAATAATTTACAATAATAGTACTATTCACTCTTTGGCTTTTCAAAAAAGAGAAAGCCTTTGTCACTATCTTCTTTACCTTATCTATTTTCCGTCTCTATCTTCTTTTATTTTATCATTCCAGCTGGACATCGGGGATTACATTATCTTCTCCATTGCATTTTGAACATATATGATCTGGATATTTGTATCCAATTAATTTACAATATTTGGTTAATAGTTCATTTGAGATGAATCCCTTCTTTAATGCTCTGGTAATAGGTTGTTCTTCTGGTTCGAGTAGAGATAATATCCATTTTTGTACTTCGTCCAAATCTGCTTCCCTTAGCTCCCTTGAGTTTGAATATATCATAAGTTGGTCTCGTGAATAATAACTCCATATTGCATTCCCATTTAGATAATTATTTGCTAGTTCTTGGATAATTGTTGACATACCAATTATTCTCTTATTAGCATAGAAACTTGGTATCTCAATTTCTTGTATCTCTGGTTGTTGTCCGATATCTTCTGAAATTATCGTATCTCTAGTTAATCCTATTTTTACAACTTGTATTATTGGTTTTATCTCATCATATAGTATCTCTGCAGGGGCCGCATAAAACTTTACATAAAATAGATTGCCTTTTGTTACTCTTTTATAGGTTATGAATGCTCTGTGTATCTCTGGTATACCACTTAGTTCTTTCCCATCGTATGTATAAACTGTACTTAATAATCCATTGTTGTAATAGGTTTTGACTAAATTTTCTTTAGTTTTTGGTTGAGCTATCAACTTATTGTACCCTTGTAATTTTTGGGTTAAATAATCTTGGGTTGGTTCTTTAGTGGTGGTAGATCTGGGATTAAGATTCAAATATGTTTGGATTTTATGTATATTCCTAATATAGGTTTGTGTGATATGGTTATAAATTTTTTTTGTCTTTGTTTAGGCTCTCTGCATACGTTGAGGTTTGTGGTGATATAATCAATGGGTCTTTTGGTATTTTTGGTGTAAATGGTTTTTCAAACATTTTATTTATATTAGTGCTTGTATATTGTTTCCTAACTGTTTTGCTTGTACCTGCAGCTACATTGAAACAATCATTATGGGTTTTTTTGAGTATCCCAACGTCTCCTTCTAACTCTAGATGTCTAGTGTCTTCCGATTGACATATCTCTGCATGTTTATAGTCATGCGACTGACTTATAGCTTTACACTTTAGTTTTTTTTATCTCATTGTCCATACTATCCACTTTGGTACAAAGTGTAGTAATGGCTTTAAGTATATCTTCAATTGTATTTTCTTTCTCAATCTGAGTAGCTTTGTCTTGATAAGTAATCTGCAATAACATTCTTATCAGTTTTTATTACTTCAATAGTAAATATAAAATTTAATATATTTAGTACCAATCTCCTTATTTATTTTGTTGTTACTGAATCTTATATTTTTCTTGTTAGCCACCATTTTACTTGTGTGTTATCTGTCCTTATAATAAATTTGTTATATACAATATATGGTTCAAATGATAATAAACATTTATATACTGAATATAATTCTTTCCTGTTTATTTCCCATCTTATTTCTGTATTAGTAAATGTTCCTAAATAATATCTACAATGATCTATTTTTTCTCCATCATACTCGTATTTTAAGATTCCTCCATAACTTTTTTCACTGGCATATGATTCTACTATATAAGTAATTTTTTTTTCATACGGAAAATATAGTTTAGGTAGGTTTTTACATAATAATTTTACTTTTTGTATTTGTGTTTGGTCTTTTTTATCAAACTGGTATTCTACATCTTTCTTTAATTTTTGCTGTAATGGTTTTAAATTTTCTGCTAATTTTGGTATGTATTTTCTGACTTGATTTACCAGTCCTAAGAATGATTGTAATTTCTTTTTTGTATCTAGTTGTTCATTTGAGTTAATTATTTTTTGTACTATATGCATTTGCATTTTTATTCCATTTTTATCTATTTGTATTCCTAGAAATTCTATTTGACTTTTCATTATGTCTGCTTTCTTTATGCTTAGGCTTATGTCTGAATACTCTATAATATATATGAATTTTTCTAATAATCTTATGTGTTCATCTTGGGTTTTAGAATTTAGTAATATATCATCAATATATACTACACAATTTTATAGTTGTTTAAAGTAGTTATCTATAAAGTGTTGATATCTACCTGGGGCATTTTTATATCCAAATGGTAATACATTTCATTCATAAATCCTTGTTGTACTGTAACTGCTGTAAGTTTTTTAGATTCTTCTTCTAATTTTAAGTGGTAAAATCTTGATTTGCTGTCAAATTTACTAAAGTAATTATATTCTTGTATTTGTTTTATTTTTAATATTTTATTTGATATTGGGTAATTATATGTTTTAGTTTATGCATTTAAATTTCTATAATCAATAACCATTTTACTTTATCCTCTTTTTTGTTCACTATGTTTATTTACTATAAATGTTGGGCTTGTATGCTTGCTATTGCTTTCTTGTATATACCCTTTTTTTAGTAATTCACTTATATGTATCTTAAATTTTGTAAAATCATTAAAATTATATTTTAATGGTTTTTGGGTTATTATACTATTACTATCAATTAGCTCAATTTTTACTTTTGTTTTATGTTTTTCCCGTCCTTATAAAGGATCTTCACTATATAATAATTCTAACTTATCTTGGATTATTTTTACTTTATCTATAGAGAATATAATTAATTCTATCTTAGGGTCTTCTTCTTTTATATTTTCTAATTTTTGGTTAATTTTTTCACTTCCTTTTATCCATTCTGTTGTTTTTCGTTTTTTGTTATTTACTCTTTTTGCTCCTATTTTTTGTCTACACGGTGTTGTGAACAACCAGTGTGTTTTTGTTATTATATGTGGGTATAATTTTTCTAAAACTGGCATTCCTAATAGCTCATCTTTCGTAGTCAATTCAAATTTATATATTTCCTCTATAGTTAATATCTTATCCCATATTTGTATTTTTATATTTTTCGCCTTATATGTGATCATGCTTCCTTCAATATTAAATCTTGTTACTACTATCGATGTTTTTAACTTTTCCTACTTATCTTCTAGTAAACAATTGTATTTACATATATTAGCTTATGCTCATGTGTCTATCATTGGTGTATAATATCTATTGTAATATCCTTCTATTATTATTTTTGCAAGTATATATATTTTCATGTTTTTATCATAAGAAAGTTCTTTTTATTATTATCTTCTTATTATTATAATTCATTGTTAACTGTTTGTCTTCTAAATTATTTGGTTTTACTTGTTCTAGCCATTTTATTCCTAAAGTGATATTTTCATCTCCTTAATATATTTTAAATTTTATTACTATTGGTACTCCTCCAATGATTATTTCCTTTTCTGTAGTTTCTTTGGTATACATTAATGTTTTTGGTAGTTCGGGGCATAATTGTTCAGTAGTTATTATTTCATCTTCCGCCACTAATTCTCTTGTAATATAGTTTTCTTCTTGTCCTGTATTTATTAATATTAAATATTTCCGTTGTTCCATTACTCCCGTAATGTAGTAATGATGTGGTTTTATTTCTTCTTCCATTGATTTTTGTGGAATTTTATCTATTCTTCTTGAGATACTCATTTTTGATGATATTTGGGGTATCTCATTGTTTATTCTTTTTATGTACTTAGTCTTTCTTTTACTATTTCTAAATCTTCTTCTATATCAATTTCATTATAATTATAATCATTCTTATCTATGACTGTAACTATCCTTTCAAAAGGATTTTCTATTTTTTTTTTTTTTTTTTTTTTTTTTTGCTGTTATTTTATGTTTTGTTGTTAAAACATATAAGTTTTTACATCTAGCTGTAAATATTTTACTTTCCGGGGCTAGTTCTATTCCTGACATTTTCCAATATAATACTAGTGATTTATCTATATTTCTGTCATTTATTGCTCTTTGAGTAGTTAGCACTTATTATAAATTTAAATTTTTGGTATATGAGGTTACCTTTTACTGCACTTATTATACTTTTTTCTATAGGTTGTATAATTCTACCATCTGCTAAGTATATTTCTATGGGTGTATCTATTTCTTCTCTAAAACATGCTTTTATTAATATTTCCGTTCCTCCTAAATGTACATATTTAATTGGATTTTTTGTCTTAATATCTTGTATTTCTTTATTTATTATTTATTTGTTTATTATTGGTATTTTAGCCTTTCTTTGGTGTAGTTGCAATCTATGATATGTTCTCTTTGACTCTTTACATAATATTCTTCTTTTTGTCATTTAAACCAGTTTCTTATTGTTGGTATTTCGAATATTTTTGCTACGCTTAGGCCTAATTCTTTTCCTTTTATTTGTTCAAATATACTATTATCAAATATTATTTTTTGTTCTAAAGATTCTTCGTCTTGATGTTCTTCTTTATTTATTATTTATATATCTGTTTCAGTCATTTGTTATATTATAGAATTCATTGTTTGATTCTATTTCTATATCATTATCTATTTCATTTTCTGATATTTCATATATGTTATCTTCACTTTCTAATTCATAATCTATGTATTCTATCGGGATATATTTTTCATCGTTTATTATTATTTCTGATATTTATTTTTGTCACGACCCGAGCCTACACCCTGGACGTGGCTGGCACTTGAAGACCATTGCTGGTCCCTAAGCGAACCCTCACCCTAGCTGACTACAAGCGGAAAACTAATTCACACATACAAAGCTTACAAACTGAAATAAAAGTTCATAAAACTTAAATAGAGAGCTTTAACTCAAAAGAAAACTCTGAATAAAATAAATTATTCAACTCGCCATAAAATAGGCAACTTAAGTCTTTAAAACATTTAATAAAATAAATGAATAATACATACTTCTTAACTATACTGACTATCTATGAAGCCTCTAACTGATAAAGATGGAAGTCGGGACAAGACCCGCGACATCCTGACTAAACTGAAAAGTAAATGAAATCCTCCGAAAACAAGGAGCTCACCATAGCTAACTCGAACTCTTGGATGTATCAACGAAGCTCCTATTGATGATCTTGAATACCTGTGTCTGCATCATGAGAAGATGCAGGCCAATTGGCTCAGTACGTGGAATGTACGAGCATGTAAGAGGAATTATAAAGCATAAACATAAGCTTGAAACTTAATAAAAGGAAATATACTTACTTCTTCTCAAACTTACTCAACTGAAGGAATACTCAAGGATACTCAAAACTACTCAACTCAGAAGTACTCAACTCAGAAGTACTCAAGAATAAGATACTCAACTCAAAGATATGATATTCAATTCTGGGTACTCAACTCAATATGACTGAACTCATTTCAATATAAAGCAGTTTAAAACAAGTGCAATATAAAGAAACAAACTGTTTAAAAACATGCTGTCAACTCTGTGTGAATGCAAGGATACAACATAACTCTGAAATGTATGTAAAAATACATATAATTGTGTATATAAGAATACAATAACTTCTGTGGGAGTTTCTCTAACCGACAATCATCACATAAGAGCTATAGTGATGATACAACGATCTACTTCACACTGCCAGCGCATCCTATACCCGGCCAAAGGTATAGGACTTGAACTACTAATGGATCCACTAGTCTATGTGAAAAGGGTTCATCTAAAATGTATGATCCTTTTCTACCCATGATGGCTACATGGTTTATGGGGGTTGTGAGTTGTCTGAACTCTCCCCCATATCGGTGCTCAATACTACTCCCAAAAATATATTAGCTCTTATGTTTTAAAAACATACTTCTTTCTATTGATTTGAGATAATTGCTCAAAAACTTAGCTCAAAGGCTATCTTGGAAATCTCAATTTCCCTACTTGCTTCATTTAGAAAGCTATTACTCTTTTCTAAAAACTAGCCCGAAGGCCCTTTGGAAATCTCAGTTTCCGTTCTTATTTAAATGTGAAAACATTTATAAACTCTTTGGGAATACTTAGTCCCCATATACTTTTGAAGAAAAGGACTTCAAACTTTACTCTGCACTCTTTACTGGACTCAAAACTTAAGTCTTAAAACAAAGGTAAAACATTTGTAAAAGACTTCTTAAAATGTGGTTCATGTCGAATGATGGACATGAACGACTCAATGCAAGGTTTTCAATAACCACAGATAGAACTCAAATACTTGGAACTCAAGAACTTCAATAATACTACTCATTTCAAGAATGCTCAACTCAGAGGGTTCATGCGGAATTATGACCATGAACGACTCAACTCAAGGACTCAAAGATACTTCTCTTCTTAAGACTGCTCGACTTATAGGATTCATGTGGAATTATGGGCATGAACAATTCAACTCAAAGACTTTATGGGTAACATCTAATAGTCTCATGCTTAGAAATATAATCTTAAAGGGGATTAGGAACTCAATACTCAGGACTTAGAACTTGAAGATACTACTCCTCTCAAAGATACTCAACTTCTGGAGTTCATGCGAAATTTATGGGCATGAACGACTTGACTCATAGGTCTACATAACATTATGAAACTCATGTATGTGACTCTTCTCATTCTCTAACTTACTTCCTCAAAACTTAGTTCAAAGCAATAGTTGATCTCAAAGGATTCACAATTGAACTCAAAGACTTTCTTGAACTCTACTCTTTAACTCTTTCTTGAATTTGAATTATGAATTCAAGAGTTATGATTCATGATATGAAGAATCTCAATAACAATATAACTATTTGATAATTAGGAATAGAACTTTTAAAAGAAACAGGAATTCAAGAACTCAAAATCAACTTATCTCAAGAATACTCAAATCTAGGAAAAGTATCCTAGATTACTCTTTTTCTGATCTGAAAGTAGATGTAGGGCGTGAGGACGAACTAGTCCAACACTATGATAGCCTTCCATACCTAGAAGATCAAGGTTCTTGAAGAATCTTGAATTATCTTGGAGAAGAACTTGATTAGAAGCTTTGAAACCCTAGCTTGAAGGTAAACAATCAAGAAAACCTTTCTTGAGATTCTTGAGTTAGTTTCTTAAAATCTCTATAACCAAAAATTATGATTTTCATGAGTGAAGATGAAAATCTGATTTGTTTTGAGCTTTTTATTAGTCAAGAAATTTGTTAATGGTTTTCTTGGAGGTAAAAAGACAAAAACGATTATTTTCAATACTTTCCCGTCGACTAATTCGTAACAGCACTATATAGGTTACTAAAATAGTCATAACTTTTTACTCAGCTATTGGATTGACGTGAAATTGGTGGGGTTGGAAAGTAGATTCAATTACCTTTAATTGGATAGGTTATGGCTCACGTAACTCTTAATATTCTAAGAGATATGGTCGTTTAAAGTTGACCTAAGCAGAATCTTACTTCAAAACTTAATGAAACTTCAAGAATACTTATCAAGAACTTAAATCCATAAATTTCAAGAACAAAATTACGCTGAATAAATCATGATTGGCGTGTGGGTGAAAGAACCCAACACTATGGAAGCTTACATACCTCTTAGGGATTAAACCCATGGCGAAAATCCGTAATAAGATGCAAAAATCTCGATGAATGCTTGATCCTCTCCTCTTTTCTCTTCTTTTCTCTTCTTGAACTCTCAACTAAAACCCTAGGCTAATTTTAGGATTATAAAACTGAACCTAATAGGATTAGACCCTTAAAATATTACTAAAAATGAATTAAATCTGATTGGGTAAGGAAAAGACCAAAATACCCCTCTCTATTTTAGGCTAACCTTCCTTAACTGGTCAGCCTATTTTCAAAAGGCCATATCTCACTCATCCGACCTCGAAACTTAGCAAACTTGGCGGTGTTGGAAAGATAATTCAAAGATATTCACTACGGTATTTGGTAGCACACCTAACTCATCCTGAGCTAGGAGTTATGGTTGTTTGAAGTCGACCCAAAACTCATACTTAAGCATAACTTACAAAATTTCAGATTTTTCTATTTCCAATTTAATTCTTTTTCGAACTCAAGGTGCCACATCTAGTGACCTTAACACTTACGAAATTTTAATTCCTTGGCAAAATCTCACTCACTGTGATGAACGGTTCGGGTCTTAGTTCGAAAAAATTTCTAGGGTGTTACAGTTTTTTCTTTGGATTTTTAGGTAATTTACAATCTCTAACTATATGTCCTAAATTTCCACAATTATAACAAATACATTCCGTTAGTTTTCTTTTTGGTCTATATGGTCTTTTGGTTTTGTAGTTTTTTACATAGTATCTTCTTCTTGATTTTTTATATTTATATTTTGATCTGTATTTTTTGTTATATCTCTTTTTATAGTATTTGTCCGTACAACCAAATTGGAGTGCCATTTTATTTTTGCAACATGCTAAATTTTTTACTAGTATTTTTTTCATTTTTATTTCTTCTTTGTGTTTTTCACATAGTTCTATAAACCATTGTTGTAAGAATTTTATTCTGGCTCCTAAGGTATCTGTTAATCCTGCTTCATTCCAACTTTTTATTACTTTTGAATTAAAAGGTTCTGGTAATTTTGAAAACTATAATTTTTTTATTTCCTTACTTTCTTTTGTGCTATATGTTCCTTTATAATAATATTCTCTAAATGCACATGTATATTCATCTATATAACACATATTATATATTGCTAATTTTGTCATTAGATTTCGGTTTATGATTTTTTCCTCTATTTTGTTCTTCTACTTCTGTTGTCATACTACTAAATTCATTTCTTATAGCTATTTCGTATTTATGTAATATTTCCCTAGTTGTAGTAGCTAATTCACCATTAGATATTTTATTACTTCTTAGAGTTTTTAAACTTTTATCTGATAAATTTTGTAGCCATAATTTTACTGTTCCTATAAGTGTTCTTTCTATATATCCTGGTGTTTCTGTCATTCTTATTTTGTTATTTATTAATTGTTTTGATATATATCCCATCCATAATTGGATTGTTTTATTTATATCTGCTACACAGTCTAAATCTAAAAAATCATGTTGTTCGCTTATTGGTTTAGGTGTCCATTTTTTATTTAATCTTTTATCCCATATAGTTTTTTCTTTATCATATTGTTCATAGTTTGCATTATAATATTTTAAATTTTTTGGGTGTTTTATTTCCAATGTACTAGGTTTTTCATCCATGTCTACGTCTCCTGTATTTACTTCTAAATTATTTGTATTATTTATGTTTGCTAAAAGTTTCGTATATGTTTCGCTTGTTTCCGAATGTTGTTCATCTAGATCATTGTCATTTATTTCATCAATTCTTATTTTGGGTAGATTATTTTGGTTATTTTCTACTTTTTCTTCTAATTCATCTTCTAATTGCAATTTTTCTTTAAATTTATTTATCTCATTTGCTAATTTTGTTTTTTGTTCTTTTTTTTTGTTTCATTTCATACATCTCTTTTAACATTGCCAACTCTTTTTCTAGTTCTATTATTTTAGTATTTTTTTACTTCTTCTAATTGTTGTACTTCCTTTTTTGCTTGTTGTTTTATTTTTTCAATTTCTATTTTTCTATCTATTTCTTCATTTTCTTTTGTTATTCTTATCATAGCAGTTAAACTATCTTCTAGTTTTACCGTTTCTTTTTCTAACATTAAACTTATATTGTCACCTATTTTTTGTATCTTCTTCCTAAATTAGAAAATATTATTTTTATTTTTAATCCGTCATAGTTTTCATATATTTTTCGTCTATGACATATTCTTCCTTATTCATTTATAGATTGTGTTGAAGTTTATATTCTAAACTTTCTATCTATATCTATAGATATAAAATAGTTTTCCTTTGTGCTACTATAGATTTTTTACAAGTTTCTGCGAATATATTATTGTTAAGTCTACTTTGCCTATGTGCTAATTCTTGTCTTTTTGCTATAATTATTTCAGTAAGTTTTTATCTATATTC